>JAKOGI010000877.1:115000-380955 GCA_029747015.1 Carnegiea gigantea | reverse complement strand
ATATATATATGTGTGTGTGTGTGTGTGTGTGTGTGTGTGTGCATATATATATATATATATACACATATTTATATATATAGCAAATGAAAAGAATTGAGATCTACAGTGCTCTATATGCCTGGATTTACGATACAAATTTTTTTGTTACGGAGCTTTAAAAATGCTTTCGTGTGTTTTTGATAATAAAATTAGATGAATTTATGGATACTATATATTTGCTGGATACTATATGTTTGCCCGTTTTCATCCTCGTATGCACAATTCGTATTAAAATCTGAATGCTTTCACAATAATCTAGAAGTTTTCGAACTTCGGTCTGAGGTGATATTTGGCAAAAGCTATTTGGGATAAGCAAATAGTTAAGATTGAGTTCTTGAGTACATTAGGTCTCAAGTTCAATTTTCAATCCCTCTGTTGTGTTGTACTGCCTTCGTTGCTCGTTTGAAGTGAAAAAAAGGGCAGTGGGTAACGATTTAGGTACTGAATAGTTGTTTAAGTAGCAGATAATAGTTGTAGTTTAACTGTTAGCGGATATTTATTTAGATGAGTAGTTGAAACAAATGTGTTTGGTAGATTTAGTTGTTGAATTAACTGTTTCATGTATTTTATTTTTTTTTTTTGAAATGGTAAGAAATACAATTGTAAGGTAATCTTTCTCTCAAGGGTTCTGCCTTGGTTGTTCCCAATGAGGATAGAAGAAACAAAAGAATAGTTGTTTAAGTAACAGTTAACAGTCTAGTTCAACTGTTAGTGAATATCTCTTTAGATGTGTAGTCGAAATTACACTTGTGTTTGGTAAATTTAACGGTTTAATTAGCTAATTAATGTAATTTTTTCTTTTGGAAATGGTAAGAAACACAACTATTAGGTAGGCCTTCTCTCAAGGGTTCTACCCAATTATTCTCAATAAGGATAGAAAGAAACAAAAGACAAGGAAGGGACCTTCATTCAACAACAGAAGAAATAGAAAGGCTAAATTTAGCTAACCTGCCTGCCGCTTGATTCCCTATTCTAAAAGTATAAGGAAAAAAATACAGTCCGGTACACAAACATCCCGCGTTCACGTAGGGTCTCAGGGAGGGCCTCGCCCTAAGGGGTGAATTGTAAGCAGTCTAACCTGACTTTGTCAGTAGCTAACTCCTAGGCTTGAACCCGTCACCCTTTTCTAAAAGTGTGCTATATGAAAATTCTAGTGCAAGAACTAAGATATATTTTTGTATCTTCAACAAGATATGGAACCCCCAAGGAATTTGAACTTCACCTTCAAATCTTTGATACGCACCTGATTATCCCCTTCAAGAACAATTAGACAATAACCTGCTGGAACTGCTCCTCGTACACCATTACGCATAGATGTTAGTTCCCCCAGAAGTACTGAGGCTATGCCAAAATTGGTAGATTTCGCCTGGATGAATCTTCCATCTCAACTTCTAATAGTAGAACCTCCTGTTGCTAAAGAAAGCATTTTGGATCCACCAAAGTTGATTTTATGAATCTATCTAGTGGTTTAGACCAACTAATGAGGGATATGGGCCTCAAGCTTGGATGAGATTGATGACGAAATAATGAGACTGCACCCATATCAAACCTTCTTCTAGCTTTCCATTCAGCCTAGTTTCTTTTAGCATGAAGAATTGTTGTTGTAGAGTTATGGATTTCATTCTTGAAGACCAGCACGTTACGACTCTTCCATACACTGCAAAGAAGAGAAATGATGCGATCAATCTGATTACTTTTTTATTGACTTTTAGCAAAATTAAGCAGATCAAGGATTGAGGTTATCCTAGGCGAAGGAATATTTGACCCTAGCCACTTATGTTGATACGCCAAATCCCAAGTATGCTTTGTTATAAAACAATGTGCAGAAAGATGACTTGTTGACTCTAATTCGGTATGTCATAGAGGCAAATTGGATCTAGATGCAGCTTCTTTTTAAATAAATTAGCATGAGTGTGTGTGTATGTATATGTGTGTGTGTACACACACATACATACATATATCTAAGTGTTTATTTATATATATGTATAAATAACAAATAAAAATATATCAGTTTTGAGCTAGACTAAGAATTCTATAACAATATAATTATTGTTTTCTTTCTGTTTCTCATTTAAATCATTTTAAGTTTCTTTTGTTTTCATATCATGACAATAATGATATACTGTTTACTATTTCTTCAAAATTCTAGTTTTTGCAAAATCCATTTTCTATAAAATATTTTCACAAAATTATGTTTTTTGGTTTCTTAGAATCAACATTTTTATGGGTAGGAATGCCTGTGGAGGTAAGGCTATCTATATTGAATCTCCCAAAACCTCACGAAAGCTAGACACATACTATGACGTATTGTTATTGTTATTGTTGTATTTTTTCAAAATTCTCTAGCATGTGAGACTTCCAATATCTTTTGCTGGGCTTCTCTTAATAGTTAAATGGGCCATGTTTTTATTAATTCGTAAAAATTATACTGTAATCTTAAAAATTACTACCTAAAAATGTATAAAGAATTACTTCTTTTAGTTTAATGTAGTATTATATTAATTCAACCCCGTATCGACATTCATATAGCCAAGTAATCCTACAGGGCGATTATACATGTGACGTATATGTTATCACTTGTTGTACTATATGTTCAATATGGACTAATATTGTTGTATGACATAGCTCTTACCATTTACAGCAACCTCATGATCAAACCAAAAAGAAAAAAGCGACGACATTTAAAATTGAGGCTAAAAATGATTAATTAATTAGAAATATGAAAAATCAATCATTGTAAATCAAGTTAACTATATGAGAACTCAGCCAAAAATAAAAAGTTACAAGTGTAAAAGAATATAATAAATAATTACATTAATAACATTTAATAAATTATATTTAATTAATAATGTTAGAGTTGATTAATATACTTTGACTAACATCCATCAATCACAATTTGCCAAGCCATCACATTTGTGCCACATCATATTGCCACATGTTATGCAAGTATGAATTTAACTTTTCATATATATATATATATATATATATATATATATATATATATATATATATATATATATATGATCGGGAGACAACATGTTACTTTGACACATCACACATGGATAGCTTAGATGGTTTAAGATGTTGACATGGCATGATTGCTATGGGTTCATGATATCATTCTTCTAATAGATATCAACGGTGAATAAACTCTAAACTTATTGTGTGCACTGCTAACTGCATCTGTAGAACCTAATAATTTATTTCCTTTAGGCTATGTCACCCAAGAAAGTTAAAAAAAAAAAAAAAAAAAGCTATTTTCTTCTCTCTTTGTAACAATTTTTTAAAAAATCATCTATTATTTTTATTAAACAACAAAATTATGTATTATTGATCTGCATATTTTGTTTCATAAATTGTTTTTCATAAAAAATCAACATATTCATAGTGAATCTTGGGGGGGGGGGGGAAGAGTTTCTACTTACTAACAATAATATGGAATGTATACTGTAAGTGTTGATAATTTGTTCGCATGCCATCAAAACTATGGGAATGGAACGTTCTCATCACCATCAATTCTTCCAAATTAAATGCTGGAATTGTTTGTGTGTATCAGCCATGTTACTGAAAGTAATTTCATTGATTAATAGTTGTTAAGCGTTGATTGTATCACCTTAATTTGTAATTGATCAGTTTCACTAACTAATAATTCACTAACTAGTAATTCCTGAGTGTTTATCGTCTCATCTTAATTTGTTGTGGGTTATTTGCCTAATATTTACGCCAATGAAACAACTCATTTTTCATGTTCTATATAGTCATCTCAGCTACCTATGTTGTGGGTGCGCAAAGCTGGGGGATTGAATTGCAGTAAAATATTGGCTTGCCATCTTTCTGTACCGGTTTTAATTGACACACAGCGGGTGTAAAATTATCAAATAACCTAATAAAATTATTACTTTGCAAGACAACTGCTTAGAAATCCGCAGAAATTATTACAAATTGCTAATGATAATACCACTCATCATATGGTCGTAAAGGACAAGTTTTCCATGGTGAAGATAGTATCAAACTTGAAATTTCTATAAGACAATGTCATCACAAATAATGTATGCAAAGTTATAAAAACCCATTTCGTTAAAATTAATTAGAGAATTAAGGATTATAAAATAGATTCCAGCGAATTTAACAATTATAGGGGAAAAAATATGGGAGACCTAACAATCACAAAGGGAATCCAGGGATCAGCGAGTCGTAACTTTTTTTTATTTTAAACAATAATTTTACAACAGGGATAGAAAAGCATAGTTCTGAGATTTTTGTAGCAGCGGAAGACATGGAATCGGATAAGAACTGGAAACATTTTTTTTTTTTTTTGAAATAAGTCTAAATCATTTATATAAAATATCTATGCAGTAAGCTTGCAATTAGGCCTAACAAAACTTAACGCACCATATAGCAAACATTTTTGTTTGTAAATTTATTGACGGTTTTGAAGACGATTTTCTTGACACGAACCCCAAGTACACCGAATTTGGAAAAACCCACCCGCAAATTGGTGGTTAAACCTAAATATTGTATCCTTATTGTTTGATTCCCCCTAATTTAGTCCTCTTAACAGTAATTGTTATCCAATAATTGTTATCCACTGCATCTAATAGTTCAAATGGACGGTATAGAAGCATTATATGCCTTCATAACTTAAACAACAGTACATTTTTTTTCTCAACTACATTTTCATGAAATAATATCATGCACACCTGTGCCAATGAAACATGATGAAACAACTATATGCTCTTCATAAGAATCCCATTTAGCATACGGCAAGTACTAAAGATGCACAAGTTATACTAATGCATATTTAGTGAAATGACGTCTAATCATATTTTAAATAAATTAGTTTCTAATATCTAATTTTTTGATGTTATAGCTGAAAAATAATATGTTGGACTCTTATGATTCCTTTTCATTTGGTTTCCATTTTAATTGGTCGTAAACTACGATGTTAATGGTGGGAAATGGGTCAACCATGTTTGTGTTAGGGTCAGCCCATTAAAAAAGTGCGCCTAACTAGGAAATGATGTTAGCTAACAAAAATATCAAATTATTAAATGGGTTATTATTGGGTGCAACTACTCCGATCTGTTAATATGCTCTACGCGGGCTGACCATAAATGAGCCGACCCATAATTGTCCTTATTTTAATGTATGGGCTGACCAATCCAACTAAAAGTAGATTCAATTCTTTGCTCGCCTACACATGACGTTTGTATATCACCATGAAAAGTTTGATTATTTATAATTTTCTTATAAAATATTGCAATTGCTATGATTTTAAGCAATATGTCCAGTTTTTACAATTTTAATAAAAGAAAAATAACTCACAAAGAAGACATTATAAACTCGTTAGGTTGACCTGAAACTTGCAAAACTAAAATACATCTGATGTATACGTGGGTGGTAAGTGAACCAAATCAAGCTCAAACAAATTCCAAACAAGAATCAAACCAAAGAAAAGTGAATATGGAAGATAGATTGAGATGGATCGAAGAATAATAACAAAAGAGGACAAAGGGATAAACAAGACCTTGCACTTGAGATAATCCTTCACAGAGCCACTCAAGGACTTGATCTTGGGCAAATTCTCTTGTCTTTACCAAGGAATCACTCCAATTGGAAAAGGAAGAGAACCTAGAACACCACTTGAACTTGCCAAAATTCAAGATATAGAACTAGGGATTTGGAATACTTTTGAGAATCACACTCAAAGGTAATTGTATTTCACTTTGGGAAAGCTTACCACTCTGAATTCAAATGCAACTACATAACCCACCTATTTATAGGCTAAACAAAGATAACCAAAAGACTTAAAAACTCCTAGCAATTAAAACTAAAAAATTGAAAAGGCTTGGAAAATGGAAAAGACTCAACATAAAGGGGTGGGGGAGGTTACAAAGAATATTCTAGGCTTCCAATCAGCTGAAGACATCCATCTAGAACACTCCAAGTCATGCATGATGTCATCCACATGATGTCATGTAACCAAAGTCTCTTCATTTGCCCAGCATTTAATCCTTGCAGCAGCCTCCACTTCAACTGAGCATAACTCTCAGCACACACGTCCAAATCAGGTGATTCTGGGCTTGTTGGAAAGCCCTGGAAATCTATTTTCCAGAATGGGCTCATTTGCTCAATTTGGATAAGTAGATCAAAAGTTATGGTCCGAACATTACACCTATATCAGAACTGGACTGGAGCAGGACAACTTCCCTTTGAGTGCTACTTTGCCCAATCAAATGACGTCCAAATTAAATAAAATTGGGCTTATTTTAAAGCTGACATCTTAAGCTTCAAAACCATGTGGCCCCTTAAGTTGTGGGTCCACTTGAGCTAGTCCAAAAAATGAGCACAAAAAAAAATTACCTTCCGCAGGGATGAATCGGGCACCAATTCTTCCGGAAGGAATATGAGTTTTATCCAGATTTTCGCCACTTGCTTGACTTCTTCATGGTGTCTAAAGTCCTTGAACTCACATAATAAGAGAAAATATGAGAGTTCCCATGCACGCTCTTGTTTGACACTTTTCTTCTTGGAAGTTGACCTTAAATAAAAATGATGCATATGGGAATATGCATCATACTCCCCGGGTGGTTTTGAGTTTGTCCTCAAACTCAGGAGTTCTTTTTTCTTCTCATACAAGAGGGCATATTTATGAAATGGGGTTCTTTGTGGACAAAAATTATAGGGCATCTCTTGAAGAGCAGTATGATCATGGGGTTGATAAAAGAGGGTAAGGGGAGGGTAGAAACTAGGGTTAGACTCGGTTGGGAGAAGAGAGGTGAGTAAGAGGTTCTTTTGTAAGACTTTTTGTGATTTGGGGGTTTGGGAAGGTTGAATGGGGCTAGGTTCATGCTCATCAAATCTTGGAGGTAGGCTCCAATTTACCTCATTATCTACTTCATTATAGGCGTCAAAGATGGGAGGTAGATCAAAGTTAACGTCACTATTTTCTTGATAATGACCTTCTCCATTTAAGACAAATGGATAGCTAACTTCTTTTTCTTCCTTCATGGCTTCTTCCCATTCGGTCAAGGTGATGAACTCCTTGTTGGGGCAGTTCGAGAGTGCATGACCAAAGCCTTGACACTTAGAACACCTTTTAACGCTCATGCTAAAACTCATGGTAGGACCAGATGTGTATGAGGCTGATTTGTGGATGTGTTTGGGTTTGGAAATTTGGTCAAGTAGGCAACCTAGGCTCTGATACCAATTGATGTATACGTGGGTGGTAAGTGAACCAAATCAAGCTCAAACAAATTGCAAACAAGAATCAAACCAAAGAAAAGTGAATATGGAAGATAGATTGAGATGGATCGAAGAATAATAACAAAAGAGGACAAAGGGATAAACAAGACCTTGCACTTGAGATAATCCTTCACGGAGCCACTCAAGGACTTGATCTTGGGCAAATTCTCTTGTCTTCACCAAGGAATCACTCCAATTGGAAAAGGAAGAGAACCTAGAACACCACTTGAACTTGCCAAAATTCAAGATATAGAACTAGGGATTTGGAATACTTTTGAGAATCACACTCAAAGGTAATTGTATTTCACTTGGGAAAGCTTACAACTCTGAATTCAAATGCAACTACATAACCCACCTATTTATAGGCTAAACAAAGATAACCAAAAGACTTAAAAACTCCTAGCAATTAAAACTAGAAAATTGAAAAGGCTTGGAAAATGGAAAAGACTCAACATAAAGGGGTGGGGGAGGTTACAAAGAATATTCTAGGCTTCCAATCAGCTGAAGACATCCATCTAGAACACTCCAAGTCGTGCATGATGTCATCCACATGATGTCATGTAACCAAAGTCTCTTCATTTGCCCAGCATTTAATCCTTGCAGCAGCCTCCACTTCAACTGAGCATAACTCTCGTCCAAATCAGGTGATTCTGGGCTTGTTGGAAATCCCTGGAACTCTATTTTCCAGAATGGGCTCATTTGCTCAATTTGGATAAGTAGATCAAAAGTTATAGTCCGAACATTACACCTATATCAGAACTGGACTGGAGCAGGACAACTTCCCTTTGAGTGCTACTTTGCCCAATCAAATGACGTCCAAATTAAATAAAATTGGGCTTATTTTAAAGCTGACATCTTAAGCTTCAAAACCATGTGGCCCCTCAAGTTGTGGGTCCACTTGAGCTAGTCCAAAAAATGAGCACAAAAAAAATTACCTTCCGCAGGGATGAATCGGGCACCAATTCTTCCGGAAAGAATATGAGTTTTATCCAGATTTTCGCCACTTGCTTGACTTCTTCATGGTGTCTAAAGTCCTTGAACTCACATAATAAGAGAAAATATGAGAGTTCCCATGCACGCTCTTGTTTGACACTTTTCTTCTTGGAAGTTGACCTTAAATAAAAATGATGCATATGGGAATATGCATCAACATCTATCTGTATTCTATCACACCAAGTACACCCCACCTATACTTTGTTCACTAGTGCAGATTGACAGGTTTGCTTGTAATGGTATTGTATGTAATAGGGCCAAGTCTATGCTTTTGCTGCGACTGCTCTGGCTATCTATTAGTTAGACTCTTTTTTTAAAAAAACAAGGAATATAAATTGCTTATATAAAATATCTATGTCGTATTTTTAGTGTGCTGGTAATGGTTTTATATGTAACAGAGGCATAACAGTGGCAAATTTATGCTTTTGGCACAGCTATTCCCGGAATTCATTGGCTGGACCTCCACTCCCCGAAAAAAGGTATAGAAGTACTTAAAATTTTCCTGGACATCTAAATTATGAAGTGCGTTATATTTGTATAAAATTCTAATTGATGCAACAAAAGGTTAACTTCATAGTCATTAAAAAGCGATTGGTAATATAATACATTGCGAAAAAATGTAGCTTGAAAATTATGCCATTAAAATTGTGGTTGAATCTGTCCGATATGCCTTTGATGTACAAATGCATGCCATCATAACCAACTCTCAAGTTAAGTCCACCTCTATAGAGGGATGTAAATGCTTACTGATCAGTCAACTACAATAAAACCATTGAATGTCTAAAAAGGAATCGCCAGTTGCTTACTCTAGGGAAATGGAGGAACCAATCCAACATTGGTGCAACCATATATTTGAAACCACCACAAATGTACCATGTAATTCTACAAACTTTGTTGAATCTTTCAACAGTTCTTAGATGATTGCAAGGACTTGCCTATTGTTGATGCGTATGAAGAAATTAAGGAGAAATTAACCAATTGGTTTGTTGAGAATAAAGATAAACCTAAGAGCTAGATTGGCAGGGTTGCTCCCTGAGTAGAAGAAAAAGTTATTGAGTTTGAGAGTGAGGCATGTAGATTCATATTAGGATTCTTTGGGCACGTGTGGGAGGTACACGATGATTGGAGTTAAATTTGGGGTTGTAACGATCTAGCTCTCCACAAGTGTGATCCCCCACAAATTGCGGGACTCGTGTGCTAGGTAGTTCATATTTTTTAGAAGTAGATTTAATTTTCAAATTTAATTTTTTTTACAAATATAGTGGGAAGAGCTCGGGTGCAGGATCTCGGGAAATGGGGCCTTGGGCTTGGGTAAGGAACCACACCAGGTTTCCTGTGCAGATCCAAGCCTTGTTTCCTGAGTTGGGCACTATTAGTAGCCTCAGCCTGGCACTAAATCTCGGTATAGGTATGATCCAGGAACTCGGGCGAGTTCCTGGACCAGTTCCAAACCCATACTCTGGCCCAAGTTGATTTCGCTGTCAAGATCTGAATCTGCCCCCAAATTCCAACAATGCAGAAGAAGGAGATAGATGAAATAACACAGAAAGAGTATTAAACTTTAACTAGTAGAGTCGTCAGTGAGTCTTAGAAAAAAACTTACAAACCTTATCACTCTTTGAAGCAAATCATACTGATAGGGACAACCAAGAGTACATATAAAAGGGACAAATTGATGTTGCTTCAAAAAGATTTTTAGAAAGACTCCGGAGCAATTCCTATTGTGAGGACCATCTTGACTCCTTAGTCTTGATCCGAAGAACTAGATTTGGGGGCATTAGTACAGTGATGTGATGGGGTGCATCTCATCACCGCCTGTCACCACTTACGGTCTCTACTAATCAACACGGGAAATTAAGACTTAATTATATTAACTTACATCCATGTAGCAAGTTAGAATCATTCATTTATATAAAATTAAATCATAGTGTCTATCCAAAAAGAAGAAAAAAAGCAAACCATTCAAATTATCACAGTGGGTGGAGATGAACTAGTTAAAAGTTACATCTTTGCCAAACTAGAATTAAGTAAATTGAACAAAGAGACATAAAGAGAAAGGAAGAGAACGTAAAATGCCCTCAGGATAACCCACCTAAATCTTCCGAGAACCCAGCAGAGTGATGCTTTCTTAAGCCGAAACCTAACCTCTCTCTCTAAACACAGATTCCTCCCCCGAGAAAAGATTCCTAATGCTCTTTTCTACATTTCCTCTCACCTTTTTTTTGGCAACTCTTAATGATTTGGGACAATGTGTTGCTCTAACGATTTTCTGTCGTACCTCTAGTGGAATGTTTAGCCCCATTTTTATAGCAGTTGAGGGCATTACATGAATCAGCCAAGGAAAAGGGGATCTAGTCCTGTTCCCTTTAGGCTTAATCTAAATAGATAACATGATAAACTAGAACTCTCAAAATTATTCCAATTAGACGCGTAAAGCTAATTCTAGTGGGGTCTGTTTGACTAACCCAACAAGCGTCGGCCCAGAAAGATATTTTGCTAAGAGCTTGGCTAGGTTCTTCCTATGGGGAACCCGACCGGGTTCTCCCTAAGACTGCCTCATTAGGCCAATTTCACATGCGGATTGCCTTTCAGACTCAATTTGTTTCATTTTTTCTTTCAAACCATAACTTTATTGGGCCCCCGAAAACTCAAATTAGGATATAATTTTGTCATTGGGATGTTGAAATAAGATGCTATTTTTAGACATCTATAGTTTGCCCCTACTTCGACTGAGCTGGAGTATGGTAAAGATCAAAGTAACGGCTACCACTTATAGTCGTCGGTCTGGCTGTGATGAGAAACCTAGCTATTGAAGGTCCTAAGATTTGGCGTCCGCTACCTTTTGGCATGACAGTGGCCTGATGATGTCCCATTGTGCTAGGAGCTAGTGGATGCTTATCCTTTCGCCCAACTAACAGATGTTCAACTTGAAATTATGATATTTTGTACACTTTTGTTACTTAATATCTGCTCAAAATAAATAATTTAATTAGGATTTCAATTTTATAGTAATTGAAAATTTTGAGAAAAATAAATAATTTGCTCAATTAAACAAGCGTTGGATCAAGAGAAGAGGAAAAGAAAGAAGAGAAAGGTTACTCAACCTAGTAGCTCCTTCGGCCCAGGAGCCAAGCCCAAAAATCGAAGCCCAGTCCGCATTCTCCTGCATCATGTGCGAGGCACGTTATCTTACTGCCCTCCTCCAAATCTCCCTTAGCTTCCCCTCCCCTTCTAAGAACGGGCCTGTTTCTACCCATTTTCTTGGTGGCCCAGCAACCCTCCTTGTTTTCTTCCACAAAGGCCAAACTGAGACTTGCCCATTTGCTTCACTTATTCGTCACGTGTGCTACACGTTGCCGAGGCCCCCCCAACTTAAACCCCTATGTGCCTAGCACATGATTCGTGAGGCGTCTTCTTCCCTCCTCTATTTATTCTTCGCTCTCCTTGGGTTAACCCAATAAACTTGAAAAGTTTCTTTCCCTCCTTTTTGTTGCTGCTTCATCTTCTTCATTCGAGTCAGCCATAATCGACACCTCCTTCAATTTCTCTCCCCTCTATTATCATCACCATTGATCCTATCCCCCCTCTTACCTTTCTTCATTCATTAATTCTAGCCATTACTCTCCATCATCATCATCGTCATCATGAATTTAGCAGTTTCAAGGTTTTGTTTTGAGAATTAATTGAAGTCATAAAGAGTTCAGATTGGGTTATAATTGGGTGCTTTAAGGTTGAATCAAGCCAGCAGACAGGGGAAGGTAGTAGTTTTTTTTCCTTCCGTTTCTGTTCTACATTTTTTCTAAGTTTCAGATCTACATTTTAGTTCAGAAAGTTGGTGTAATCGACACTAGCTTACTTAGTCTGAGTGATATTTTTGGACTTTGGATTATCAAGTTTTGGGTTCGATTATGACTTTGTCACTTGAAACTAAAAGCAGTTCAATCCAAATTGGTTTCCAGGTCCATCTCCCCTATTCTAGCTGTTGAACAAACCGAGTTTCTCGGTTTATGGTTACGGTGTTTCGTTCGAGTTACTCAATGATTGGATTTTGTTTTTACTTTGCTGCAGTGTTTGGTTCATCCTTTCCCCTCGTTTTAGATCTTACTAATTTCTTTTGGTGTTGGTTGTTGCTTACTTAAATTATGATAACAATTTTAGATGCTCAATTCTATTGATGTATTCATGAACCGCTGATGCTCAATATTTGACAAGAGTACTTGTATTGCAATTTCATCATTCAATTGGAACAAGTGCTCTAATAGGTTGAATTAAGACAAATCTAGACCTGAGTTTCATTCGCCCATGAACCAAAATGAAGAAAAGTGTGATGCTTATCTAATCATTACTCCTGGTTTGTATTTGTTTCTTATTTTTAGCTGTTTAGAGTGATGGAAGGAACCTAATTTCATAATCTATCCATGAGAACAACACCCGGAAGCATTGTGATGATAAACTGTATACTTGCGGATTTTACAACAAGGTTTGACGCCATTGCTGGGGATGGAATTTATGAAATTAGCTTGTGAATAAGTTGGTTTTTTAATCGATGGAGTTATTTTTGCTCCTTTTCATGCTTTTTGATTTTTCTTTAAAATAAGGGTCGCCTAGTGCACAAATATCTTGCGTTCACGCAGGGTCCGGGGAAGGGCCGCATCCCAAGAGGTGAATTGTAGGAGCCTAACCTGACTTTGTCAGTGGCTGATTCCACAGCTCTAACCCGTGAGCTCTTGGTCGCACGGAGACAACCTTACCGTTACTCTAAGGCTCCCCTTCTTTGATTTTTCTTTAAGTGAGTGTTTATTCATCCAGTTTAGATTTCTTGTCTTTTTGATTTTGTTAAGCATTTATAGTTTAGATTTCTTGTCTATTGAAAAAAATTAGAGCTAACAAGTTTAGTGCATGAATAGCCGGTCATTGCGTGGAATTGAAAATGAAAAAAAATTTCATCCCAAGACAGTGCAATTTTTTCTGATTTTCAGATTCTATTTCAATTTTTTTTGGTGCTAATCTAGGCTTGATTTTGCTATTGTGATGTTTTTAGTAGAGTCTTTGGGATATTTAGAGTCTAGGTGAATTTTTCTTGAATTTTTAGGCATTTCTAGATGTTTCTGTAATTTTTGGAAATATTTTTCTGTTTCGATTTTTCAACACTATTCTGAGACAAGAAAAATTCAAAAACTATGTCTCTATGATTTAGCTGAATTTTGTGTGTAAATGGTTCTGAATTTGAAGTTTCATTTTCAATTTAATTTTATTTAGCTTTTGCTTGTTTAGGTCTTAGTTTATTTTTTGTTTTCTATTTTTGGTCTGTCTTAGGTTTAGTTCATTTTTTGTTTTTGTTTTTGGTGAAAAAATCAAAAAAAGAAAAAGATCAAAAATACTTGTGAGCGTGTCGGCTTTGCTTGATTGGGTGGGTTAGAGACCATAAGAGTAGAAGACTTCTAATGATTAAACCTGACCCTAAACTGGAATCGAAAACTGAACCCGAACCCAAGCGTGAACTTGACCTTAAAGAAATGATAAAAGAGATCTTTAAATGATATTTTCTACCTCCTAGGACGATGCATGTTGCCATCATGTTTTAATTTGCCAGACCTAGGACCTAATGTGACCTTTGAATTGAGGTCTCATTACACTCAAATGCTCCCTAAATTTACTGGTTTAGAGGATGCATATTTATTTTTGAGGGAATTTGAAGAAGTATGTTCCATGATACATTTTCCTAATATATTTGTTGATGCGGTGAGAATGAAATTAATTTCTTTTGCTTTAAAACATGTTGTTAAAAGATGGATGTATGGCTTGCTTGCTAATTTTGTTTGTACTTGGGATGATTTTGTTAAGTTGTTCTTAAGAAAATATTTCCTTAATGCTAAGATAGTGCAGCTAAGGAATGAAATCAATCAATTTGTTCAACTAAAAAGGGAATCATTTTGTTGGCATAGTGTTCCCGCCATGGCTTAAACCAAGTGCATTTGCACCTAACTATTTATGAAGTACTTTGTAATAGCCCAACCCTAAATTATTTAATTATGCTTATTTATTTAATTACCTCATGTTCATGATTTTTTTCCTCATAATTATTTATCGCACTTATTCATCGCAGTAGAGAAAAATTTATTTGGGCCCTCACTTCGCAATTCGGATTTTATTTGTTTATTTAATGGATTAACGAAAACTTTGGAAGAATTGATAGTAGTCCCTAACAAGTTTAATCTAAATAATTTATTTTATTCTCCGTAACATTAGAAAAATTTAATTTTAAGTTACACAAAAACGTTATCATTACGATGCGTTCATTCCCGAATCCAACTTTTTTTTGGGCCCAATTTGAAGCCAACAAGTTTACTTATTAACCTAAGTAATTATCATGATTAAGCTTAATTATGGTTACCCCAAAAAGGTAACTTTACTAGTTAAAAACTCAGCCAAGGGTTAGATTAGTCAAAACAAGCACAAATCAACCCAAAAACTCCACTTTCTCTCCCCCCTCTCTCCCTCGCAACAGCAGTTCCAGCTACTGTCTGGCTATTTTTCAACCAGTTTTCGGCCAGTTCTGGTGACCTCTGACCCTCCCGACATCCTAGTACCACTATCCACCAGCCTCCATCATCAAAACCACTAAATATCACCTCTATCTCTACTTATCTTCAAGCAAAGTGAGCAATCTTGAAACTTGATCTTGTAGGTTTTGCTTTTTACTTTAGTTTTCATTCTTGTTTTGGTGTTTGTGATCTTTGATCATGATGTTTTGATAAGAAATAAGAGTTATTTTGATGTTGATCATGGTGGAGTTGAGGTTTGATCATGCTAGGGTTAGGGTTAATCCTTAATTATGCAAGCATGATATTAAAGTGTTGGATTTTGATTGTTTTATCTTTGATTTTGTCATCTTCTAATCCATTGATGTTTTTGATGATGCTTTTGATGTTGTTTTTGGTGATTTCAAATGAGCTAGAGTGAGTCCAAGTTGGCCATAAACTAGGATTTTGGCAAGTAATGTATGGCTTGGATTAACTAGCATTAAGCTTGGTTTATGTGTGTATTTGATTGAAAAATGATATTTATTGGATATGATTGTGAAGTGAATTTGAGTGTGGTGATTCTGTATAATGTTGTAATCGACCGAAGCTTGTGTATATGCTTTTAAAGAATGGTTTAAGTTGAGAATTTCTGTAAAAAAGAGAGGGAAATGCTAAAATAGTGAGGGCAGAAAATTTCAAGAAAGTAGGACAGACTTCACGATTAAACTGGTAATGTTCGGCTCTTTGAAAAATTATGCTTTTTGGTGGGTCGATAGTTTAGTGTGTTTGCTTTCAAATGGCTTTTGAATCGCCTTAATCCGAGGTCTGTGGAAAACGTTATGGTCATCTTACCAAAACTGTGCAGAATGGACCAAAACTGACATGCTTGTGTTCTAGGCTCATTTTGGGAATCCTGTTGTGGGAATCAAGCTTGGTGTTCTAAATGAACAATTTTTGGGACTTCTTAAGCTTTCCATATTGGGGTTTTGAGTCCTAATCAGAGGTCAGATGACTAAGTCATGAGTCATTCTTTCTAAGCCCCTATTGTGCTTTTACTTTTCTTTTACTAAAGTATTAGCTATGAATAAATATTTTTGCTAACCATATGTTCCTATAGTGATAGTTTTGTATGGAATTAGGGCCTAATCTGTCATCCCTTCAACTTTTGTGCATAATATTATTCAGTAAGCTTGCATTCAAAAATTCCAGGTACGTTCATTGTCTGTATCTTTAGAAATCAGCACGTATTTATCAAAATTATAAAGTTTTGGTAAGTACATTAATGAATTAGTTTAATCAGTGACTTATCACATAATTAACGACCCCATCAGTTATCCGTTACAGGAATAACCCCTCAGTTACCTGCGCAGCTTCAGGTTAAGTCCCGACCGGATTGCAGGTGTACACCTATCTTCATATCATAGCAGTTACTAGAGGTTCATTATCAGATAATAATTCACAATGCGGCTTCATATTTATCTCATTCACGACGTTTAATTAAAAATGAATTGCAATATAGGCCAACCAGTTTTTTTCATGAACGTTTAACAATACAGGAATGCATGTACTGAGCTTCAGCTCACAGTTCGAAATATTTTCATGTTTTGTTTTAGGAAAGTGTTCAATAAATCGCCCTCAGGTGGGCAGGACGGCTGAAGATGATAAGTGAGCTGGGAAGTCTATATGGAATGGTGGTGTATTATTATTGAGATGTTTATAACACTGTATTGTGATATATATTTTGGTATGAAAACTGTATATTTTATCAGAATTCCATATTTTGGTGTAATCCTTGAGAGGTTTGAATGGTTTTGATGTTAGAACAGTTTCTACATTTATCTAAATGGTTTGATGGGTTGAATGCCTTTGATAGTAAATATTGATTATTATATCTAAGTTTATCATGTATAAGTAAAGCCTTGTCCTTGTTGGGCGATGGTAACGCCTCATCATTTGGGTTACCATGTCTAATTGGAAAAATTAATGAAAGATACGCAAAAAGTGATTTATGTACATTTGGGGCGTTACAGATTTGGTATCAAAGTCAAGTTTCGATCCTGGGACCTTTGGGTTATGGGCCCGCCATGCTTCCGCTGCGACACTCTGATGTTGTAATAGCCTAACCCTAAATTATTTAATTATGCTTATTTATTTAATTACCTCATGTTCATAATTTTTTTCCTCATAATTACTTATCGCATTTATTCACTCCGGTGGGGAAAAATTTATTTGGGCCCTCACTTGACAATTTGGATTTATTTGTTTATTTAATTGATTAACGAAAACATTGGAAGAATTGATAGTAGGCCCTAACAAGTTTAATCTAACTAATTTATTTTGTTTTCCGTAACATTACAAAAATTTAATTTTGAGTTACGCACAAACGTTATCGTTACGGAGCATTTTATTCCCGTATCCAACTTTTTTTTTTTTGGTTCCCAATTTGAAGCGAACAAGTTTGATTATTAACCTAACTAATTATCGTGATTAAGCTTAACCATGGTTAATCCAAAAAGGTTACTTTACTAGTTAAAAGCCCAGCCAAGAGTTAGATTAGTGAAAACAAACACAAATCAACCCAAAAACTCCATTTTCTCTCTCCTCTCTCCCCCCACAGTTCCAGCCACTGTCTGGCTGTTCCGACTAGTTTTTTGACCAGCCCCCGTCTCCCACCCCCTCGACATCCTACTACCACTAGCCACCATCCTCCATCGTCAAAACCACTAAACATCACCTCCATCTCTACATATCTTCAAGCAAAGTGAGTAATTTTGAAACTTGATCTTGTTGGTTTTGCTTTTTACTTTAGTTTTGACTCTTGTTTTGATTTTTGTGATCTTTCACCATGATGTTTTGATAAGAAATAAGAGTTATTTTAGCATTGATCATGGTGGAGTTGAGGTTGGATCATGTTAGGGTCAGGGTTAATCCTTAATCATGCAAGCTTGATGTTGAAGTGTTGGATTTTGATTGTTTTATCTTTGATTTAGTCATCTTCTAATCTATTGATGTTTTTGATGATATTTTTGGTGATTTCAAATAGCTGGAATGAGTCCAAGTTGGTCATAAACTAGGGTTATGGCAAGTAATGTATGGCGTGGATTAAACTAGCATTAAGCTTGATTTATGTATGTATTTGATTGAAAAATGATCTTTATTGGATATGATTATGGAGTGAATTTGAGTGTGGTGATCTTGTATGATTTTGGGATGGACCAAAGCTTATTTAGATGCTTTTAAGGAATGGTTTAAGCTGAGAAATTCTGTAAAAAAGAGAGGGAAATGCTAAAATAGTAAGGGGTGAAAATTTTAAGAAAATAGGACAGAATTCACAATTAAACTGGTAATGATCGGCCCGTTGGAAAATTATGATTTTTGATAGGTAGATAGTTCAGTGTGTTATCTTTCAAATTCCTTTTGAATTGCCTTAATCTGAGATATGCAAAAAAAGTTATGATCGTTTTTCCAAAACTGTGAAGAATGGACCAAAACTAACGTGCTTGTGTTCTAGCCTCATTTTGGGAATTCTATTGAGGGAATCAAGCTTCGTGTTCTGAATGATAGATTTTTGGGACTTCCTAAGCTTTCTATATTGGCATTTGATGTCTTAATCAGAAGTTAGATAACTAAGTTATGACTCATTCTTTCTAAGGCCCTATCATGCTTTTACTTTTCTTTTACTAAATTATTAACTATGAAATAAACATTTTTGCTAACCTTATGATGATACAACGATAGTTTTGTATAGAATCAGGGCCTAATCTATCATTCCTTCCACTTTTGTGCATAATATTATTCAATGAGCTTAAATTTAAAAATTTCAAGTACGTTCATTGTCTGTATCTTTTGAAATCAGCACATATTTATCAAAATTATAATATTTTGGTAAGTACATCAATGAATCAGTATAATCAGTGATTTATCATATAATTAGTGACCCCATCAGCTTTCAGTTACAGGGCATAGCCCTTCAGTTACCCGTGCGGCTTCAGGTCAGGTCCCAATCAGATTGGCAGGTGTACACCAATCTTCAGATCGCAACAGTTACCAGAGGTTCACTGTCAGATAATAATTGATAATACAGTTTCATATTTATCTCATTCCCTGTGTTTAATTAAAAATGAATTGCAATACAGACCCAATTAGTTTTTTTCATGAATGTTTAATAATACATGAATGTATGTATTGACCTTCGGCTCACAGCTCGAAATGTTTTCATGTTTTGTTTTAGGAGAGCATTCAGTGAATTGCCCTCAGGTGGGCAGGACAGCTGAAGATGATAAGTGAGCCAGGAAGTCTATATGGAATAGTGGTGTATTATTATTGAGATGTTTGTAACACTATATTGTGATATATATTTTGGTGTGAAAACTGTATGGTTTATCAGAATTCTATATTTTGGTGTAATCCTTGAGAGGTCTGAATGGTTTTCATGTTAGAATAGTTTCTATATTTATCTAAATGGTTTGATGGGCTGTGATGGTGTGAATGCCTTTGATTGTAAACATTGATTCTTATGGCTAAGTTTATCATGTACAAGCAAAGCCTTGTCCTTGTTGGAAGACAGTAGTGCCTGATCATTTGGGTTATCACGTCTAATTGGAAAAATTAATGAAAGATATGTAAAAAGTGATTTATGCACATTTTGGGCATTACAGTTTGGCATCAGTGCTAGGTTTCGATCCTGGGACCTTTGGGTTATAAGCCTACCACACTTTCGCTGCGACACTCTGATGCTGTAATAGCCCAGCCCTAAATTATTTAATTATGCTTATTTATTTAATTACCTCATGTTCATGATTTTTTTTCTCATATTTATTTATCGCATTTATTTACCCCGGTGGAGAAAAATTTATTTGGGCCCTCGCTGGACAATTTAAATTTTATTTGTTTATTTAATTAATTAATGAAAACTTTGGAAGAACTGATAGTAAGCCCTTACAAGTTTAATCTAAGTAATTTATTTTGTTTTCCATAACATTACAAAAATTTAATTTTGAGTTACGCAAAAACATTATCATTACGAAGTGTGTTATTCCCGAATCTAACTTTTTTTTTGGGGCCCAATTTGAAGCCAACAAGTTTGCTTATTAACCTAACTAATTACCATGATTAAGCTTAACCATGGTTAGCCTAAAAAGGTTACTTTACTAGTTAAAAACTCATGCAAGAGTTAGATTAGTTAAAACAAACACAAATCAACCCCAAAACTCCATTTTCTCTTTCCTCTCCCTCTCCCCCACGGCAGTAGTTCTAGCTACCGTCTGGCTGCTTTTCGACTAGTTTTCTAGCCAGCCCTAGTGACCTATAGCCCCCCCTACACTCTCGTACCACTAGCCACCATCCTGCATTATTAAAGCCACTAAACATCACCTCCATCTCTACTAATCTTCAAGCAAAGTGAGTAATCTTGAAACTTGATCTTGTTGGTTTTGCTTTTTACTTTAGTTTTGATTCTTGTTTTGATGTTTGTGATCTTTGATCATGATGTTTTGATAAGAAATAAGAGTTATTTTGGTGTTGATCATGGTGGAATTGAGATTGGATCATGTTAGGGTTAGGGTTAATCCTTAATCACGCAAACTTGTTGTTAAAGTGTTGGATTTTGATTGTTTTATCTTTGATTTGGTCATCTTCTAATCCATTAATTTTTTTGATGATACTTTTGTTGATTTCAAATGAGTTAGAGTGAGTCCAAGCTGGCCATAAACAAGGGTTCCGGCAAGTGGTGTATGGCTTGGATTAAATTAGCATTAAGCTTGGTTTATGTGTGTATTTGATTGAAAAATGAAGTTTATTGGATATGATTCTGAAGTAATTTTGAGTGTGGTAATTTTATATGATATTGGGATGGACCAAAGCTTGTTTACATGCTTTTAAGGAATGGTTTAAGCTGAGAATTTGTGTAAAAAAGAGACAGAAATGCTAAAATAGTAAGGGTTGAAAATTTCAGGAAAACAGGATAGAATTCACAATTAAACTAGTAATCATTGGCCTATTGGAAAATTATGATTTTTGATCGATAGATAGTTTAATGTGTCATCTTTCAAATGCCTTTTGAAGTGCCTTAATCCGAGGTCTGTGGGAAAAGTTATAGTCGTTTTACCAAAACTGTGCAGAATGGACCAAAACTGACATTCTTGTATTCTAGCCTCATTTTGGAAATTCTATTGTGGGAATCAAGCTTGGTGCTGCAAATAAAAGATTTTTGGGACTTCTTAATCTTTCTATATTTGGGTTTTTCATGTCAATTAGAGGTCAGATGACTTAAGTTATGAGTCATTCTTTCTAAGTCCCTGTTATGCTTTTACGTTTCTTTTACTAAATTATTAGCTATGAAATAAATATTTTTGCTAAACGTATGTTCCTGCAACGATAATTTTGTACAGAATCTGGGCCTCATCTGTCCTTCCTTCCACTTTGGTGAATAATGTTATTCAGTGAGCTTACATTTAAAAACTCTAGGTACGTTCATTGTCTGTATCTTTAGAAATCAGCACGTGTTTATCAAAATTATAATGTTTTGGTAAGTACATCAATGAATCAGTTTAATCAGTGATTTATCACATAATTAGTGACCTCATCAATTATTAGTTATAGGGCATAGCCCTTCAGTTGCCAGCGTCACTTCAGGTCCGGTCCTGATCGGCTTGGCAGGCGTACACCTATCTTCAGATCGTAACAGTTACCAGGGGTTCACTATCAGATAATAATTGACAATGCAGTTCCTTATTTATCTCATTCTCTGTGTATAATTAAAAATAAATTGCAATACGGCCTACCCAGCTTTTTTCATGAACGTTTAACAATATAAAAATGCATGTACTGAGCTTCGACTTACAGTTCGAAATGTTTTCATATTTTGTTTTGGGAACGTGTTCAGCGAATTGCCTTCAGGCGGGTAGGACGGGCGTAGATGATAAGGAAGCCAAGAAGTCTATATGGAATGGTGGTGTATTATCAATGAGATGTTTATAACATTGTAATGTGATATATATTTTGGTGTGGAAACTGTATATTTTATCAGAATTCTGTATTTTGGTGTAATCCTTGAGAGGTTTGAATGGTTTTGATGTTAGAACAGCATCTATATTTATCTAAATGGTCTGATGGGTTGTGATGGTGTGAATGCCTTTGATGGTAAACATTAATTACTATGGCTAAGTTTATCATGTACAAGCCAAGCCTTGTCCTTATTGGGCAACGGTAATGCCTGATCATTTGGGTTATCACGTCTAATTGGGAAAATTAATGAAAGATATGCAAAAGCCTTTTTACGTACATTTGGGGCGTTACAGATTTGGTGTCAGAGCCAGCTTGAGATGTTCTTTGTGGAATGCAGAGTTTAGAAATAAGAGGGTGAGAATGGTTGGTAGTGAAGGCCATCGTATACTACTAGAGTGATATTAGAAGTGTAGTAACAATATTAGAAATGCAGATTGCCTGCATTTACATGTTCCTTAAAGATGGTTAGGTATGCCTCTCATATATATATCTTTTCTATGTTAGATGGACCGTTATGGTGTTAATATGATGCCCGGTGCATCTATAGTAGCTCACATCACGCTGCTGCATGCTCGTATAGAGGCTCATACACAGGACCCTTTCTCTGACTTTCACAGTATTACGGTCCGTGCACATAGACTGCTCTGGTCCTTACCCATAGTTGATCCGTGCATGGAGTTTAGGGTCTGTTATCATCACTATATGGTAACAGGGAACCCAGGTTGGGATGGGCCTAGCTTTCTGGCCCAAGGGGCTTGGACGACTATCGCTACAGAGTTGTTGTTGAGGGAGGAGTTTGAGCAGAGGGAGATTACCATGGAGACTCTACAGCATGTCTTTCTGTTACATCAGGCACATCCCTTGCCTGTAGCCCCCGTGCCAGCACAGGGACCACCCTCCCCGCCCACACCAGGTACTCCACTGATGGCTGATAGTCCTGGGGAGGCTCATGTGGTGATAGACCTCCCTGGTACACCAGAGATAGTGCTGGTTAGTTCTGAGGACGGGGCCATCCAGTGGAGGGGGTTGATCCCGAGGAGGATTAGGACATAGATGAGGCAGTGGTAGAGCAACAATGGGATCAGGGGATTGAGGAGATGATATTGGAGCAATAGGTTAAGTAGGAGGTTAGTGATGCCGAGTCAGAGGCATCGACTAGCAGCTTCGATTCAGGCGAAAAGCCTGATGATGAGTCTGACCCAGATTACGATCCATCTAGGGATCATTAGGTGATTCTAGGGTTAGTGTTAGTAGTTTTCTTTTTGAGCCCTATTTTTTTATGGTATGGTCGGATTGTATAGTTGTACTTTGTGTAGCATATGACATTATATATAGTTAGTCCAATCCTCTCCGACTGTGATGACATGGTCCGTATCTCTTTCTGGTCATGTGATGGATCTAGTGTCTTGGGGCTAGTTACTATTTGGGGTTCAGGTATGAGTCAAAACTGACTTTTCCTAGTCAGTTAGATGTTACATGTTTTGCTGATCATGTATATAAATAGGCAGTTATGTATATAAATAAGCAGTTATGAAATGATGTAATGAAGGTTTGGGTTTGTTTTCAATAATCTTTGAGTTATATTAAATGTATTTGTTGGGCATGCTTATCTTATCTGTTTAGATATTCCAGTGATTGAATTGTTTCGTTTAATATATGATCAGAATGTCCGAATCAGTGCACAACAATCAAGAGGTTCATATAGACGATATCTCGGATCATGGCCAGGAAATGGGTGATCAAGCCTCCCATCATGTGCCACCAAATTTTGGCCAAATGCCACCGATTTCTTCTGAGTTAGCTAATAACATTTGGGACCCGAACTACTGATCGGCCATAGTCGCTAAATTGACGAAGCGGATTTCCCAAGTACCTACTAAAATCCCTCCTAAAGAGAATAAATTCGCAGATAGGGCAGCACGATGCAATCCTAAAATTTATGATAAAACTTGTAATTCAGCAGTATTTGGGGAATGGATAAGGGGAATAGAGAAAATCTTTATAGTGGTAGAAGTGCCAGAAGAAAAGAAAGTAAACATTGGGGCATATTATTTGACTGGTGAAACTGATATTTGGTAGAATACTGCTAAGGATAAGCTCGTAGGGCCTGAATTCACCTGGAGTAAATTCCTAAGTTAATTGAGGGTAAAATTTTACCCAGTTATGGTCCAAAGGCAAAAGAAGAAAGAGTTTATGGAGTTGAAGATGAGTGGCACCATGACTGTGATATAGTACGCTAGTAAGTTCACAGAATTATCCAGGTTTGTTCCTGAGTTTGTATCATCTGAAAGGTTGAAGATGAGAAGGTTTGAAGAGGGTTTGGCTATCTATATTCGGAATCAGTTAGCTAGGTAACCAATTTCAATTTACCAAGAACTATATGAGCGAGCGACTGAAGCAGAGCCAGTAAAGACAGAGTTGAGAGCACTGAATCCAATCAACCAAAAGAAAAAGGGGTTTGAGCAAGAAACTCTGAGTGAGAGTGTGAACTATAAGAAACCTTCTCTTGCTCCCCCAAAGAGCTGTCCTGCAGGCTTGACAGTGCCCTGTGCGAAATACGACAGAACAAATTATACCACCCCTAAATGCCGAGTAGGAACTAATAGGTGCATGTGGTGTAGAAACCATGAACACCTTATTGCTGCATGCCCCTGAAGGGTGAAGGCTGTAGACAAAGGTGCAGCAAAAGCCTTAGCCCCACCTTGCCAAGGGGCCCACCACTAAGGCCTGTAGTAGTAGGATAGGTGTATGTAATGAGCAAGAAGGAAGCTGCCACCTCTAATACGGTAGTAATTAGAACTCTCTTTTTAAATTCAAAGCCATTTTGTGTATTATTTGATTTGGGTGCTGCTTATTCATTTATATCCACCCGATCTGCCATGTAATTGAACCTGGAAGATAGGAGGATGGAAACCAATTATATGATCAAGCTACCCAATGATTGTGTGATTAAATGCCCTATCTTCTATAAACTTGTTCCCATCACCATTGGTAGAACCACCTTCCCTATGGATTTGATTCAATTTGATTTGTCTGATTTTGACATCATTCTGGGAATGGATTGGTTGCACACCTATGGAGCTAAGATTGACTGTAAGGATCTTAAGGTTATTTTGAAAGATGAAAAAGGGAGGGAAGTATTCTTCTATGGGCAGAGAGAGGAAAAATCCTATCCATTGATTTCTGCTATGAAAGTAAGTAAGCTGTTATGCCAAGGTTCTATGGGATATTAGTGTTATGCTATTGACACCCAAGCAAAAAAAGAAAAAGCTGGAAATATTCCTGTACTCTGTGAATTTGAGGATGTGTTCTCTGAAGAGTTACCAGGATTACCCCTGTAGAGGAAAATTGATTTTGGAATTGAATTAATCCCTAATACCCAACCTATTTCCAAAGCCCCATATCGTATGGCCCTAATTGAGCTTAAGGAACTAAAACTTCAACTAGATGGGCTGTTGCAGAAGGGCTTTATTAGGCTAAGTGTGTCACCATGGGGTGTCCTAGTATTGTTCATAAAGAAAAAGGATGGAACTTTAAGGCTATGTGTTGACTACAGGGAGTTGAACAAAATCACCATCAAAAATAGATATCCTTTGCTGCAAATCAATGACTTATTTGATCAATTGCAAGGAGCAGGAGTCTTCTCTAAGATTGATTTGAGGTCAGGGCACTATCAACTTAGGATTAAACCTGATGACATCCCTAAGACTGTGTTTAGAACTAGGTATGATCACTATGAGTTTACAGTGATGCCATTTGGCCTCACCAATGCTCCCGCAGCCTTCATGGATCTTATGAATAGAGTCTTCAGACCCTACCTAGACAAATTTGTGGTGGTGTTCATAGATGACATTCTTATCTATTCTAAGGGCAGAAATGAACATGCAGATCATTTGAGGGTGACGTTACAAACCCTGAGAGAGCATAAACTTTATGGAAAATTAAGGAAGTGTGAATTTTGGTTGGAAGAAGTGATGTTTTTAGGTCATGTGGTTACAAAAGAAGGAATTAAAGTTGACCCCCAGAAGGTGAAGGCAATCACAGAGCAGTCAAGGCATATTAACATCATTTAGATTAGAGGCTTTCTAGGTTTAGCAGGTTGTTATTGAAGGTTTGCCAAGGACTTTTCAAAAATAGCTTCACCCCTGACCAATTTGCTAAAGAAAGCAAATAAGTTTGAGTGGACCGAAAAATGTGGAAAAGCTTTTCAAGAGCTAAGGCAGCGACTAACTACCGCTCGAATCCTAACGCTACCAATGGAAGGTAAGGAGTATGCCATTTATAGTGATGCTTCAAAGAACGGATTGGGGTGTGTTCTGATGCAGGAATATAAGGTAGTAGCTTATGCCTCTCGACAGCTCAAGCCTTATGAGAAAAACTATCTTACCCATGACTTGGAGTTAGCAGTCGTGGTCATTGCATTGAAAATTTAGAGACATTACTTATATGGAGTACCATGTAAGATTTATACTGACTATCAAAGTTTGAAGTATACCTTCACCCAGAAGGAGCTCAACTTGAGGCAACGGCGGTGGCTTGAGCTGCTTAAGGCTTATGATTTGCAAATTCAATATTATCCAAGACAAGCAAAGGTTGTAGTAGATGTCCTGAATAGGAAAGCGCAACATAGCTCAAATACTATGGTGATTACTTAGTTGAGTCTCTTGAAAGAACTTCAGGACTTGGGAGTTCAACTAGTGTCCCATGAACAAGCACATGTGCAATTATCAGCACTTACGTTATAGCCTTCCATAGTGGAGGAAATTCGAGTGAACAAAGAAAGTGATCCTGAACTCCAAAAAATAATGCAAAATTTAGAGAAAGGAAAGTCTCTCGGGTTTGTAGTACATGAGGATGGGACCCTGCGATTCCGGAATCGCCTATGTGTGCCCTGAAATGAAGAATTAAGGAAATAGATCCTAGAGGAGGCTCACAATACTTATTACTCGGTGCATCCAGGAGGCATAAGATGTACAGAGATTTAAGGCAATACTTTTGGTGGAATAATATGAAAAAGGAGGTTGCAGAATATGTAGACAAGTGTCTAACTTACCAGAAAGTTAAAGCAGAGCATCAGCGTCCCATGAGTGAATTGCGACCCCTAGAAATTCCCACTTGAAAGTGGGATTCGATCTCAATGAACTTTGTTATGGGTTTACCCCTTTCTGTCTCGAAGAAGAATGCTATTTGGGTTACAGTCGATCGGCTTACCAAGTTGGCCCATTTTTTGCCAATCAAAGGTATCTGGGGAGTTGAAAAATTAGCCCAGTTGTATGTTAAATAGATAGTTCGACTACACGGAATCCCTTTAGATATAGTATTAGATAGGGAACAAAGATTTCAAGCCTGTTTTTGGCAAGCACTTTAAAAAGCCTTTAGGAGAAAATTGAACTTTAGCAGCTCTTATCATCCTAAGACAGATGGACAAACTGAAAGAGTGAGTCAAATTCTAGAGGACATGTTAAGAGCTTGTGTGTTGGAGTGCCAAGGAAAGTGGGAAGATGATTTACCATTGGTGGAGTTTTCTTATAATAATAGCTAGCAGTCCTCCATCATAATGGCCCCGTTTGAGGCTTTATATGGAAGAAACTGTAGAACCCCACTATGATGGAGTGACTTGGATAAGGCATTGATTATAGGCCTTGAAATGATCTAGGAAACCGTGGAAATAATAAGAAGGATTCGGGAGTACATTAGGGTTACCCAGAGTCGACAAAAGAGTTATGCAGATAAGAGAAGGAGGCCTTTGCAGTTTCAAGTAGGCAATAAAGTTTTACTGAAAGTTTCACCAACTAAGGGTAGCAAGAGGTTTGGGGTATGGGGCACATTAAGTCGAAGATATATTGGACCTTATGAAATCATTGGAAAGTTAAATCCCGTATCACATCGACTAGATCTGCTGGTAGAGTTAGAACACGTGCATAACGTGTTTCACATCACTCAGCTTAGAAAATATACCCCAAATCCAAACCATACTATTGTATCTGAACGTATTGAAATCACTACGAATTTAACATATGCGGAGCAACCAATCCAAATACTAGATCATAGGACTAAGCAGTTGCGCAACAAGCAGATACCTCTGGTCAAAGTGCTATGGTCAAATCATACGTCTCAAAAAGATACTTGGGGGACTGAAAAGGAAATGAATGCTAAAAACGCACAATTATTTGAGGTAATCTTGCATTACATGGCAAAGTCATAAGTTTCGAGGGTGAAACTCCTTAAGGGGGGAAGGCGGTAATAGCCCAACCCTAAATTATTGAATTATGCTTATTTATTTAATTACCTCAAGTTCATTATTCTTTTTCTCATAATTATTTATCGCATTTATTCACCCCAGTGGAGAAAAATTGATTTAGGCCCTCACTTGGTGATTCGGATTTTATTTGTTTATTTAATTAATTAACGAAAACTTTGGAAGACTTGATGGTAGGCCCTAACCAGTTGAATCTAAGTAATTTATTTTGTTTTCCATAATATTACAAAAATTTAAATTTGAGTTACGCAGAAACGTTATCGTTATGAAGCGTTTTATTCTCGAATCCACCTTTAAAGGGGAAAGGCTATAATAGTCCAACTCTAAATCATTTAATTATGCTTATTTATTTAATTACCTTATGTTCATGATTTTTTTTCTTATAATTATTTATCGCATTTATTCACCCTATTAGGGAAAATTTTATTTGGGCCCTCACTTGGCAATTCGGATTCTATTTGTTTATTTAACTGATTAACAAAAACTTTACAAGAATCAATAGTAGGCCCTAACAAGTTTAATCTAAGTAATTTATTTTGTTTTGCGTAACATTACAAAAACTTAATTTGAGTTATGCAAAAACGTTATCGTTACGAAGCATTTTTATTCCCGAATACAACTTTTTTTTTGGCCCAATTTGAAGCCAACAAGTTTGCTTATGAACCTAATTACTTACCATGATTAAGCTTAACTATGGTTAGTCCAAAAAGGTTACTTTACTAGTTAAAAATTCAGGCAAGAGTTAGATTAGTCAAAACAAACACAAATCAACCCCAAAACTCCATTTTCTCTCCCCCCTCTCTCCCCCACGGCAGCAGTTCCAGCCACTGTCTGGCTGTTTTCCAACCAGTCTTTCTGCCAGCCCTGGTGACCTCTGACCCCTCCGACATCCTAATACCACTAGCTACCATCCTCCGTCATCAAAACTACTAAACATCACCTCCATCTCTACTATCTTCAAGCAAGGTGAGTAATGTTGAAACTTGATCTTGTTGGTTTTGCTTTTTACTTTAGTTTTAATTCTTGTTTTGAGACAAGAAATAAGAGTTATTTTGGTGTTGATCATGGTGGAGTTAAGGTTGTATCATGCTAGGGTTAGGGTTAATCCTTAATCATGCAAGCTTAATGTTAAAGTGTTAGATTTTGATTGTTGTATCTTTAATTTGGTCATCTTCAATCTATTGATGTTTTTGATGATTTTTTTTTTTTTGTGATTTCAAATGGGTTGGAGTGAGCCCAAGTTGGCCATAAACTAAGGTTTTAGCAAGTAATGTTTGGCTTGGATTAAACTCGCATTAAGCTTGGTTTATGTGTGTATTTGATTGAAAAATGATCTTTATTGGATATGATTATGAAGTGAATTTGAGTGTAGAAATTTTGTATGATGTTGGGATAGACCAAAGCCTATTTACATGCTTTTAAGGAATGGTTTAAGTTGAGAATTTGTGTGAAAAAGAGAGGGAAATGCCAAAACAGTGAGGGCTGGAAATTTCAGGAAAACCAGACATACGTCACGATTAAATTGGTAATGATTAGCCCATTGAAAAATTATGATTTTTGGTGCACAAATAGTTCAGTGTGTTAGCTTTCACATGGCTTTTCAATCTCCTTAATCCGAGGTCTGGGGTAAAGGTTATGGTTGTTTTATAAAAACTGTGTAGAATGGACCGAAACTAATGTGCTTGTGTTCTAGCCTCACTTTGAGAATTCTATTGTGGGAATCAGCTTGGTGTTCTAAATGAAAGCTTTTTGACACTTCCTAAGCTTTCTATGTTGGGGTTTTGAGTCTCAATCAATGGTCAGATGACTAAGTTATAAGTCATTCTTTCTAAGCCCCTGTTATGCTTTTACTTTTCTTTTACTAAATTATTAGCTATGAAATAAATATTTTTGCTAACCTTATGTTCCTACAACAATAATTTTGTGTAGAATCAGGGCCTAATCTATCATTCCTTCCACTTTTGTGTATAATATTATTCAGTCAGCTTACATTTAAAATTTTCAGGTACATTTATTGTCTGTATCTTTAGAAATCAACACGTATTTATCAAAATTATAATGTTTTGCTAAGTACATCAAGGAATCAGTTTAATCAATGATCTATCACATAATTCGTAACCCCATCAGTTATCAGTTGTAGGGCATAGCCCTTCAGTTACCCACGCGACTTCAGGTCAGGTCACGATCGGATTGATAGGTGTACACTGTTTTCAAGTCGTAACAGTTACTAGGGGTTCACTATTATAATTTACAATGTGGTTTCATATTTATCTCATTTCCTGTGTTTAATTAAAAATGAATTGCAATACGGGCTCAACCAGTTTTTTTATGAACGTTTGACAATACAGGAATGCATGTATTGAGCTTTGGCTCATAGTTCGAAATATTTTCATGTTTTGTTTTAGGAAAGTGTTTAGTTAATCGCCCTCAAGCAGACAAGACGGCTAAAGATGATAAATGAGCGAGGAAGTCTATATGGAATGGCGGTGTATTGTCATTGAGATGTTTGTAACATTATATTGTGATATATATTTTGGTTGGAAACTGTATATTTTATTAGAATTCTATATTTTGATGTAATCCTTGAGAGGTTTGAATGGTTTTGATGTTAGAATAGTTTCTATATTTATCTAAATGGTCTGATGGGTTGTGATGGTGTGAATGCCTTTAATAGTAAATATTGATTATTATGGCTAAGTTTATCATATACAAGCAAAGCCTTATCCTTGTTGGACAGCGGTAATGCCTGATCATTTGGGTTATCATGTCTAATTGGGAAAATTAATGAGAGATACGCAAAAAGTGATTCATGTACATTTGAGACGTTACAAATTTGATATCAGAGCCAGCTTTCGATCTTGGGACCTGTGGGTTATGGGCCCATCACACTTCCGCTGTGCTACTATGATGCTGCAATAACCCAATCCTAAATTATATGATTATGCTTGTGTATTTAATTACCTCATGTTCACGATTTTTTTTCCTCATAATTATTTATTGCATTTATTCAAGCCGGTGGGAAAAATTTTTTTTGGGCCTTACTTGACAATTCGAATTTTATTTGTTTATTTAATCGATTAACAAAAACTTTGGAAGAATTGATACTAGGCCCTAACAAGTTTAACCTAAGTAATTTATTTTGTTTCTCGTAACATTGCAAAAATTTAATTTTAAGTTACGCAAAAACGTTATCGTTATGAAGCGTTTTATTTCCGAATCCAACTTTTTTTTTGGGCCCAATTTGAAGCCAATAAGTTTTCTTATTAACCTAACTAATTACCATAATTAAGTTTAACCATAGTTAGCCCAAAAAGGTTACTTTACTAGTTAAAAACTCAACCAAGAGTTAGATTAGTCAAAACAAACAAATCAACCCAAAAACTCCATTTTCTCTCTCCTCTCTCTCTCCCCCATGGCAGCCGTTCCAACCACTGTCTGGCTATTTTCCAACTAGTTTTTCGGCCAGCCCTGGTGACCTCTAACCCCCCCGATATGTACCACTAGCCACTATCATCCATCATCAACACCACTAAACATCACCTACATCTCTACTTATCTTCAAGCAAAGTGAGTAATCTTGAAACTTGATCTTGTTGGTTTTACTTTTTACTTTAGTTTTGATTCTTGTTTTGATGTTTATGATCTTTGATCATGATATTTTGATAAGAAATAAGAGTTATTTTAGTATTGACCATGGTAGAGTTGAGGTTGGATCATGTTAGGGTTATGGTTAATCCTTAATCATGCAAGCTTGATGTTAAAGTTTTGGATTTTGATTATTTTATCTTTGATTTGATCATGTTCTAATCTGTTGATGTTTTTGATGATGTTTCTGGTGATTTCAAATGAGTTCGAGAGAGTCCAAGTTGGCCATAAACTAGAGTTTTGGTAAGTAATATATGACTTGGATTAAACTAGCATTAAGCTTGGTTTATGTGTATATTTGATTGAAAAATGATCTTTATTGGATGTTATTATGAAGTGAATTTAAGCGTGGTGATTTTGTATGATGTTAGCATGGACCAAAGCTTGTTTACATGCTTTTAAGGAATGGTTTAAGTTGAGAATTTGTGCAAAAAAGAAAGGAAAATGCTAAAACAGTGAGGGCTAAAAATTTCAGGAAAACAGAACAGAATTCGTGATTAAACTAGAAATCATCGGCCTATTGGAAAATTATGATTTTTGGTGGGTAGATAGTTCAGTGTGTTAGCTTTCATATGCCTTTTAAATGACCTTAATTTGAGGTTTGTGGAAAAAGTGATGGTCATTTTACCAAAACTGTGCGGAATGGATCAAAACTAGCATGCTTGTGTTCTAGCCTTATTTTGGACATTCGATTGTGGGAATCAAGTTGGTGTTCTGAACAAAAGATTTTTGGGATGTTCTATATTAGAGTTTTGGGTCCTAATCAGAGGTCAGATGACTACATTATGTGTCATTCTTTCTAAGCCCCTATTTTTCTTTTACTAAATTAGTAGCTATGAAATAAATATTTTTGCTAACTGTATGTTCCTACAACGATAATTTTGTACAGAATCAGGGCCTAATCTATCATTCCTTCCACTTTTGTGCATAATATTATTCAGTGAGCTTACATTTAAAAATTCTAGGTACGTTCATTGTCTGTATCTTTAGAAATTAGCACGTATTTATCAAAATTATAATGTTTTGGTAAGTACATCAATGTATTAATTTAATCAGTTATTTATCACATAATTAGTGACTCCATCAGTTATCAGTCACAGGGTATAGCCCTTCAGTTACCCGAATGGTTTTAGGTCAGGTCCTGATCGGCTTAGCAAGAGTACACCTATCTTCAGATCGTAACAGTGACCAGGGGTTTACTATCAGATAATAATTGACAGTGCAGTTTCTTATTTATCTCATTCCCTATGTTTAATTAAAAATGAATTGCAATATGGGCCCAACTAGTTTTCATGAACGTTAAACAATATAGGAATGCAAGTACTGAGCTTCGACTCACAGTTTGAAATGTTTTTTTTGTTTTGTTTTAGGAAAGTGTTCAGTGAATTGCTCTCAGTCGGGTAGGACGACTAAAGATGATAAGTAAGCTAGAAAGTCTATATGGAATAGTGTTGTATTATCATTGAGATGTTTATAACACTGTATTATGATATATCTTTTTTGGTGGGAAAACTGTATCTTTTATCAGAATTCTATATTTTGATGTAATCCTTGAGAGGTTTGAATAATTTCAATGTTAGAAAAGCTTCTATATTTATCTAAATGGTCTGATAGGTTGTGATGGTGTGAATGCCTTTGAGGGTAAGTACTGATTATTATGACTAAGTTTATCATGTACAAGCAAATTCTTGTCCTTATTGGACGGCGGTAGCACCTGATCATTTAGGTTATCATATCTAATTGGGAAAATTAATGAAAGATGCGTAAAAAGTGATTTATGTATATTTCGGGCATTACACACTTGACTAACGAACCCCTAACCATATTAGAGACCCTGTGTTAGGGTGACTTTCTTTTTAAGAGTGCCACTGCTGCTTGGGAATATCTAGAAGATTTAGCTGAAAAGACTATGTAGTGGGAAACCGCTAGGGATGACAGTCTAAGTTCTAGGTTTGCTAGGAGTAGAATGCATTATGCTTCTTATGTGTTGTCATCATTGTCAGACCTTAGATCAGACATTGAGTTCCTATCCTTATTTTGCTCACCAGCTATCCCTTGGATAGGAGCAAGTGAGTATAGCCTACCAAAGACGTAAGAATGACCCATTTTTCCCTTTTTGTAACTCAAGGTGGAGAATTCACGCTAACTTTTTCTTGTAGTAACGGAACAAATGTTGTAGCCCATGACTCTTAACCTGAAGTGTTTCCCGAAAACAACTCCTAGCCCCTCTATCATCCGTTTAACACTTCTTGGAGACCGACTTCTCAAGGTGTCCCTAAGCACCTTGACTTCCACCTCCTGTTGCTCAGCTTTCACCTCCTCCTGGTTACATTAATATCGGCAAGATTAAAAGGAGAATTAATAATAATGGGGTGAGGATGATTAACGCTAATATGGAAAAGATGATGAGAATGATGACTGAACAATTTTTCCAATTAGCATCATTTAGTAGGTAGCCAGGTGCTTTTTCTAGTCAGCCAGAGGTAAATGCTAAGGGTCATGCTCACCTTCTTTTAGAGTCAACCCTAGTGAAATGCAAGGAAAGCGAATGCAGTTATATCTCTTACACCAGGTTGAGAGATTCATAATCAAGTGGAAAATTTTAAAGAACCCTACAAATACCTATATATTTTCTTCTAAAATTCTTCTCCATCTTCTTCTTTAGTAATTGGTTTATCCAGTAAGTTAGGGGATACTACTTGTAGTGTCCCTAATAATTCTTCTAATAGCCATCTTCCTTCTGAGCCATCTTCTGATAAAGAGGAAGCCAAGGAGAAATATTCTGCTGATTCAGTGGATCCCTCATCCTTTAATGATTCTTCTTCACATCCTGTTATTGAGATAGTTCACAAGTCTATACCTCCTTTCCTCCATAGGCTGGAAAAGAAAGACCAAGCTCATGTTGATAAGATAAGAGAGACTTTCTCTCAAGTTAAAATCAATATTCCTTTCCTTGATGTTATTTAGTGGATGCCTCCTTATGTTAGGTTTTTTAAAGGATCTATGTACTACCAAAAAAGCCATTACTGTTCCTAAAAAGACATTCCTAGCCTCTAGCACCAGTTCTATCATTTCTGACCAGATCCTAATGAGTAAGGGTACCCTGATTGCCCTATTATTTCGGTAGTCATAGATGACCAGCTTATTCATAGAGCTTTGCTTGACTTAGGGGCTAGTGTGAATTTGTTACTCTTCACTTAATATGAGAGGCTAGGATTAGGTAAGTGGAAACATACCAAAATGATCACTAGCTAGCTAATAGATCAACTTGGTTGTCTAGGGGTGTAGTGGAAGATAACTTATTAAGGTGCGTGAATTTATTTACCTAGTGGAATTTTTTGTGCTTGGGACTGAGAAAGTAGCTAATACTGCTAGTGAGGTCCCTATCATTCTGAGGCGTCCTTTTGTTGACCACTGCCAATGCTCTGACTAACTACAAAAATGGTATGATGATACTATCTTTTGGTAGTATGACTTTGGAATTGAATATTTTTAACTTGTAGAGATAACATTAAGACTTTAATGATATGTACACCAATACTATTAACTAGATAAAGGGCTCTGCGTTTGATGATGAGTATGATGACATGTTTACTACTGAGCATGAGTCTTTTTTGATTGATGATGGGCCTGAATTTGGTATCTTTGAATTTGATGACTTATGCTTTGCTGTTGATTGTTTGATTGCTTCTGCTTTAGAGTCTGATTCCCTTCTTGCTTCTCTTGAATTAAAGCTTCTTTCTAATTCTCTTAAATATTCATTTTTAGGACCCGATAAATCTACTTGTAATCATTGCTTCTGACTCACTCCAGGACCATGAGAAAAAACTGATTGGCTTATTTAGAGAGAATAAGGAATTCATAGGTTAGACTTTAGGGGGTATCAATGTATTAGTCCCTCAATTATGCAACATAAGATCCATTTAAAGGACAATGTTAAGTCCCAACATGACCATCAGAGGCATTTGAACCCAACCTTGTAGGAAGTAGTTAGGGGGGAAGTGCTTAAGTGGGTAGACCACAAGATTATTTATCCCATTTTTAATAGTGAGTGGATTAGCCCTGTTCAAGTTATCCCTAAAAAGACTAGTATTAATGTGATTAGGAATGATAAGAACAAGTTAGCTTCTACTCAAGTCCAATCTGACGTGTTTGTATTGATTATAGAAAATTAAATACTACCACTAGAAAAGACCATTTTTCCCTTCCCCTTCTTGACTAAATGTTAGAGAGGTTGACAGGACATTCTTTGTATTGCTTTTTAGATAGAGATTCCAGCTATACTCAAGTCTCTATTGCTCTTAAGAATTAGAAGAGAATTACTTTCACTTGTCCTTTTAGCACATATACCTTTAGGAGAATGTCTTTTGGACTCTGTAATGCTCCTGTTACCTTTCATAGGTGCATGATTCTTGTTTTTTTCAGTTTTAGTTGAACAGTGCCTAGAAATTTTCATGGATGACTTCTCTATGTTTGGGGCTTCCTTTGATGATTGTTTGTCTAATCTGAGTCAAGTATCAGAAAGGTGTAGAGAGAAAAATCTAACTTTAAAAATTGAGGGAAATGTCAGTTCATAGTGAAAAAGGGGATAGTCATATGCCATGTTATTTCTAGAGATGGAATTGAAGCTGATTAGGTGAAAACGGACTTGATTGTTAATCTTTCCCCTCCCCTTATGTGAAAGAGGTGGGGTCCAATTATTAGACATATTGGCTTCTATCATTATTTCATGAAGGATTTTAGTAAGATAGCTACGCCTTTGACTAATGTTTTCGTTAAGCATGTGCAATTTCACTTATTTGACGGGTGTCATGCAGCATTTACTAAGGTGAAAGAAGCCTTAACCTCTACACTCGTTCTTGATCTCCTCATCTGGGGAGAGGCCTTTGAGTTTATGTGTGATGCATCTGACTATGCTGTTGAGGTTGTTTTAGGGAAACGTGTTGATAAGATGCCCCATGTAATTCATTATGCTAGTCACACTTTGAATAATGTCTAACTAAATTACAGTATCACTGGGAATGAAATTTTGGTTCTGATATTTGGTTTTGAGAAGTTTAGACCTTACTTCATTGGATTTCATATGATTGTTTGTACTGACCACTCACCTTCTTTCCAATAAGGATGCTTAGCCTAGAACTGTGAGGTGGATCTTACTTCTGTAGGAATTTGGTTGTGAGACTAGAGATGAGAAAGGTTCTAAGAACCAAGTTGCTGGCCACTTGTTGGGGACCATTTGTATAGAGAGCTTGAGTCCCATATTTCTAAATGCTTTCTTGATGAATGATTGTATGTGGTTCATCTTAACCATTGGTATGCTGACATTGTGTACCACCTAGTTTTGGTAGATTCATGAGGGTTGGACTAAGAATGATATAGGCCGATTTCTTAACCTTGTGAAATTTTTGTTTGGGAGGACTCTCACTTGTTTAAGTATTATCAAGTCTTTAGGAGGTGTATGCTTAACCGTAAGGTTAGGAGTGTCCTTTTGTTCTATTATGACCAAGTGTGTGTGGGAAGGGGGATCTCAGTGGGAGAAAGATAGCAGCCAAAGTTCTTTAATGCAGTTTCTATTGCCTACCTTGTTTAGTTGACTATAGTAAGAGTTGCCCTAGGCACCAACAATTGGGTAGGATAAGCAGGAGAGACATGATGCCACTTAATCCCATCATTTCCATCTTCTCTTTGGATTAAATACATTTTGTTAGCTGTGTACTATGCTTGTAAGTGGGTAGAGGCCATCCCTACTAGGACCAATTATGCTAAAGTGGTTGTAAAGTTCTTTGGGAGAACATTTTTGCTAGATTTAGCATGCCCAGAGCTATTGTTATTGATCAGGGTTATTCACTTTACCAATAGATCTTTTGATGCTTTGTTGAGGACATACTCAATAGTCCATAGACTTGGCACCCCCGTATCACCTACATACTAGTGGCTAAGTAGAAGTGTCTAACATGTAGATTAAGTAGATTCTTGTGAAGACTGTAAACATTAATAGCAAAGATTGGGCCGACAAGCTTACGGATGCTTTATGGGCTTATAGGATACCTTTCAAGACTCCCTTAAGTATGTTACCTTATAGGGTTATCTATGGTTAGCCTTGTCATTTGCTATTGAGAATGAACATACAGCTTGGTGGGCCATCAAGATACTTAACTATGACTTGACTATGGCCGGTGAGGAGAGGATACTGCAAATGAGTGAACTAGAAGAGATTAGAGGTAAGGCAGATGAGTCTACCAGATCTTATAAGGAGAGGGCTAAGTTATCGCACGACAGACATATTCTTCGAAGAAAGTTTTCCCCAATGGTGAAAGTGCTCTTGTATGACTCTAAGCTCCATCTTTTTATAGAGAAAATGAGGTCTCGCTGGATGTGTCGATATGTTATTTCTTATATTTTTCCCTATGGTGCAGTTGAAATATAGGACCCTAAAACTGGGGCCAAGTTTAAGGTGTTTGGAGTTGCCAAGCACAAAAGATGTGGAATATCTGATATTCCACAGGCCGATTCCTAATGAATAATGTCCTCCTGAGTCAATTTGGGTCTATCTAGCACCTAGCCTAGTTTGATTGAAATTTATTTCTATTTGTCTTATTTTTCTTTTACTTTCTTTTTGTATATTTGGGTGCTTTTTCTTTTGCTTTTCTTTTGTGTATATGTTGCTATATTTCGGTTTTAGAGTCTTGTCATTTTTTTTAGTATTAGTTTTCTTTTTGTATATTTGTTTTCTTTTTAGTTTTTATTTTTTTGTTTTATTTTCCTTTCACTTCTGATGGGAACATTGTCTAATTTAGGTATGGGAGTGGGGAAACTAACTTTCAAAAAAAAGAGAAAAAAATGAAAAAAAATTGAAAATTTAAAAAATCCAACAAGATTTTTTGTTTTGTTTTGGGGAATATGTGTGCTTTTCTAATTTACCATGGTCTCTTAAGTCTTTCCTATTAGGTTATATATAGATATGGTGTGCATTAACACAACTTAGTACAAAGTGCGATATTTATACATAGTTCTAATCCCCAACATTTCTAAAATAAGCTTGATTTTGATAGATGAAACCATGATATTTTGGGCCTTAAAGGCTAATTCATCATTTTTGGTGTGAATTTTTTTATTTTCATGTGTGTCTCTTCTGTGATTCCATATCTAGAACTTGATGCAATTTTCTTCAAAATCACATTTCGCATATGTATTATGGCAATATGATAGAGACATTCTTTCTTTTGTGAGCCACATTGCCAAATTGCCACTTTGATTTGAATGTTTTATCCTTTGCTAACCCTTTGAGCCTTGTTGGTTCTCATTTCCTATGTCTAAGCCAAGGATCGTGGAGCAACATTTTCATATTTGGTGGGTACCTTTTGGGTGTTTTATGCAATTTGTGGTTGGTTTTGGTTATATGGGTGCTGATTCATTGTGATCAGTTGGAAAATGACAGACATTCTTACATTCCATTCATTCATTTTTCAAAATGAAAAAAATAAAAAGAGAAACAAAAAGGAAAAAAGTGGAAAAAAAGAGGAAAAAAAGTTGATAAAAAATTGACAAAAAATCTTAGAAAAAAAGAAAAAAAAGTTTTGTGAATAGGAGTGTTTGGCTTGAATCCATGGCAATTGTATATACTCATTTCCAACTGTGCATTTTTGGTGGATGTGTTTCCTTTTTCACGTAATTAATTGAAAAACTATGAGTCTATAAAGTTGTTATAGGTGTTGGTTGTTCTTAAGTCACATGGCTTTTAGCTCATCATTTTCAAATAAATTGTCCCTTCATTATCCTTTATCCTTAACTCCATTAAAACCTTGTAAAGTCCTCTTTATTATCGTATTGCATATTACATTTAAGCATGGTCGAGGATTGAGAATCTTAGCAAGCAGATGGTAGATTGTATGATTGGAAGATGAATTAAGAGAACTTATTATATCTCAAACACATGAGCGGGAGTGTTTTACATGTCTCTAAAGTGAGGTTCTACCAGCCAAGCTTGTACTTGTTTATCAGGAGGGGTCAAAGATTTTGTATAGATGTCATTAGTGAGGACTAAGAATTTCTTAATGTGTGCATTCTGTTTATATGTGATCAAATGCTGATGTTATTTGGGTAATGTGGTTGATTGTATATATTTTTCCCCGATGCTGTGTCTATGCTTTGGAAAAAAACCCAAAAAATATTTTCCAGATTTTCTATTTCTTTCAAGATTTTATGGATATATCTTCTGCAATCCCTCATGCAGTAGGGGTGATCTAAGGGTTTAAAGAGCTTGTTATACGTGCTAAGTGCGACCGTGATTCCTACAAAAGTGAGTTCTAATTTTGTTTTCTTTTTCTAGGATTTTTAATTTCATTTTACTCGGGGACAAACAAAATCCAGACATAGGGTAATTGTTTAACTTGAAATTATGATATTTTATACCATTTTATTATTTAATATTTGCTCTAAATAAATAATTTAATAAGGACTTTAATATATTTTTTATTATTTTGTAGAATTGGAAAAACTTGGAGAAAAATAGACAATTTGCTTAATTAATCAAGGTTTGGATCAAAAGAGAAGAGGAAAAGAAAGAAGAGAAAAAAATCAATCCAATAGCCCCTTTGGCACAGGCGCCAAGACCCAAAAATGAAATCCAGTCGATGCTCTCTTGCATCATGTGTGAGCCACTTGATCTTGCTGCCCTCCTCCATCTCTTTCTCAGCTTCCTCTCTGCTTCTGAGAATGGGTATGTTTATACTCATTTTCTCTGGGGCCTAGCAGCCCTCCTAGTTTTTGTCCACAAAAGCCCAACCGAGACTTGCCTATTTTCTTCACTCATTTGTCACGCATGTTACACGTGACCGACGCCCTCTCCCGCACTTTAACCCTCATGTGCCTAGCACGTGATCCATGAAGTGCTTCTTCCCTGCTCCATTTTTGCTTCTCTTTCCTCGGCTTAACCCAATAAACCTAAAGACTTTGTCCCCCCCCTTTTTGTTGCTGCTTTATCTTCTTCGTTCTAGTCAACCATAATCGACGATTGCTTCAATTTCGCTCTCCTCTTTTATCATCACCATTAGTCCCCTCCTCCCTTTAACCCTCATTCATTCATTGATCCTAGTTGTTACTCACAATCATCATCGTCATTAATTTAGCCGTTTCAAGGCTACATTTGGAGAATTAATTGAAGTAGTGAAGAGTTCAGATTTGGTTGTAAGAATGTGCTTTCAGGTCAAATCAAGCAAGTGGAAGGAAGCAGTTTTGCTTTTTTCATTTCTATTTTTCTTTTTTTTTTCAAGTTTTAGATCTATGTTTTGTTTCACAAAGTTGATGTAATTGACTCTAGCTTGCTTAGTCTATGTGAGATTTTTGGACTTCAGATTGTCAATTTTTAGTTTGATTATGAGTTTGTCACTCAAAATTGCAAGCAGTTCAATTCGAATTGGTTTTCAGATCCACCTCCCCTACTCTAGCTAGACGTGGCAAATGGGTCATTCAGGTCGGGTAAGAATTGGGTCTTAATTCGGTTCGGGTCACTCTTTGGGCCAACCATGTTTAGGTCGGGTTCGGGTTCGGTTCGAATCAACAGATCTTGGGTCGGGTACGGGTTCGGTTCGGTCAATGTTTGGATTGGGTCTGTTTTGGGTTGTTTACAGTAGCCCGGTTCAGATTGGATATAGGTCGAGTCTAATTTGGATAGGGTGGGATTCAGTTCAATGTTTAGGTCAATATCGGGTCGGTTGTAAATCAGATCGGGTGTAAATCAAGTTGCATTAATTTCGAATCATTTTATAGTTTCAATGTAGTCGTTTTTACTCTTAAATAGTATTTAAAAGATAAAAACCATTTAATTAGACAAGCCCATTTGTTCTATATTCCTCTTTTATTTATACGTTAACGATTACACATTTGTGTTTTATATTTGTAACACTTTTTCTTACTTGTAGTGTGTATATATATATATATATATATATATATATATATATAATATATATATATATATATATATATATATATATATATATATATATATATATATATATATATATATATACACATAAAATTAAAAGGGACTTTCGTTGTGGAAAATCTAATGGGCGTAATTATAAATGTATTAAGAAAGTTAGTAACTTACAAATGCAAGTATGCAACCCATCCTTGACCCTGTATTAGATGCATCCTACAATTATCTAAAGGATTATACCTCGTCAAGTCAAGTTTCAAGTATCTCAATTGAGGCCATGCGATGACAAAATTAGTAAGCTAACCTAACGTAAATAATAAGTCTATGGTCTTATTTGTAAGGCCCAATACCAAGACATACCTTGCAAAATGACAAAAGAAAAATTAAAATAATAAAATTTTTATTTTGATGCCGGCGTTGGTTCATAACTTCACATTTGTCATATTTGGAGTTGGTAAACAGAAATAGATTGGTTCAAGTTGACATTTTCAATAATCGAATCAATGTTCTTTGGTAGCTCGTTAAGTGATCATACATTAAAATTCAAAGATTTGTCTTCATGAGATTAACAACTTGATCTGCATGTGCCTAATGAGTCAAAACTCAAAAGTAACAAAAATATATAATTATTTGTCAATTAGCACTACGTTTATGTGATTGTGAATGTTCGTTATCAAAATTCAAGGCTTAGAATTTAATTGTCCAAAATTCAAATGAGTGACATTATTATGAGATCACATGCAAACATACATTCTTGAATATGATTATGTAGAATTAAATATGTTATGAAGATAATTTAGAATCGTAGATTAATAGTGCGGTAATTTTAACAATGTTCAATAATGATATTATAATCATAGCGTGCATTGCATTAAGTCATTAAGTGAATCAAATATTAAATTAGGATTGTTAGATCCTAATAAGTTTATGAATTTGTTAATTGTTCTTATCTTTTGTTAATTTCTATTTTGACCAAATTCTTTTCTTCTCTTATATTTTCACTACACATCTATCAAATTAAAAATTTAAAACTATTAACTATTTATTTTTTCCTCTCAAGTTTTGAATTGATTTCACTTGTGAAAGTTCCCTTTTAAGTTATTTTTGTTTTCCCACCTAAACTCAACTAATTGAGTTTGAAATTTAGAATTTCTCCCAAAAGTCTAAAGTACCCAAAAGTCTAAAGTACAAAAAAAGAAAGTCGCTGCTGATGCTTTAAGAATTTTATTATTTTATGAAGCAAAACTTAAGTGAAACTTAAAACTGAAAACCCTTCATGACAGATTGTACAGTTAAGACCATGATAGTTGCTTTGCTTAAGTCTCACGTCTCTCGTAGCCTAAAGCCCTAACAATCCCTCAATTAGTCTCTTACTTGCTGGCCACTGCCTAACTCTCCCTCAGTCTCCTACTGATCGGTCGCCACCTAATTGAAATACGTTAGCAATATTATATTTTACCTTCTAGTTATAGACTTTAATGACATTATGCACTATGGTTAATTGTAAGATTATAACTTACTGATTTATTAAAACTTGATCTAAATTATTATAAGAGCTTTTCTTCGAGGCCTTAGCAATGAAATTTAGGGAATTGGGAATAGTTTTGGGTTGATAGGTTATGAGCATACTTTGGTTTAGGTTATATTCGTGTCGGGTATACTAGAGTTCAGGTTTTGTTCTGGTAAAATTGAGTCAGGTAAGAATCGGATTGGTTTGAAAATGGGTACGATTCGGTTCGGGTTCGAGTTCTCCATGTTCGGTTCACTTAAGGTCCAGTCACTATAGATCAGGTTTGAATTGGGTCGAGTCATTTCGGGTGTGGGTCATTTCAGTTCTTGCTAGAATTTAGGTTTAGTTCGATTATAGATTGGGTTACTATGGGTGTTCGGGTCCAGATTGCTTCATCCCATTTCGGGTGTCGGTTCGGGTATGGGTCTGGATCTTTCGATTCAGGTTTTCGGTTTCGGGTTAGTTTTACCAGGTTTAATTCTAGCTATTGATTGAACTAGTTTCTCAGTTTATGTTTTTGGTGTTTCATTCGAGTTCTCAAAGATTGGATTTCGTTCTTACTTTTTTGTAGTGTTTGGTTCATCTTTTGCCCTAGGTTCAAATCTTGGTAGCTGCTTTCCCCTTTGGGTGTTGGTTACTTGCTTGAGTTGTAAAAACAATTTTGGATGCTCAACTCTAGTGATGTATTCATGAATCGCTGATGCTTAATATCATTCAATCATAACAAGTGCTCCAATAGGTTGAGTTAAGATGAACATAGACCTGAGTTTCATTTTCTTAAGAATATAATAAACGAAGGTGTAATGCTTGTCTAATAATTACTTCCAGTTTGTATTTGTTTCTTATTTCTGGTTGTTTATAGTGCTAAAAGGAACCTAATTTCATAATCCAACCCTGAGGACGAAACTTATAAGAATTATAACGATAGGTCATATGCTTGTGGATTTCACAACAGCGAACCTTTCTCAGGTCTAGCGGATTTTCTTTTCGACTGGAGAAGCGGGCCTTTCATCAGTCTAATAACTTTCCTTATCACCAGAGGAGCAGAACCTTCGGTGGTCTTGCTGACCTTTCGTTGTTCTGGTGGGTGTCCCTGAATTTTTCCTTTCACCGGATTAGTAGGTTTCCTTGTCATTGAAGGAGCCGACCTTTCGCTGGCCGAGCAGATTTCCTTATCATCGGAGGAGTGGATGCTTTTGCTGGTCTGGCAAACCCTTCATGGTCTAGAGGGTTTCCCATGAATTTATCCTTTCCCTAGATTAGCAAGTTTCCCTGCCACATGAGGAGCGGAACTCTCGGCGGTTGAGTAGATTTCCTCATTGCCGAAGAAGCTAACCTTTCATTGGTTTGGAGAATTCTTGAATTTATCCTTAATGCCAGAATAGTGCACATTTTACTCCTCTAGCGTGCTTCTGTGCCGTCAAAGGAGCAGACCTTTTGCCAGTCTAGTGGAATTTCTTATCGTCGGAGCAGCGGACCTTTTGCAGGTTTAGTGAATTCTTGAATTTATCCCTAATGTCGGATTAGCAGAGCTTTGGCAGCTTAGCGAATTTTTATATTGCTAGAGTAGCAGATCTTTTATCGGTCTAGCATATTTAGATGGTGAAATGTCTCATTGTGTGCGGTAAGTAGTATTGAAATGTCTGATTGGGCTGGGAGTCAATGCTGAATCTTAGTGGTGTTGGATGCCTGAGGATTTGTTAGGAAAATCCTGAGAACTTGGTGGCGTGTAACTTATAGCCAGATCCTTATGAACTTATTAGTGTATAAGCTTGCAGCCAGGTCCTTGTGAAGTTATTGGCATTTGAGCCTAAGGATTGATCCTCAAGGACCATATAGCACGAGGTGTTAAGATGTCACATCTTCAAGTTTGAACCTTTCTTTTTTTTTTTTTTGCTCGGGCATTGAAGTCACCTCTTTCTGATGGGAGACTACTTTACGTTAAAGTGTCCTTGATGTTAAGGCACCCTTCTATGCTAAGATAAGAAGGATGAGGTGACCTCTATGGCTGGATCATCTTGGGCTTTGTTGCCTAATAACATGAAGTTAGGTTGATGTCCTTTCTATAAGAATGCTCATGTAAAGCCTACTTTTAAGATAGAGCCCCCCTCTTCCATTGAGCCTAATTAAGGCAAGTGTCAAAGCATGGATGTCTTCTAGAGTAGTTGTTAGCGCCATCTTAAGCACCTATGGTGTAGATTCATGGCTAGCTAGGCTTGTGCATCCTTCCTATAGGGTCACTGTAAAGGTAGATTGCACTCTCCTTACTCCCAGGGTTCCCAAGTGATCAAGGCAGAGGGAGGTCTAGTAAATAGGTTAAGACCTATTTATTGAAGCATGTGCAACTACTAGCCTGTGTTAGACGATACATGTACGCTAATTACGCAAACTTGTTTTGTGCTGACTATGTTGATTGTGTAGAGACATGATGACCTACCCTTGTATGCAAGTAGGTCTAAGATCTCATACGAAGTTTGTGGTCCATTGGATAAGCCTTTATTAAAGTATAGGTGAATGATGGGCTAGGCCTAATGATGCTCTATAGCTTAAGATGAGGATTAAAAAGTTAAGTGACTGCTGAGTTAAGCTAGGTCGTAAGGTATGGATTACCCAGTATAGAAAATCTTTATTTTGATGCATGAGCGTTATTTAATTTTGCACTGAAATGCTCATGTTTTGAAGAAGCCCACCAATTTTTGTTTGTTGTTATAGAATCACTAGATAAGTAAGGATAGTGATAGCCAAAGGTGCTTCTACTAGTTTTAATTGGAGTAGCACCCTAGTCCAATAGACTAAATGTGATCCATCCATAAGAAAGATGCTTTTGCTAGTCCTGCCTAGAGCATCCACTAGTTTAGTGTGAAAAGTATATTTATCTCCTTGTTAGGAAATGCTTGTCATGAAGGGAGCCCTAACTATCTAGAAAAATATAGGGGAGCCCCCTATCTTACGTAATGGGTGAGTGTCTATTTAGGAAAGCTGAGAATAAAAGTGAGTATTCAGTTTTGAATTTTTTGCAATGGTTGAGACCAAGAGTCCTGAATTTTGGAATGAAGGTGAGATTAGAGGTTATGATGATTGATGTGAGGTGGTAAATTAGGTGAATAATTTGCCCAAGTCTGATTCGATGAGTGCAGGCAATGGAATGCTTCTTTGTCCTCTAAAAACCAAGGTTTTATTTTCAATCCCTTTTACTTGGTCCGTCTTTTTAGGTTTTCAAGCCAGTCGCTCTTTATTATCGCTCTCTCGCTGTCTCTTTGTAAATGATTCAATTTAGATGTTTTTTCATGGGAAAACTCATCGTGGTCGGGCCTTAAAGGGGCTACCTGTGTATTCAATTTTGAATCAGCTCAATCGTTGTTTGAGAATAAGAATATGCAGCTTAAAGGAGGGATGCCTCCAAGAAGACTTTTAAGACAGGCTTCTGGGTTAGGGTGCCAAAGGAAGGGAATCAATATGAAGGCTCAAACGAATCCCCCAGTGTGCATGGGTGATGAAGTTAGGGTGAATTAACAACTTTTTTCTTTCTTTATCCTTCTTGTTTTCGAACACTTTTCTACTTCTTTTTGTCTTTTTTGTCTTCTTTTTTTTCTTTGGGCAGGACCGTTTGGTCCACACTTTTTCTTTTTCTTGATTGCTAATTTTGTTATTAATGCCACTCATGATGCACTCCCACTCCCTAGTTAGGTCAAATATGGTTATGAAAGAAATAGGACTTTATAAAGGCCCAAAAGGGTTCCAGTGGAAATTTTCAGGTTTAACAAAGGTATTAATGCAGGTTATGAAAGAAGGCCTCCTATCTTAGGCATGCCCTTAGAGCTGCATCACTTATTGGATAGAAATTGCTGATCTTTTCCTTTTTTAAAATCAGGGATTGAAATCCTTAGTCCTTTTTTTTTTTTTAATTTCTCTCCCTCTCCTTTTTCCTAGCTCGCCTCATTAGGTTTTCAAGCTAGGCCCTCTCCTTTTTCTTTTTCTTTTTTCGACCCCTGGATTCTTCACTAGCCAAAGGCATTCTAATAGTGAAAAAGGATATAATAATGTGCAAAAGAACTACTGGAAGTGCTGATTTTATTAATAAATCAAAGTTATTATGCTAGACATGGATTTATGATATATGGAAATGAAAGCGAATGACTCCAAGACACAACGCATGACAATAACCTAAGCATGGCACGTCACATCTTTTAAATTCAACAAAACTCAAGGAATCTTGTATGGAGGCATCTTGGGCTTGGATTCAACTATGCTCACTATGTGAATAGATGGACACTTTTCACTTTGGTGTTCTGAATGGCTAGAATGTCATTATGCAAGCTAAGCGGGTTGTTGCCCTTCATGGTTGGTTCCAATAGCGATGTATTCATTGTAGCAATCTACAGTAGGCAAACTCCTTACTTGCGGAGCCCATATCTTTCTTGTCCCCATTTTAATTGTTGCGTTTTCAAGTGTTTGTGGCATTTCTCTATCCATATCTTCCTCTACGAGAATGCCAACATTCCTTAGTATTATGAAGTTCCTAAATGTTGTGAACTTTAGATCTTGCCTGTATGAATGTGAGCTAAAGCCTTCTATTAAACAATCTCACTTGCTCAGCCTCTAAGGGTCAATCCATGACAAGGATGACCTTTGCCCTCCATTCGTTAAGAAAGTCAGAAAAGCCTGCCTTTTCCTCCGGTTGGGTCATTTCCAAGCCCCCAAGTGTGATTAGTAGGTCAACATTATATGAGTACCAAAGTATGAATTCCTCACAAAGATCATCCTAGTATATGACCTTTTATAGGTCTATAGTATTATACCAACTCATGGCATCCTTGCCAAGGGTCCAAGGAACTATGATGTGGAAGATGTTCATGTTCATTCCTTTTAAAGTCATGGCAGTAAGAAAATTCCTCGCATGATGGTGAGGAATTTTAGTTCCATGGAATGTGGTATTTGTCATAGTGAATTTTGGGGTTAATTTTCCTTTTGAAATTGAAGTAAATTCGACATAGTCATTAAAGTAAGTGTTGGACATGGAAGATTCCTTAAGTAGTTCTTTTATTTGATCTACTAATGGATCTGTTTGAGGAGTGCTCCTTTCCCCTCTTTGTTTCATCTTTTTATCATGTTCCTAATTTCTCCTGTTGAATTCCAAGAGTACACAACCACAAGAGGGGGGTGAATTGTGGTGGTCGATTTTCGCCTAATAACTGACAAACAACCGTAGCACTTGATTGCAGAGATTGTTTGTAAATCACAAACAACCTTACGCCTTGTTTGTAGCGGTTGTTCTCAATTGATTCAGTAGCGAAATTCAAAGTAATAAATGCGGAAATAAAGCACACACAATTTTTACGTGGAAAACACCTCTAGCCCAACTGAGGTGTGAAAAACCACGACCTACCTCGTGTAGGATTTAACCACTTCACTAACAGGCTGAAAACGTTACAAAAGCAACACTCCTTGTTACAACTTGTAACCCACGTAACCTTCTTCCCTAAGACAGGTTACACCACGTCCAATCTCACCAGATAGGACACGTCCAAAGTCCACACGACTGAGGACACACTCACTCACTTTCTGTTCTGAGAACAGGGGTACAAAACACCTTACTGGGGTGCTTCTGACTTAAGCAGATGTAAGGTACAATGAAGTCCTATTATGCCAAGAAATTGAAAGCTCAGTTAAGCACAATCTTCTCACGGTTTTTCTCTTTGAAATTCAGCTCTAAGAATCTCTTACTTCTTTGTAAAAACGGGATTGTCAAATGGGGGAGAGAATTTCAATATTTAAATGCACAACCCAACGGCTATTCTTTTCAAAAGAGAGGGAAAATCCTCTATTTTTAGTCGCTTAGAAGATTCACCAAAGATTTCCAATGGCTAAGAGAGGAGAGAAGATTTTCTTAAAATATCTTGGCCGAGTAATCTAGCTTGAAAAGGATAAAATCTTGATTTATCCCAAATTCAATCAAGACCTAAAAATAAGGGATAAGAATCTTTCAAGAGAAATCTTTAGCAAAAACGGTTTTGCAATTTTTTTTTTCAAATTCAAAACAAATCTTTTTAGATCTGGCAGCCAACCGAAGCAAATTTCCAGATAAGACTGATGTAGCTGCTGTAGTTTTTGAGAACACCCTAGGCACCCTGTTTGCAGGGTTGTTTGGAAATGGTGTCCCAAAGCAACTTTTCGAAAACCGTTTTCAAGAAGTGCTAAAAATGATACTTTCAAGATTGGCATATTAACAAGAGTCTAAAAGATAAAAACTAAATTAACCAAGACTCCTTGTAAGAATTAGTTGTCTTGTCAAGAGTGAATATGCTACTCCAAAACACCTTGGTCACCTTGATTCCTTGGGTGATCTTGTGTAGCTGAATGTTCCTCAAGACTTAAACCATATGTGTTGTTTGCTGATCTTGTGTCACTGAAGCTCGGAACCTGTTCCTAAGACTTGTTCTCAACATTTAGCCACCAGGTTAATAAAATATCACAAACAGCGGTGTAGGAACAACGGTGTATTAGGCCCTGTTTGGAGAGCTTGTTTGGAACAACATTACTTAGACAAATATGTTACTCTTAGATTTGTTATCCTCAACAAATTCCCCCTTTTTGATGATGACAAACCAAGTGACCTTATTGACAAAATTAAAAAGCTTAACAACGTTTAATGCTGATAGGGATCCTCTAGGTGCTAGGTCATAGAGCACGTCATATGGTTTTATTCATATGGTCTTATTCCCCCTTTTGGCATCGTTAAAAAGCATAACCAACAGTATGAATGCAAGAAAAGAAATATAGAGCATAAGGTGCAAGAAGCATCATTAAGGAGATATTGCATTAAAAATAGTACAATGCCAAAAACGAAGATGGGAGGAGACAAGAGAGCAGCCTAGAGAATCTGGTTACAAGGGGTGGTCTAGTTTGCAGAGGAGGAATGCTGGGGGCAAGAGTGGAGAGAAGGGCAAGCAATTCCTCATGGCGTTTGGCAGAGAGGGCTTGCTCCTCAGCAAGAGTAGCCTTGACAGCTGAGAGCTCATCCCTGAGGCGAGCATTGTCCTCAAAAACAGCCTTAAGTTTGATGGAAGGTTGCCCAAAAACAGGTAGTCGAGGTGGTCGACGACCCTGTTTGGAGACTGACCCTTCGCCAACCTCATAGCCACACCCGAGCAGAGTGTCAATCCCAATCTCATCAACGACTTAGCCTCCACTCGCCGTGTGAGCACTATCCCAAGGTGCTCAAACACCCTTGTTAGCAGAAACCCATATCCAAGATCATAGGCCCGGGTGGTGTTCGCAATTCGCCCTATGTGGCGAATCATGATTGCAGGGAGGTTGATTGGTTCCTCCCGATCCAGTAAGTCCACCAGGCATTGATCGAGGGCATCAGCTGAGTTTCGCCCTTGACCTCGCGGAATTATGTTCTTGATAGTGAACATAAACAATAGTTGGTGCAGGGAGGTCATTTCACCCTTCTTAACAGAGAGGGGTGTTCTCAGGCCCTGTTTTTGACTGAGGCGTTGGGACACCTCTAGGAGCCTGGCTGTTTCTAGGGCTGTTTTGTCTTCCCTCACATACACGTCAAAGCCTTGGGAGGGTACTCCCAAAATTTTCCCAAGTGTGGGCGCATCAACCTTAATGCGTTGCCTATTCACAAAACTAGTCACCACCCCTTCGGTGACACTACAGTTGGCGTAAAACTCAGCCAACTCAGGCACAGAACACCCCAGCTGGGTGTTTGCAAACAAGTCGAGCCAGCCTTGAGCGCGCAACTTGGTCAGGAACACCCCCAGACCCTGTTCCTCGAAAAAGCTTACATTCACTACCTTCCCCCTGACGACATTGCGCTTAAGCAACTGCGCATGTTTGTCAGACATAGGAGAGGGAGTGAACTACTTTGGGCGTTTGGGGGCAGGAACAGAGGTGGTAGCTTCTGGTAGGGGGGCTGTTCTGGGCTTTCGCTTGAGGGGTGTTTTTACAGTAGAGGGCTTTACAGCAGGTTTAGTGGTTGATTTCGGAGGGGCTTGTTCTTCAGAGAACTCGGAGAACATCGGTGTCCCCTGTTTGAAGGTGGTGTTCTCAGAGTCAGAACTCAAGAACCCCTCGGTAGAAGAGGAGGAAATCTCCTCGATGACAGGAGCAGAGGGTTTGGAGATACGGTGAGAGGATTGAAAAGCTATTCTCGCAGATTTGCGAGAAGGCTTGGAGGATTGTGGAGAAGAGGGAGTTTGAGAGGGCTGAGACCTTGGTTGTGGCCTTGTTCTTGGCGTTCTGCTACGCCTGGCCACTATTTTCACCCTTTTCCTTTTCTCTCCAGTTTGAGCGACCGGAGTGGGGGTTTCAGCCTCAGAGAGAGAATCCTTCTCTAAACTCTCCTCTGATGTCTCATTCGACTTCCCTTGGAAGTCGACATTCAGATCCTCCACATACACACCTTCGACAGAGGCAGCCCCTGTTTCTGTCGCTGTGTCAGGAAACAACCCAGAAAAACAGGGCTCAAAATTAAACCCTTCAGAGGTTTCCAAGAGTTGGTCTTGAGACCCCGATAGTGTACCCTCTGACTCGACTTTAATAGGACAAGCAATTGTCCCTACAAGGAACACCAATTCCCTTCTACACTCGAAGGGAATATCATCCATCCCCATTCCCACTGATTGTAGGGACAAGCTTTTCAGGAATTTGAAAGGCTTGTATAGGATTGGGCGAGGGGGAGCAGGGATTGAGGACGCAAGAATGAGGGCTTTTGATTGAGAGGAGTTGTTGGGAGCCATTGTTGCTAGAAGAGAGAGATTAGGGTTTAAGGTTGTTGCAGGGTTTTCAGGTTTTGCTTGTGTGCGAGATGAACGACAGAACTGAGAACAGGGCATATAAAGAGAGAGAAAGAGAGAGCACCCAAAATCTTTAGAAGATTTCTCGGTTTGCAACGGGTGTGAGCATTAAAAGCTTGTGCCTTGGGAAGGAAAGAAAACACATCGAGCAACTAAGGGGCGTACCTGTTCTCTTTGTTATGCCTGTTCTTTGCCGTCTGATCTTGATTGGACTTAATGGTACTAAGTTGGCTCCAGTACATCCCCTTATGCTGCACTAAGTGGATAAGTAGAGACAAAATGCACGCAATTCGAGTGTATGCAAACACATCCGTTGTTAATAAGATTTGCAAACAGGGGGAGAGAACAGGGTGTAAAGGTTGATCTTACTAAACCCAGTTCATGTTCTGGAAACAGGTATCTCAGGGTATTCTCACCAACCCTAGTTCCAGTCTATTTCTCTCAAATTGATCTCTAGCTAGTGCCTTAGTGAATATATCAGCAATTTGATTTTCTGTTGTGCAAAAATTCATAAAGATTAAACCCTTTTCAACATTATCTCTCAAGAAATAATGTCGAATGTCAATATACTTTGTTCTTTTATGTTGACATGTATTTTTGGCAATGTTAATTGCACTTGTGTTATCATAAAAAATAGGAATGCATCCAGTGTCAACACAAAAGTCCTTAAGCTGTTGCCTTATCCACAACAGTTGAGCACAACATGAAGCTGCTGCAACATATTCAGCTTCTGCTGTGGACATGGCAACAGAATGTTGCTTCTTGGTAGCCCAAGATACCAAACAAGGTCCAAGAAAGTGAGCCATACCTGAGGTACTCTTTCTATCAACTGGGAATCCAGCATAGTCAGCATCAGCATATCCAACAGGATCAAAATTGCAACCTCTAGGATACCATAAGGCTAAATTAGGTGTATGTTTTAAATATCTTAGTATCCGTTTCACAGCCTTAAGATGAGTTTCCTTAGGATTAGACTGAAAACGGGCACATAAACCAACACTAAAAACAATATCTGGTCTACTAGCGGTTAGGTATAAGAGTGACCCAATCATGCCCCTATAGAGTTTCTCCTCAACTGAGGGACTCCCATCATCCATAACCAACCTGGTTGAAGGAGAAATAGGAGTGTCTAGGTTTGGCCAACTCCATCCCAAAACGCTTAAGTAGCTCCTTGATATACTTTTGTTGATGGATCATGGTGCCGTTTGGAGTTTGCTTGATTTGTAAGCCTAAGAAAAAGTTAAGCTCACCCATCATGCTCATCTCAAACTCACTCCTCATCATATTTGAAAATTCATTGCATAAATCATGATGAGTTGCACCAAATATAATGTCATCAATATATATTTGGACAATCAATAAATGTTCCCCCTTAGATTTTAGAAACAAGGTATTGTCTACCTTGCCTCTTCTAAAATCATTTTCAATTAAAAAACTTGACAACCGTTCGTACCAAGCTCTAGGAGCTTGTTTTAGGCCATAAAGAGCTTTGTCAAGTTTGAAAACATGGTTAGGAAATTCACTGTTTTCAAAACCAGGGGGTTGTTCGACATACACCTCTTCTTTAAGGTATCCGTTGAGGAATGCACTTTTCACGTCCATTTGATATAGCTTGATTTCCGTATGAGCTGCAAAGGCTATTAAGATTTGAATAGCCTCAATTCTAGCAACTGGTGCAAAGGTTTCTTCATAATCGATCCCTTCTTCTTGATTATACCCTTGAAACAACCAGCCGTGCCTTGTTCCTAGTGACTGTTCCTGACTCATCCAGTTTGTTTCGGAACACTCACTTGGTTCCAATGATTGTTCTCTCTGCAGGTTTAGGTACAAGGTGTCATACTTTGTTTCTTTCAAATTGATGGAGCTCTTCTTGCATTGCCGTGACCCAATCTGAATCTGCAAGAGTTTCATTCACACTCTTTGGCTCAATATTAAAGAGAAAGCATAGAAAGCACAGAAATTCTTAAGCTTAGACCTAGTTTGCACTCCACTGTTAATATCAGACAGAATTTGATCAAGGGGGTGCGAACTATGGTACTTCCATGGTCATGGAGTAAGAGGATCCACAGACCCATGCTCTACTCTAGTCGTAATATCAAGCTTACGATCATCTCCAGAGCCTGTTTCTGCACCTGTTTGTAAGCCTGCTCCTGAAGAACATGGTCCCGAACAGGGTTCAACGGCGTTTCCCCCTGTTTGGTGTTCACCTTGCCTGCTGTTCTGAGGAACACCTTCAGGAGTTGTTTTCTTCATGGTGTTCTTACCTCGTTTATCTTGGAGCAACACTTCTTTTCGAACAAGACCTAATTCAAGTTCATCTTCCTGTGCATCATTCTCACTCAACAAGTTAGATTCATTAAAAAGCACATGCACACTTTCCTCAACACACAAGGTCCTTTTGTTAAAGACTTTGTATGCCTTGCTGTGAGAAGAATAGCCAAGAAATATTGCCTCATCACTCCTAGGGTCAAACTTTCCTAAGGCATCCTTCCCATTATTATGCACAAAACACCTACAACCAAATGTTCTTAGGTGCGTAATATTGGGTTTTCTGCCCTTGAAAAGTTCATAAGGAGTTTTGTTCAAAATGGGTCTGATCATACATCTATTTATAATACAACATGAGGTGTTCAATGCTTCTGCCCAGAAATACCTAGGAAGACCACTAGCAATAAGCATTATTCTGGACATGTCTTCCATGGTGCGATTTTTGCGCTCAACCACCCCATTTTGTTGGGGTGTTCTTGGAGCTGAGAAGTTATGATCAACACCATGTTCATTACAATAGTTGATAAAACTTGCATTTTCAAACTCAGTTCCATGATCAGATCTCAAGCTAATTAAGGAGTGTCCTACTCTCTTTTCAACCTTTTTGAGAAAGGCAATAAAATTCTCAAAGGTTTCATCTTTGGATGCCAAAAACAAGGTCCAAGTAAATCGAGAGTAATCATCCACTACAACAAGCACATACTTTTTCCCACCTCTACTAGTTATCCTCATGGGACCACACAAATCAATGTGTAATAATTCTAGAGGTCGGGTAGTGCTTACACATTTTTTCGATTTAAAAGAAGATCTGACTTGTTTGCCTTTTGCACAAGCTTCACATACCTTGTCATCATTAAATTTGATGGAAGGTAGTCCAATAACCAGGTCTTTTGAAACAAGTTTGTTTAAAAGAATAAGGCTTGCATGACCTAGTCTCTTGTGCCAGAGCATTATGTCATCATTCACAGCACTCAAACAAGTCAGGTTGTTTTGGAGAAGAGTGGAAATGCATACTTTGTAAAGATTTTTGTGTCACTTCCCCCTTAATACGACATCTCCTGTGTTGACATTGACAACCAAGCAATGTGTTCGTGAGAACACCACTAGGTTGTTCTTGTCACACAGTTGGGACACACTTAGTAAATTATGCTTTAAACCATCAACTAAGTGCACATTATCAATTGAGTAAGAGAGAGTTTTACCAATGCTACCTACACCGACAATTGTCCCAGACGTGCCGTTGCCAAAAGCCACGCTCCCACCGGTTGAAGCTGTAAGTGAGAGAAAGTTTGACTTTTCTCCAGTCATATGCCGCGAACACCCACTATCAACATACCACAGCTGCCTGTTTTCAAGGTTGTTTTCTGATCTGTTTGACAGGGTGTTTCTTACCCTGTTTGCTGGATTGTTTGTGGGGTTGTTCTCTCTCACTTCAGCCTGCAAAACAAATCACAGGTTAGTTTTGGGAACCCAGATCCACTTGGGTCCCATTCTTTTAGACAAGTAAAGCTCATCTTTTCTAATCCAGATTTGTTTCACATACCTTTCATTTTTTTCAATGACATACCTTCTCAGAGGACATGAATATCGATAGTGACCAGTTTTACCACAATGAAAGCAAACAATGTTTTCAGGTAATCCCACATACTTTCTATGAATTGAGTAAACTTTTCGTTTAGGCTTATATCCAAGTCCCTTTTTGTTTCGACTGTGGTGAGTGTTTAACCAATCAAGGGCTTGTGAGGACTTGTTCCAGCGCTTGGTTGTGATAAGCTCGGTTTCCAGTTTTTCTATATTAGCATGCAAACCCTTGTTCTCCCTGAGCAAGGACTCAACCATTCCTTCCACCTCAAAGAGTTTTTCCTCCATTCGAGAATAATCTCCTTCTTTTATAAAGAGGTTTTCTTTGAGCGTATTAATATTTTCATGTAAGCCCAGTTTTTCATTTTTAAGGATCTCATTTTCTAGTTCTAGGTCTCGGACATCTCGTTTCAATTCAGCACAAGTATCCATCAAGGTATACAAAAGTTCTTCGAGAGTTGCTTTATTGAGACCACATACCTTGTTCTTGAGATCAGTAAGACTGTTTGTTGATTCATCATCTGAATCCGTGTCATTTTGTGCCATGAGAGCTACAGCACCTTCATCAGTTTCAGACTCACCTTCATCCTCAGAGGAATCTCCCCAGGCAGCAAGCATAGCCTTCGAGAATCGTCTCCCAGAACTACTTGCAGCTTGTTTTCTACCTTGTTTCCTGGGGTGTTCTTGCTCTTGCTCTTCTCGAAGTAGTGGACAGTTCTTCACAATGTGATCTGGTTTGCCACACTTGAAACACCCTGTGAACTGCTCTCGGAGGGTGTTTCTGGACTTACTGAAGTCTTTTCTTTTGCTGTTTTCTTTGACCTTTTTGAAGAATTTCTTGAACTTTCTTGTCATTAAGGCCATCTCTTCATCCTCAAGGTCAGAGTCATCATCCTCTTGTCCTTTCAAGGCAAGCCCACGATCCTTCTTCTGCTCCGCTTTTTGTTGTGAGTTCTTTCTGAGTTCATAGGTTTGAAGATTGTCAATCAACTCATCGAGGGTGATCTTGTTCATGTCTTTAGCTTCTTGGATGGCTGTCACCTTCTCTTCCCAAGACCGAGGTAAAATCCTTAGAATCTTCCTCACCAGCTCTTCTGTGGTGAAGGATTTTCCCAGGGATTTTAGCTCGTTTGTTATGTGGGTGAAGCGTGTGTACATATCCATCACGTTCTCACGATCACCCATATCAAACAGCTTATATTGCCTCATAAGTAGCTCAATGCGTGATTGTTTGACTTGACTTATTCCTTCATGAGCTACTTGGAGGGCATTCCATATCTCCTGAGCTGACTCACACTCCGAGATACGTGTATATTCATCTGGACCTAGGCCAAAATATAATAGCTTCTTGGCCTTGGCATTCTTTTCCATTTTCTTATAGTCTTCACCATCAAACTCTATGGGTTCCTTGGGAACCTTCTTACCATCTTCAAGTACCTTGGTGGGAACAAGGGGCCCGTTCTTGATGAGCATCCATAATTCATAATCTTCTACCTGAATATAGTTCTCATCCTATTCTTCCACCAACTATAATGTTGGCCGTTGAAATAGGGTGGACGAGTAATGGATTGCCCTTCAAGGATTCCTTGTGGTGTACTCATCTTCAGAATCTCTCAAGGTGTTGGCCCTTTTAAGAGAACCCGCTCTGATACCACTTGTTGAATTCCAAGAGTACACAACCACAAGAGGGGGGTGAATTGTGGTGACCGTAGCACTTGATTGCAGAGATTGTTTGTAAATCACAAACAACCTTACGCCTTGTTTGTAGCGGTTGTTCTCAATTGATTTAGTAGCGAAATTCAAAGTAGTAAATGCGAAAATAAAGCACACATAATTTTTACGTGGAAAACACCTCTAGCCCAACTGAGGTGTGAAAAACCACGACCTACCTCGTGTAGGATTTAACCACTTCACTAACGGGCTGAAAACGTTACAAAAGCAACACTCCTTGTTACAACTTGTAACCCACGTAACCTTCTTCCCTAAGATAGGTTACACCACGTCCAATCTCACCAGATAGGACACGTCCAAAGTCCACACGACTGAGGACACACTCACTCACTTTCTGTTCTGAGAACAGGGGTACAAAACACCTTACTGGGGTGCTTCTGACTTAAGCAGATGTAAGGTACAATGAAGTCCTATTATGCCAAGAAATTGAAAGCTCAGTTAAGCACAATCTTCTCACGGTTTTTCTCTTTGAAATTCAGCTCTAAGAATCTCTTACTTCTTTGTAAAAACCGGATTGTCAAATGGGAGAGAGAATTTCAATATTTAAACGCACAACCCAACGGCTATTCTTTTCAAAAGATAGGGAAAATCCTCTATTTTTAGTCGCTTAGAAGATTCACCAAAGATTTCCAACGGCTAAGAGAGGAGAGAAGATTTTCTTAAAATATCTTGGCCGAGTAATCTAGCTTGAAAAGGATAAAATCTTGACTTATCCCAAATTCAATCAAGACCTAAAAATAAGGGATAAGAATCCTTCAAGAGAAATCTTTAGCAAAAACGGTTTTGCAATTTTTTTTTTCAAATTTAAAACAAATCTTTTTAGATCTGGCAGCCAACCGAAGCAAATTTCCAGATAAGACTGATGTAGCTGCTGTAGTTTTTGAGAACACCCTAGGCACCCTGTTTGCAGGGTTGTTTGGAAATGGTGTCCCAAAGCAACTTTTCGAAAACCGTTTTCAAGAAGTGCTAAAAATGATACTTTCAAGATTGGCATATTAACAAGAGTCTAAAAGATAAAAACTAAATTAACCAAGACTCCTTGTAAGAATTAGTTGTCTTGTCACGAGTGAATATGCTGCTCCAAAACACCTTGGTCACCTTGATTCCTTAGGTGATCTTGTGTAGCTGAATGTTCCTCAAGACTTAAACCATGTGTTGTTTGCTGATCTTGTGTCACTGAAGCTCGGAACCTGTTCCTAAGACTTGTTCTCAACCTTTAGCCACCAGGTTAATAAAATATCACAAATAGCGGTGTAGGAACAACGGTGTATTCGGCCCTGTTTGGAGAGCTTGTTTGGAACAATATTACTTAGACAAATATGTTACTCTTGGATTTGTTATCATCAAAACTAAATATATTCAACATCTCCATTGCGCAGTTTCTCACCATTTTCCTTTAGAGAACTCTTGATAAGAGTTTGGCTTGTTGTGGTCATTAGTTCTATCTTCTTCTCGCTCTCACCTACTCTAGCCATCATCTTTACGAGTTGAGCTATTTTGTTGTTGCCTGCCATGGGCATTCATGAAGTATTGGACTTTGGCTTGGGTTTTCACTTTAACCGAACAGGTGAAGTTCCTCTGGACTCTTCTCGAGATAGAAGTCCCCCAATTTATGGACTCTATTTGTATACCTTCTTAGTCTTCCTTGTCCTAAGCAATAAAGTGACGGTTTAGAGAGGTGGAATGTTATGACTGGTCAATCATCCTCGATAGGGGCTGAATGAAATAGTTAATGACTTGCAGTTTGAAGAGAAAGAGACAATAGCTTGATGGGCTTGAAGGCTAAGGCTAAAACGAGGTTAAGACGTGGGCTTTTAGGTCTTATGTTGGGCTTAAAGAGCTAACTTATGAGCATAAGTTGGACTCAGGTCTTTTTTAGGTGAATCGAGCCTTATCATAGATTATGTCATATGTTGGGCTTAAAGAGCTAACTTACAAGCCTAAGTTAGGCTCAAGTCTTTCATAGGTGAATTACATGTTGATAGGAAGAATTCGCGTTTTAATATTTGTAAACCCAAGTGTAACGTTTATCATCGAGTAATCAGGGTGTCGTCTACCGGGAGTTAGGTTTCAAGTACCGGGATTAGCTAGACCGACTCAATCTAGGTCAAGAAGGAGGGGAAGAAAGACACCCCAAACTAAGCTAACAAACATACAAAAAGAGGCTTATGATTGTAATTGGGCCAATTGACGAACCAAGTAATCGAGTGAGTCCCAATCTACCCAGCCCCTAATAAAAACAAGAGATGGTCAGTTGCAATATTGAAGACCACTGAAGCCCTCTCTCAAGGGTCATAAACTAGTCTAATTAGTCTAACCACCTATTTTCATGGGGTTAGACTAAGTAGACCACAAAATTAGCAACCCTCAGACCTAACTAGGATCGCGACTATTTTCATGTCCCGAACCTGGCTATCCTCTCTACACACTAGCTAATCAGCCTCGTATCTCGGCACAATTCAATCGCCCAAAAATAAAAGCTCTCTCAAGTATTTCGTCGAACACTTAGCGGGCATGAGAGAAAACTCTAAGTTAGATAAAAGCTCTTTCAAGCATTTCGTCGAACAATTGGCGGGCATGAGAGAAAAATCTAAGTTCCAGGTACAAAGTGGGTGTGATTAGGGCTAATCCTAGAGTAATTAGTCATCAAGAGGCTAATCACAATTCAAGCCAACCAAAATTAACAACTAATCATCAATAAAACACAAAAACCCTAATTTAAACCTAAGCTAACAAATAACTCAACAAGCATGAACTAGGAGAATTAATCTAATCTAATAAGGATTAAAACAACTAATGAACGAAAAATCATAATAAAAACTAAACATTTAAGCTAAATATAATCTAAACTAACAAGATCAAACGAGATACAACAAGAACAAACATGGAATAAGAAGAGAGAGAGAAAGGAAAAAACTTTTGGGTTGCTTGGATGAACTTGAAAGTACAATAATTGAATCCCAAAAACAACTCGATTAATCCTAATCTACCTACTTCGTTTCCTCTAATGACATTTTTGAGGCTTAATCCTAAGCTAAACTAGCCTAAAACTCCCCCAAAATAAACCCCAAAAAGTCCCAAGCAAGGCCCTTTTATATGAACTGAGGCTAACTTAAAAAAAAATAAAAATAGAGGAGCAAGCTGGGGGCCGACTGCTGTTGCCTGGCCGACGGCGATCTCCAACCCCTAGCTGGCAGCTGCTGCTGGGGGCATGACTGGCTGTCATGTCGATCGACACCCCGTCGCTCGTTACTTTGTCTTCTTCTTTTGTTCCTTTTTCGCTCCTTTTCACAGCACTTGCTCAGTTAAAATTATTACCTACAAAAATAAATAAAACGAGCAAAAATCCTAAAGATTATATTATTGTATGAGCTGAAATTAGCTGCAAGCGACACGTAAAATGCGATAAATTAGCGCCTAACACATGTCCATACCGACATAAATATGATTGTGGTTTGGTTTGCCTAGAATAAAATGGGTTAATTTTGGCATATGACGAGATCTAGGTAGACTTATGCATGGATCTTAGACTTATGGAGTGGATGTATGATGCCCGGGCCATGGACTAATGCATAAAGTAAGTATAAGATGCATGATTGGATATGATCCATAATGAACCAAGACTACATTAAAGACTTTGACCCTAGATACACTCATGGATTATGCATAATAAGACCAAATGATGCATAAATTTTGAACTAAAATCTAAGATTTAGAGCTGAAATTATGGACTTCATGCCATGAATGTAGACCTATGATGGACTTAAGGGCACAAACTGGCATGTTAAAGACCCATCCTTTTGTTTTTTTTTTTTTTTAAATACAAGAACCCAGCGAGGTTTCTCCCCTTTTTTTGAAATAAATTTGCCATGACCAAAACTGAAATTAGAACTTGTTTATTGCTTCCTAATCCAATTAATAGACCCAACATTCCTTAGTTTGAGCTCTTAAACACAATTATGAGTTTATGAATCCTAAAGCATCAATGCATGGGTCTTCTAGGCAGTGGTCAGCTTGAACAATTTATTAGAGTTGTAAACATCCATAGAATCACACATGCATATGAGTTCTAACCTACGTAAGATTTCTATGTTACAAGAGTTTCAGGTTGGGTCTAGAATAGTCATCTTATGGCCCAAATGATTCCCACGCCATCCATGGGGTGCTTAGAAAGACTAGAATATTTCAGTTTCTTTCTCATATCATGTGGACCAGGAAAGTGTGTCCTGAATAGGTGAAGTAATTCTCCGCTCAATTGACGTCGAGTGGACCCACAGAGTGACCAATTACTTTCCTGAGGGGTAATACCACGATTTGACCTAGAGTTGTTGTTGATCCCTGATAGCGGCACATTGCAATGCAAGTATGCCTAATGCAAGTACAATTAAGATAATTTCCCGTGTTAAAGTTCAAATCCCACTAGCCTTTAAAAAATGGTCATCAGTGGAGTTGCCACTTTAAAGATCCACCTCCATGTAAGTGTGATCCCTCATAAATAGCCAGATTCATGTGCTAAGTACTTCATATATTTTAGAAGTATATTTAATTTTCACATTTTACATTTTATTTTTTACAAAAACAATAGGCATAATTGAGCAGCAGAATCCTAGGAAACTGAACCTTGAGCCTGACCATGGAACTCGACCCGGTTCTCTTTACAGAGCCCGATCCATTTTCTTGACTTGTATGCTGTCAGTAGCCTCGGCTTGGCAAAGAATCTTGGTATATGTCTGTAGAAGGCAAAAATTCTGCAACTAATCGGATGGTGCCACGTGTGAAAAAAAAAAATCAACCAATTACAGATTGCCATGTGTCGCGTTGACTTTGGTGGACCCGCTTGATCAAAATTAAGTTCAGCCAATTAAAAGCTGCCACGTGTCATCGATGATGCAGAACTTAGTAATTATTTTTCTTTATTTAAAAATAAGAAAATAATTATTGGGCCGAGGCCCAAAATCCGGCTCTAACCATAGCTGGTAGAGCCTATAAATAGGGGTCCTCTCTCTCTTCATTTAGATCATTCAGTACTGGCAGAATTCAGAGCTCAGACAGCAAGGACCATCTAGCTACCAAGCGAGAAGGATCAAGACTTGCAGAGCTTCAGAAACCACAATCCGCCACTTGCAGATCAAAATCAAGAACAACCTTCAGAGTTAATTTGCATCAACCGAGATCAGGCATCAAGCCCTCGAAATACTCAAGTCTTTAGGAGATCGAATCAGATGATCATTTTTATTATATTAAATTTAGAGATTGTACCTACACACTACATCAATATAACATTAATTTATATCAATTTCCTGTCTAATTTATTTTAGGCGTGAAATTTGCATTTACAAATTTTTGGCACACCCGGTGGGACATTTCTGCCTCTCATCTCTTTCTCCAAAATACAAACTTTGCAATCCCTCGAAAATAACATGGCCCCTAAGAACGCTATCACCCAATCTTCAAGGAAAGCTGTCCGATCTGCATCTCAGGGATCAACAACTACTATTGCTGCATCTGGTGGTGTTATAACTAGAAGTATGACAAAAGCTGCTGGAGAGCAATCAATTGTGGCAGCACCATCTCAGTCACACAAGATCTAAAACCTCGGCTCCAAGGTATCTGATGGAGTCAATCAAATCGCTTCAAATGTTCTGAAGCAAAAATCTTTTGCTGGCTTCATCATGCCACAAACAATTCCGCGTAGGATAGATAAACTCCAAACCCACACCAACCCTGCTTTTCAACCCTTCAATTTTGAAGATGATGATTATTCAGGCAGTGATTCCTCTTTAGCATCATCAAAGGGATCACTTTTCTCGCATGCTGAAGCTAAATCCTCTGACACTGTCATCATGCCAGTTATGGTGACAGTGGCTACTAACGTCGAAGAACAACTAGCAAGCATGAAGGCTACCTTGGAGAGGCTCTCTAAAGAGAGTGTAGAAAAGGACGCCCAAATCAAACGCCAGAACGATCAGAATGGTGAGCTGATGAAGAAGCTGGAAAAGAAGTCCTCTGAAGCTTCTAACAAGGGTTCAGGCGCCGAAGACTCTGATAAAGAGTCTAGCCACAACGAATAATCTGATGACGAGCGTAAGGCAAGAAAGGACCGCTCTTTAGGCTCAATGTCCGTTGAGCAAATTCAGAGCTTGATAGCAAATGCAGTCAAGGCTCAGTTAGGAGGAGGGTTTCACATGACCCACTTGTACACAAAGCCTTATACGAAGAGGATAGATGCTCTTCGCATGCCCTATGGCTGTCAGCCTCCCAAGTTCAACCAGTTTGATGGCAAAGGCAACCCCCAACAGCATATTACTCATTTCATTGAGACGTGCAGTAATGCTGGCACAGAGGGGGACTGGCTGGTGAAACAGTTTGTTCGTACTCTAAAAGGGATCGTATTCGACTGGTACACAGACTTGGAGCCAGAGTCCATTGACAGCTGGGAACAAATGACGCAGGAGTTCCTGAATCGGTTCTACAGCACCCAACGTGTTGTTAGCATGACAGAGGTAACAAACACCAGACAATGGAAGGATGAGCCAGTTCTTGATTACATTAATCGCTGGAGGTCCCTAAGTCTTGAGTGCAAGGATCATCTATCAGAAGCTTCAGCCGTTGAAATGTGTGCTCAGGGCATGGAGTGGGATTTACTATACGTCTTACAGATGAGTAAGCCAAAGACCTTCCAGGAATTGGCAATGAAAGCTCATGATATGGAGATAACGATTGCAAGTTGCTGTGGCAAGTCTTCTTCCTCGTCTAATGCTAGAAAGGACAAGGGTGAATTCAAGAAAAATCCTAAGTCCACTAAGTCCTCAAACAAAGAAGCCATGGCTGCTTCAACTGGGGAGCCGGTTTGAATCTCCGGAAAGCCCAAGTATAAAAACAAGAAGGGTAGATTCTCTAAGCATACTGGAAAGAAGCATCCTATATTGAAGGAAGTGCAGGAGAAGAAATACCTATTCCCTGACTCAGACGTGTCAGGAATGCTTGATGATCTCCTTGAAAATGGGGTTATCCAACTTCCAGAACCAAAATGGCCCGAAGAAGCTGGAAGGGTTATCGACCCAAAATATTGTCGGTATCACAGGGTGGTTAGTCACCCTCTCGAGAAATGCATTACGCTCAAGGAGCGTATCATGCAACTTGCCAGGGATGGGAATATAATACTGGATTTGGACGATACTGTTGAGGCAAATCATATCTCCACTCAGCTGGAGTGTTCCTCATCGCCTTGGAAGCCAAAACATACTGAACCTTGTGGTATAGTAAATACTGAATTGATTTCCTCCCTTGGAGAGAAATTATTACAATTCAATTTGGAAGTTTGGAGCCTGTGGTGATTCCAATTGGTTCCAAAGGGCCCGTGACAAAGACTGATCCTTTTATGGATGTCTCTGATAAAGCTGATGTTGATGAAGAGGGATAGACTTTTGTCACCTATCGGAGACCAAGGAAGCAAAGCCTAGCCTAATCGCCACCTCTCCACCGCCGAAAGAGACAAGAAAGAAAGAAGAGCCCTCGTCATTCAAAGGGAAAGAAGTAGTCCAAGAACGTCAAAAGGTACGAAATTTTGCTTATTGAGGTCCTTGAGCAGGAGCAGCTTGTCCCTGTCACACTCGAAGAGTTTTTTCCAACAGACTTCTTTGAGAGAGTTACAGTCAACATGACCTCATGCTCTGAGCTCGAAGAAGACGAAGATGAAGGAAGTGACAGACAAGAGGAGTCCCCTAGAGTAGCTGATAAGACCTTGACTGTCTCGGAGGCTTTGCCAGCTCGCATGAGCTGGGGGCAAATCTTTTATTTGCCTGACGATATGCGCCAACATGTTGTTACTGCCTTATAACACCCAGAACCTTACGCTGATAAAATCAAGGATGTGGGAGCATCAACAGAAGGCCCTATTCAGTGTGCCTCTTGCGACACTGCAGTTACTTTCACTGACGATGATTTGTTATTCAGATCCAAGCCCCATAATCGTCCTTTGTTTGTGACTGGTTACATTAGGGGGCCGAAAGTCAGGCGCATTCTCGTGGATAGAGGATCAGCCGTCCACATCATACCCAAGTCTATAATGAACGACTTAGGCATCACAGTGGAAGAACTGTCTAAGAGCCAAACGATGATTTAAGGCTTTAACCTTGAAGGCTAGCGTGCAATCGGCATGATTCGCGTTGAACTGATAATGGGAGATTTGATGACATCCTCCATCTTCCATGTAATCGATCCTAGGACTTCCTATAGGTTGTTACTTGGACGATCATGGCTTCATGAGCATGGGATAGTGGCTTCCACTTTACACCAATGCCTTAAGTACTACCGTGATGGAGAGAAGAAAATAAATGGAGATGGCAAGCCATTCACCAAGGTTGAGTCTTATTTTGCAGACGCAAGGTTCTTTGAAGAAGGTGCTGCACCTAAAGAAACCATGCCGCCAAACATTTCTTCCACAAGCAAAGGTGTTGTAAAGAAGGCCCCTTGAGCAACAAAAGATGATGCTCCTAAGTAGCAGCTCAAGAAAGAAGCAAGCAAGCAAGGTAGCACCACTTCTTATGTTGAGCAAGTTGCTAAACAAGCTGCTGCTTTGACAAGATTAATGCCACCAGTCTTTAAGGTACACACCTAGGTCTTGCCGTAAAGACGGCGAATCGCCCTTTAGCAAGTGCACAAGCAGAAGCGTCGAGACCAAAGCTATCAAAAAAGATGATGGAGCTAGCATAATCACCCTAAAAGGCAGTGCAACAGTTCTAACACTTAAGATGTGGTAGGCTAAGGTGAGTAGGCCCTCTCTTTCCGGGTTTGTCATTTCTTCTAAAGAAGGCGATGACTTACCAAGTGCACGGACTAGGGAGGGATTTGATCCTAACGCGTACAAGCTTATGGAGAGGGCTAGCTACGACTTTCAAAATCCAGCTGCTTTAGGAATGGTAGTCGAAGCCAAGCCTCATAGCCGTACTGAAACTCAGAGGAAGATTCAAGAGCAGGGAGGTTCAGTAGCCGTCTCTAAAGTTAGACTGGGTTTCATGTCACCACAGCCAGTCAGAATCTCTAGGCGACGAAGGGACAAGAAGTTGGTGATTCAACACATCTCAGCTGAAGAAGTATATGTGGGTGATGATGAAAATGCTTCACCCAACCCAAAGCCCTCTGTGTTTGATAAGCTACAGTCATCCACTTCTAAAAAATGTTCGTCAGTATTCGCCCGTATAGGGAAGGGAAAGATCACAAATGCTCTGTTTTTAACAGAATCAAAGATGATCCCCGGTCGAAGCCTTCAGTTTTTGCCAGAATAGGAGCTGCAGAAAAGTCCTCAAACTCACAACTTTAGCATGAGAAAAGTTCTACATTTAGCTGTTTGGGAGTGACAAATGAAGTTCAGAGCTCTATCCCTTCCCGTATGAAACGTTTCTCTACTTTGGATGCTAAGACAGATGGTTCATTGAGGGTAAAGAGGTGTACTGTGGTCCTCACAGGTCAACGAAAAAACTCTGGCTCTAACAAGGAAGCGGAGGAAGAAGAAGTTGTTTCTTTCAATCATATCACAATCCACGAATGTGATGACTTAAACTCAGAGATAGAGTTGGCGGAAACTCCTGAGACTTTTGAGGATAGGGGCCAGGTTGCAGTTGATGATTTGAAAGAGCTGAATCTTGGAATCAATGAAGAGCCTTGCCCCATCTACGTAAGCTCATCACTTACACTCCAAGAGGAAAAGCAGTACTTGGAACTCCAATTAGAGTACAAGGATGTATTTGCCTGGAACTGTAAAGAAATGCTCGGGTTTAACCCAAAGGTTGTAGTTCATCGCCTATCTATCAAAAGGGGTATTTTGCCTAAGAAGCAACCTCAGTGACGTTTTTGCCCAGAGTTGGTACCGAAAATTGAAAAGGAGGTCAACAAACTCATAGAGGCAGGATTCATTCGTAAGGTCAAATACCCAACATGGATCGCAAACATCGTGCCTGTCAAGAAGAAAAATGGACAACTTCATATTTGTGTGGACTTCCAGGATCTCAACGACGCTTGTCCAAAAGATGATTTCCCGCTACTTGTCACAGAACTCATGATCGACTCAACTACAGGGCATGAAGCGTTGCCATTCATGGATTGTACCGGAGGATACAATTAGATTCTGATGGCGCCAGAAGATCAAGAGGCTACAACTTTCCGCACACCTAAAGGCATTTTTTGCTACAAGGTGATGCCCTTCGGATTTAAGAATGCAGGAGCAACTTACCAAAGGGCAATGCAAATAATTTTCGATGATATACTTCATAAAAAAGTGGAATGCTATGTCGATGATTTGGTAGTCAAGTCCAAAAAGAGGGAGGACCACATATAAGATCTTCGTTTAATCTTTGAGCGATTACGGAGATGCCAATTGAAGATGAACTCGCTCAAGTGCGTATTCGGTGTCACCTCTAGAAGATTCTTGGGGCTCATCGTTCACCATTGGGGATTCAAGATCGACCAATCGAAGATCAAGGCAATTCAAGAGATGCCTGAGCCGAAGAATCTCAGAGAGCTTCATGGACTTCAAGGTCGCTTGGCATACATCCAAAGATTCATCTCAAATCTTGTAGGACGTTGCCACCCGTTCAGTCACCTCGTGAAAAAGGGAGCATCATTTGAATGGGACGACTCATGTCGAGCGACTTTCAAGAAAATAAAGGAAAATTTGTCCCATCCTCCGGTATTGGGGGGCACCCATCCCTGGCAAGCTTCTTCGACTGTACATTGCAGCTCAGGACAAATCCCTAGGAGCATTATGCATATAGGAAAACGAGGAAGGGAAAGAAGACGCTCTGTACTACTTAAGTTGTACGTTGGTCGGCGCTGAGTTGAAGTACTCCCCTATTGAAAAGATGTGCTTGTCACTTATCTTTGCCATCCAGAAACTAAAGCATTACATGCAGGCCTATACAGTGCACGTGATCTCCAAAGCTGGTCCCATCAATTACATCTTGTTTAGGCCAATCTTAAATGGGCTACTGGCAAAATGGGTGATCATCTTAAAGCAGTACGACCTTGTCTATGTACCCCACAGAGCGGGTAAGGGGCACACGTTGGTAGATTTCTTGGCAGATCATCCCATTCCTGATGATTGGGAGCTAAATGATGATTTGTTAGGAGAAGGCGTGTTCTACATTGATATCCTCCCTCTCTGGGAAATGTATTTCGATGGTGTAGCTAGACATGGTGGCGCTGGTGCAGGAGTGGCCTTCGTCTCCCCCGAAAAGCACATTCTTCCGTATTCATTTGTGCTCACTCAGTTATGCTCTAACAATGTGGCGGAATATCAAGCGCTTAACTTGGGCCTTGAAATGGCTATTGAGATGGAGATCACCGATCTCAACATATATGGTGACTCGCAGTTGGTCATTAATCAACTACTTGACGAATATGAGGTTAAGAAAGAGGACCTTGTCCTGTATCACAGGCAAGCATTATGCCTGCTAAATAAGTTGGACATGGTCAAGTTAGAGCATGCGCCAAGGAGTGCGAACAAGATGGTTGACGCACTAGCAAGCCTCACAGCCACTTTGGCACTAGGGGCAGAAGAAGGAATGACTATTCAAGTATGTAGTCGCTGGGTTGTTCCATCAGATGATGAAGACTCAGAGGAAGGCGTCAACATGATATGTGTTCTTAAAACAGATGCAGAAGACTGGCATTAACCTATAATTGAGTACTTAGAGCATGAAAAACTGCCTACTGACCTAAGGCATAAGACAGAAATGCAACAGAGGGTTTTAAGCTTCCTTTACTACAACGGGACGCTCTATCAACGCTCCCCTCTTGGTCTTTGGTTACGATGCTTGGACATGGGAGAAGCAAAGCAAGCAATGACGGAAGCTCATTTAGGTGTGGGTGGAGCACACCAATAAGGCCCTAGGCTACGTGATCGCATTAAAAGGATGGGCTACTACTGGCCCACTATGGTGCAAGATTGCATAAATTAACCTCATGAACCTCTCCACCTAACAGTTGCATCTTGGCCATTTGAGGCATGGGGGCTCGACGTCGTTGGACCAATCACGCCTAAATCGTCTACTGGTCACTCTTACATCGTAGCTGCCACAGATTACTTCTCTAAATGGGCGAAAGCAATTCCACTAAGAGAGGTCAAAAAAGAAAATGTGGTAGACTTCATAAGGATACACATTATCTATCAGTATAGTGTGCCAAGGTACATTATCACCGATAATGGTAAGTCTTTCTTCAACAGCCTGATGACAAGTCTGTGCGAGAAGTTTAGGTTTTCCCAACATAAGTCTTCCATGTACAGCACCCCTGCAAATGCCTTGGCAGAAGCCTTTAACAAAACACTTTGCAACTTACTCAAAAAGGTTGTCGTAAAGTGTAAATGGGATTGGCATGAGAGACTAGGGGAAGCTCTTTGGGTATATCGAACAATGTACAAGACGCCAACACAGTCGACTCCATTCACTTTGGTGCATGGAGTTGAAGCCGTTATACCATTGGAGCTTCAAATCCCATCACTCCACATCGCCATATAGGAAGGTTTGACGGAAGATGAAAATCACAGGGTTCGCTTAGCTGGGTTAGAGGCCCTTGATGAGAGGAGACTTCATGCACAACAAAAGCTAGAATGCTACCAAGCCCATCTATCGAGAGCGTTCAACAAAAAGGTTCGGCCACGCTTGTTGCAAGTGAGAGATCAGGTCCTGGCAGTAAGAAGACCGATCATTGTTTCTCACAAATCTGGAAGCAAATTCACCTCCAAGTGGGATGGTCCTTATGTAGTCAGAGAAGTTTGCACAAATGGAGCGTACAAGATAGTTGGTGCTGATGGAGTGTGCGTAGGACCCATAAACGGCAAGTTCTTAAAGCGTTATTATCCTTGAAATAGAATTAATGTTGTAAAGCTCCTAAGTAAGAGGCTAAACTGCTCGTTCTTTCAAGTTAAATTCCTTTGTATTACTCCTGGCCCACAAGAGTCTAAACTGTGAACGGTAAAACAAAATAAATAAAAAATATTATGTCTTTGAACTACGTATGGCTTGATCCTTTACGGTATTACATTGCCTTTAGGTATGTAGGCAACTTGGGCATATTTCCTAAGTACACCCGTAAAAAAAAAAAAAAATTGGACGAATAAATTGTGTTAGTAGTCATTGGTTTTGTTCGTTGGACATAGCTACATATTATTGCGTACATTTGAATTGAAAGATTCATCTTATTGCAATATATCAAAACCAATAAAACCATAATGAGTCCAAAAAGAAATAACAAATAACAAGTTGCAAAGGAAAAAAAAAATCTAGAACAAAGCCACTAGATATGGTCTAGGCATCCAGTGTGCCCAACAGCTCTTGGGCACGTTTTCTGGCTACTTCAACTGAGTTGTTTCTTCTGCAGTAGCTTGGGGCGCAATATCTAAATCAGCAACCTCTTTTTCAAGATTAGATACACCGTCTTTGGCTTTCTTCAATGAAGCTTCAATCTCTACTAATTTGTCTTGCAATTCCAGCTCATTTGCCTTTGCTCGTTCAAGATCTGCCTCAAGTAGCTTCCTTCGCTTATGAGCTTGGGTAATAGCAGTAGTTGTCTCATCAAACTCTGCACCAACCTTTTCCACTGAAGATCTTGCCTCCCCAAGTTTGTCTAATAAGGCTGCTCGCTTGTTTAGAACATCTTCAGTAGGAGTCCGATCTTCTAATTGGGCTTTCAACTTCAGGTACTGTCCGACTTCGTTCAAGTATGCTTCGACACTATTCTTCAGCCCCAAATAATCTGCCTGAAAAGATGATAACGTTTCATATATTTGCTCAGCTTCCTGGCGGATATTTGCAAGGACGCCTTCTGTCTTTGGGATGAACTTTTTCAACTGTTGCTGAAAACGCTGCTTCACACTCAAGGCCAAATAATTAAACACGTCAGAAGCAATTCTCCCAGGGAAGTAGGTTGCAACAGAAGGAGTAGGTGATTCACAGCGCCCTGCTTGTTTCACTGGCGATGGCATTATGCTAATAGAATCGTCCTCAGTTGACTTGGTAGCAGGTACAGTCAAGGTGGCTTCACTATCTTTGTCACCAAATGCGACCTTAAGTCTATCTCTGATTTCGGCAGTATATCCCTACATTGAAAGGAGGGTTAAGTCAAAAAAACAAGGGGAAGGAAAAGGGGGTAGGATAACAAGATGCACCTCTCCCTTTGCTTTGTTCTCTAGTTTCAGTGAGCTCGTCACAGTGTTAGACTTGTTCTTGGAGTTAGGTAGCTTGGTTGCAATGTCTGGTTTGCTCTTCGAGCCTGACAAATTCTTCGCTCCACTAATAGAAGACCTAACACCCAAACTTCTCAAAGCTTCAATCTTCTCTTTACTAGGCGAACAACTTCTACTTTTTTGGGGAGATGTGTTTGCTCCCAATGAGGAACTATATCATCCTTCTTTTCTAAGGTCAGCTGGGGATAGGGCATGTTCGTTGCGCTGCTGCATGATTGGCTTATGTGCACTCGCTTTATCGGAAGTGACAACTAAGGCGGATGCATCATCAGCAACTCTTACTTTAGAAGCTCTTCGTGGTTGCACAGCCTCACCCCTAGGATATTTAGGCCCTTGAGAGAAAACATCGCCACCAATTAGCATATGCAATGGTAACTAGTGTAGACTTCTTATCAGGAGGAGTAGGAATTGTCACGCTGGACCTTGTTATGTGTTCTGTAAGGTTGAACCAATGGCGAGCCATGCCTTGTAAGGTGCCCTCTCGGTCATTCATTCATGGCTCCCTTAGTACATCTTGATAGAAGCTAAATTGTCGCCCAAACTTATAAGGAAAGTATGGTTCGATCACAATTGTTCTTCCTTGTCGCAAGGTCAAAAACCCAGAGCGAAAGCAAATCAAATATGCTTCCCAGTTTGAGGATAAATTCTGAGTGTCAATCAAGGTGATCGATGTATCCTTCATACGAGCGTTAGAATACATGACAGACGGATCGTTGCATTTCAATAACTCTCGAGCTTCTTGTACGTCAGGAGTCCGATTCATCTTTTCACCAGAGAACCTCACCATTTTAGGATGGTTGTGCCGATGATGGGGATGATCAAAATAAGTTTGGAAGTAAGTCCCTAACCAACCATAAACGTAGTGAATGGGGAAAATTACTTCCAACTTATTCAGGTTCCGAACCGTAGAAATTCTATGTAACCCCCGATAAATGATAGCCAAAGCTGGAATTGCGAGGTTTAGACATTCCCTATGAGCCAGTTTGCTTGCAGCTACAAACACAGCTGGGCGAACAAGGCGCACTGCTTCAGTTGGTAGCACAAAGGAGCACAACCAACAGGAAATAAGTACAGCAAGGTAGGTCTCTTCGATTAGGGCCTCAGGAATATTAAGCGTCACAAAAGGGTCCTTCTCTCTCTTCGTTCACCCTGTGCGAGGAGCAATCATATCAGATGGACATGATGTGTTTGTTAGAGCTTTAACTTACTTTCTGTTGTCACGACTAGGAGGAGGTGTGTAAATCTGCCGCCCTCGAAACCAAAAGCGTATCCATTCGGTAGCAGTAAGTTGAACGATGCCATGAACATCTTGGCATAGTCTGTGGAACGCAGAGAAGAGGAACGAGCAAGTCATTGGAATATCATTATCTCCACGTTCTGCAGAAAGGAGTTCTCCGGCGGATGGAATGACTTCTTCGTAGTAAGCACCATCCGCTGGAAGTCCACCTATAGTCCATAAATCCCATAAGGAGATTAACATATCGCTGCTCTCTGTGGAAAAGGTATTAGTAGTGTGGCACCACAGTTCGCAGAATGCTTTGAAGACAGTGAGACTCATGTCATAAGAGAACGATGATGCATACAGTACGTCATTAAGCCTTCATTCCTTAGGTCTGTCTTTGTTGCGACTAAGAACGTCTTCAAGCCATTCCCAATAGCACGGTATGAAGAAGTTATCGGGGAAACAAGGTGAAAAATTGTCCCAGGATAGTGTCTTATCCGTGATACGATGTCGGAGTAAGGGTGTTGCTCCTTGAGAAAGGATTGAAGATGCAAATAATGGGGAGCTAAGCTTCAAGACTCTCAAAAGTCGAGACGACTGCGTCTGATCTTTGTATGTCGCGGGTAGATTCCACACTCTAGCTTGAATCCGCAAGGTAGTTATGGAGTAAAGAACATCTGGACGGTAGGGGTATTGGCATATCTACGCGGAGAGTCACACCTTCTTCAATTAGATCATTTTCTCTGTCCAGGATGGTAAGAGTTGGCTTCTTGGGATCGGATGATGAGTCCAGAAAATGCACCATGGTGAAGGAAGAAAGTCAAGTTGACTCCAATTAGATTAAGTGAGGGAGTCTCCTGCGAAGAATCGAATCTACGGGGAAGAACGATTCCTCGTCGTAAAAGTTAACCTCACTTTGCGATCTAATCAGAGGAGTCGTGGCTGCAAGGAAGAAAGACAAGTCGACCCTAATTACATTATGTGAGGGAGTCACCTGCGAAGAATCGAATCTATGGGGAGAAACGATTCCTCGTTTTAAAAGTCGACCTCACTTTGCGATCTAGTCGAAGGAGTCGTGGCTGCAAGGAAGAAAGACAAGTCGACCCCAATTAGATTTAAGTGAGGGAGTCGCCTGCGAAGAATCAAATATCCGGGGAGAAACGATTCCTCGTCTTAGAAGTCGATCTCACTTTACGATCTGATCGGGGGAGTCGCGGCTAAAAGGAAGAGATTTAAGTTGATTCAACAGCTTTCTGAAAAAAAAAACAAGAGAATATAAATTTAAATTCTCTAAGCAAAAGCGAAGAGTGAAAAAAAAAATCCCCCCCAAAGAAAAAGAGAACAAATCAAATATAAATTAGTTTAATTAAATGACCATGGTTTAATTGCACAAAACACAAAAAGGGATCCAACCAAAAAAAGGGGGCAAAGGGGAGTCAGAATGCCTCTCGGCAGAAGCAAGGCGCCCCCAAAAAAAAAAAGAGCATGCGAAATTACGATGAGGTGTTCCTCTCATCAAGACCAACACTCTGAGGTAATTTGACATTAATTGGTTAAAATCAGGCCCTCAGCACACGCCTTTTCGTTTTCGCCTCCTCTTTTTCTCTCTTTCCCTCTTTGATTTGCTGGTTTTCTCTCAAGGCTCCATGGCCATAGCTGCCCCTCTCTGTCCTACCTTCCTTCCTCTGCTCCCCCCATCTCTCTCTCAGATTTCTTCACCTTAAACAACTCGATTATTGTTGAAGGAGGTCGTGTCTGCTTTTGTCGAGTCGAAGGTGGATGAGTTGAGGGCACATAAGGAAGACCTAGAGAGAGAAAACAAAGGGCTGAAGAGAGAGAAAGAAGGAGTTCAGAAGAGGCTGCGGGAAAAGAGAGAGAGAAAAGGGAAAACATGGGTTGGGTGTGGTGAGACGACGACGATGAGTCGTCTGATTCTGGTTCGTTTGGCATGACGGATTTCCAAAAACCGTAACTCTGGCTACGGCGATCATTGTTCGACTAGGAGAATCGTTCAAACCAAATGCAATGCCGAGGAGGTCGAGCCTGGTAAATTTGTCAAAAAATGTGAGAGATGCAAAAAACATTGCAGCAGGTGATGGGGCTCCTGTTCAGAAAAAAATTAGCAGACAGGCGATAATCGAAACAAATAAAAATAAAGTATTTGCAAACAAAAAAAACTACCTCAAGTTGTAGGCACTGAATAAAAAAATTTATGAATTGTAGGAACCTGTAGATGGGTTTATATAGTAGGCAATTGAAGCTTCCTATTACTACTCCAATTTGAATATTAATAAATTTTATCTCTTTGAGTTATTGATAAATTCTATCTGGAATTATTGATAGAATTTTATCACAAATAATAAATTTAGAAATTATCATTAGAAGAAAAAAGAAGAAAGAAAAAGCAAAAAAAAGGGACAAAAAGAAGGGGGAAGCCATACGTGCCAAACCCAAAAAAAAAAGAAAAGAAAACTTTCAATCACTCTTTAGGGGGAAAAAAAAAGAGGAAAAAAAAAAACAAGGGGTTTTCCTGGATCCGAATTTATTTTTCCAAGCCTTAATTCATTAAATTTCAAAAAAAAAAGGGAGTTAAGTGCTAAGTCGAAAAAAATTTTACTTGGTAATTAAAAAAATTGATCTGTCAAATTCTTGATCATTTGCATCAATTAAGCATTCGAGACTCAGCCGCTTCAAAAAAAAAAAAAAAAAGAAGCATACTGTAAGTTCGTATACGCCGCCGACTCTCGAGGGAGCATTTGCAGAAGGCAAAAATTCTGCAACCAATCGGATGGTGCCATGTGTAGAACAAAAATCAGCCAATTACAGATTGTCATGTGTCACGTTGATTTTGGTGGACCCGCTAGGTCAAAATTAAGTTCAACCAGTTAAAAGCCGCCACGTGTCATCGATGATGCCGAAATTAATAACTATTTTTCTTTATTTAAAAGTAAGAAAATAATTACTGGGCCGAGGCCCAAAACCCGGCTTTAACCCTAGCCGGTGGAGCTCATAAATAGGGGTCCTCTCCCTTCATTTAGATCATTCAGCATTGGTAGAATTCAGAGCTCAGACGACAAGGAACATCCAACTACCAAGCGAGAAGGATCAAGACTTGCAGAGTTTCAGAAACCACAATCAGCCACTTGCAGATCAAAATCAAGAACAACCTTCAGAGTTCTTCAGCTGATTTGCATCAACCGAGACCAAACATCAAACCCTCGGAATACTCAAGTTATTAGGAGATCGAATCAGATGATCATTTTTATTGTATTAAATTCAGAGATTGTACCTACACACTGCATCAATACAAGATTAAATTTGTTTATATCAATTTCCTATCTAATTTATTTTAGGCGCGAAATTTGTGTTTACAATATCTAATCCCGAAAGCTAGGCAGGTTCCTGGACCAGTTTTGAACCCATATTTCGGCCTAAGCTAATTTCACTATCAAGATCCAAAACTGCCTCCCCAATTTCTAGCAAAGCAAAAGAAGGAGAGCGGTGAAATAATAATGAAAAACTATTAACTTTATCTAATAGAGTCACCAGTGAGTTTTAGAAAAAACCTTACAAACTGTATCACTCCTTGAAGTAAATCATATCTATAGGGACAATGGAAGAGAAGTCAAAGGGACAAATTGATGTTGCTTGAAAAGCATTTTTAAAAAGTCCCTGAACAATCTTTAGGGTGGGAACCATCCTAACTCCTTAGTCATGAACCAAGGATTTAGATTCGGGCATGATGGTATGGTGATGTGATGGGGTACATCTCATCACTGGCCATCATCACTGATGGCCTCTAGTGATCAATTAAGACTTAATTATACTAACATACATTCATGTAGCAACTTAGAATCATTCATTTATATAAAATCAAAGTCGTTATGTCTATTTGAAAATAAGAAAAAAAAAACCATTTAAATGATTACAGCGTGCAAGGATGAATTAATTAAAAGTTACATCTTTGCTAAACTGAAATTAACTAGATTAAATTACTATACATAAAGGGAAAGGGCGAGATTGTAAAATACCTTAGGATAACCCACCTGAGTCTCCCGAGAACCTAGCAAAGTGATGCTTTCTTATGCCAAAACCTGGCTTCTCTTTAAACACAAATTTGTTCCCATAGAAAAGGAATCCTAAAGAAGACGCAGGCCCAAAGGTTGATGGTAGCCGAGATGAGAATGATGAGGTGGATGTGTGATTTTACGAGATTGGACAAAATTAGGAATGGAGTAATCAGGAGCTTAGCTGAAGTGGCTCCCATAGAGGAGAAGATGAGGGAATCGAGGCTCAGATGGTTTGACCATGTAAAGAGGAGAAGTATGGCTGCCCCAGTGAGGAGGTGCGAAATGATCATCCCCCCTTGTGGAAAGAGAGGGAGGGGTAGACCGAAAAAAAGCCTAGAGGGAGTGGTTAGAGAGGACTTGAGAGTTGCCGGTCTGACGGAGGACATGGCTCAGGATAGGAGGTTGTGGCGGGATAGGATTAGGGTCTCTGATTGTAGGGGACCGGACGCATAGATGGTAGTAGCTCCGGTGGGGTGGGGGCGGGTTTGGTTTTGGAGTGCTTGTCTGCAGGTCGTGCTTTTCTGGGATGTGACGGCATCTAGTGACGGCATCTAGCGCCCCTGGTGGGTTGAGGTATGTCTCTACTCCTTGGTTATTTCGCTCTCCGGCACATTTTCTCCTCCTTGGTTTTGGTTTGCATTCGTTTTCTCTATAAACTTTTTTTTTTTCAAAAAATGTTTTGTGGGTATTAAAGAATCGACCTCTCTATGGGTAGAAATATCGGTAGGGGTAACGTTGCCTACAGCTGAATCTTCCCAGACCCCGCGAAAGCGGGACCCACACTGGGAGTTGTTGTTGTTGTTGTTGTTGTAGAAAAGGAATCCTAAAGCTCTTCTCTACGTTTCAGCTTATCCTTTTTTCTTGCAACTATCAATGATTAGGGGAAATGTGTCACTCTAATGATTTTCTATCGTCCCTTTAGCATAGGGGTATGCGCCCTTTTCAGAGCAGTTAAGAGGCTTAAGTGAATCAGCCCAAGATAAGGAGATCTAGTCCTATTGCCGTTAGGCTTCATCTAAACAGATTGACCTGATAAACTAGAACTCTCAAAATTAGTCCAATTAGACAAGCGAAGCTAATTCTAGTTGGGTCTGTTTGACTAGCCTAACAAGTCTCGGCAAAGCAGCATATTCTACTAAGAGCTAAGATGGGTTCTCGTTGAGACTGGCATATTGGTTCAGTTCTACTTACAGATTGTCTTTTGGACTTGAATTGTTTCTTTTTTTCATTAGGAATATAACTCTGCTGGGCCCTTGAAAACTCAAATTAGGATATTAATTTCGTCGTTGAGCGAGTAAAATAAGATGCTATTGTCAGGATGTACAGATACATTCATTTGATTGTGTTACTCTGTTTCCCTTTGCTTTGTCTCCTCAAAGGGGTTAGGGGTTTGGTTAGGCCACTACTACACCTCACGGTACACATACTTCTCCATCCTTTTTGTGACTCTCTAGCTTCTTTCCTTTTTTTTTTTTCTTTCTCTTTCTTCATTCTATATGTCTTTTTCATCTTTCTTTGGGTCTAGTGTGGATCTTGGTCACCAATGGCGACTTTAGGAAGTTTATGTTTTCATGGGTAGGAGGGGAGAATGCAAATGCCCATGTATAAATACTTGAATTTTTTTTTAGAAAAATTCTTCTCTCTATTTATCTTGGGATGCGCATATATTGACCTATTTTGATCCTTGAGCTTATATAAGGTAGAACGTGCTTGGTGTCCCTTTTTATTATATGACGTGACATAATTTTCTTATGCTGGTCCTTACTTATGATGGTATATTAGTACCTATCGTGCACACTTGACCGTAACCTTTTAGTTTTTGTTTAAAATTGACTCAAAAATTCTCTATTTGGTTATCACTACTTATAAAAAAAGAGAAGAAAATTAAAGAAAAACTTGACTCTTGCACCGCCATTTGAGCTATGCTATGTACAGATGAACAAACCCATGAAATGAAGGCCATATATGTGCTAGATTGCTCCTTTTAGAGCTCCGGCCAAAATCCAGGGGGTTCGTTGTTGTCCAAGTCGTAGAGCTATGCAACGGGTTTCTGGGGAATTCTCTGTAAGGCATGCTATAAGTGCTACTTGAGTAAAGGACCATAAGGAGACAAGCATATAAGAGAGACAGACGGGGGGGGGGAGAGAGAGAATCAAAATAAAATAAAAAGGAAGTACTTTGACCGTGTAAAGATGAAATTGAATTTGATTAACAGTTTGTAGTTGATATACTTTTGTATTAAGCACCAAAGCATATTGTGAGATCTGGGATGAAATTAAGAACTATGATCTATTTTAACATAAAAAAAGGATCTTAATGTTATATTCTAGTCACATACAGTCAATGTTCAGCTCTTAAGGTGAAAAATTTAGAAACTTGTGCTTCTTCTGATCCGAAAGCCACGAAAAGATTTTTCTTAGCATCTATTTCAACAATTTTATAGGTATATATTCTACCCCATCATTCATCCATTAGGTAAAACCAAGGGGTTTAAAGAGCTCGTTACTTATGCTAAACACAACCATTTTCCTACAAAAGCGATTAGATGACTTTGTTTTGTTTTCATCTAAGATTAGTAAAATCTAGGTGGTCGGTACTTGTTTGCGCAATGTATCATGTTTTTAAACTCTCAATTATATGGTTTTCGAAAGAAATACTAGCTTTTAGGTTTTTAATTATAGTTGATGAATTTTTGTAGGAAATAATACCAATTGAAGAAGTGGTGAAAAACGGGATAAGGTTAATGTGCATAATAGGGAGACTTGACTATGTCTGGCTTGTGAACCATTCGAAGAGATTAAAAGGTTTACAACCAAGTTGCATCATGTTCAAGTCATGGTGCAAATGCACATTGTTATGCACTGAAACTAGGTAGGACAAGAAGATGATATAGGCCACCTATGTCCTAAGATATGGACTTTGCCTCCTTTCGTGGCCAATGTCCAACTTATCTCGGCTAAACAACCATGTTTATCCCAACTCTTCGGATCTATATGTATGGAATTTCAACCATTTAGTAAGGGGAATTTTATTTTTGGTTTAGTTTTTCCTAATTCATAGGGCTAAGTTAAAAGATAAAGTAGAGATTAGTGTTTTATTTTGCAGCAAATCTTGGATCTTAAAGGCTATTCAAAATTTATATCAATCAGTCCTCAGTTTCTTCTTTTCCATCTCGTTGTTTTTATTTTACTTGTGATCATGTTTATGATTGTTTATGCTTACCTATTAGTTTTCTTGACATCATTAATGGCTAGACTCTTCTGCTTGGGTTGTGATTAGATTACATTACAAATAACGGTGCATAGATATATCTGATCTAGCTTATGTGAAAAATAGAGATCTTATGCCTGTCATGTGACCATTGAAATGCTAAAAGTGCTTTTCATTGTGGTTTTGGCTTTTAATTATATCGAAAGATATGACTATTTTCTAGCGGGGACTAAAAGACAGGTTGAGATTTTGACATGAAAATATTTTGAAATCTTAGCTAGGTGCCTTAATTGCTATTGTTGTAGTCTAATTGTTTTAACCCCTATTAAAATAGGTGGTTTAAACAATTGGACTAGCCCTTATCTATTGAAAAAGAGCATTCGAACTTTTATGGTGCAACCAATCACCAATGACTTCGTGTGCTAGACAGAGGATAGGTGTGGTATCCAAATAATTAGGAATAATATTGATCTAGTTCGTAACATATAACCATCTAAATTTTAATTATTGACGAATGATTTGTTTTAGTTTAGTTTGGCCTAGCTTAAATCATCTTATCAAACTTAGAACTTGTAGACACCCTACAATGTCATTAAACTTAGACTGACCATATATTGCATGATATGTGTACAGCAATCTAATAACAATACTTAATACTTTTCCTCATTGGTGGTAAAATAGTGCATTCCCAGTATCCTTGAAGCTAGTTCCTATGTAAAATAAGTTGTTGACATTTTAAAAATACTTTCTTATACTCATCCATCTAACGCTTTCAAAATACAAAAATAATATGACTAAAAATGGGCAGAACACTTGTTTTGCACGCTTGAACTCAAGAACTTATAGTTAGAATAGTAGGAGATAGACCTATGTGGTGTTGTATTGCCATGTGATAAGACTCCCCAAGCCAGAACTTTTATCTCAAGGAAGGCCCAACCTTCATGGTAGGCAGTCGGGCCTAGCCCACTTGCAAGAAAAGTTTGAGAGGTACATTTTTGCCTGCCACTTAGACCTAGCAAACATGAAAAGGGTCCATCAGCACTGCCTAGATGCCAGTGGCACGCTGCTAGCCCCTAGCATTCGGCCACTGGCCCTCCTATTTGTCGAGTAGTCTAAGATGCGTAGAATGAACCTCATGATCTTCTCTTATCCTATTTTATTTATATGCTTACCATAGAATTTACAAGCCCTAAAGGTGCTTGCCGTAAAATTTACAAGACCTAGAGGGGTTTATTGACCCTTACCACCATAAAAGAAGCCTTTTTTCCTAACTCAAAAATAGCTACATACAAATTCTCATTTCCCTTCTAAAGTGGCCACTCTTCCACTAGTTTTCTTCTTCCCTTAGATAGAGCGATTGAGCTTTCTACAGCATCATTCCTGACTAGGATAAAGTATTTCTATTTTATAAATTCTTCTCTAACTAATGTGTTCTCCACAACCAGCAAATGTCAAGGAGGCTTTAGAATTATCTTGTTTGCAACTGACAAAGGTTGGATCTTTGGCACTTCGTTCTTGCTAGAATCAGACTAGCGAAGGTCTTGGCTACCCATAATCAAGATAATGACTGGAGTATCTTATCTATAATTCTTAGGTTGCTTTCAAATCTTTTTATTAATTTGTAACAGTGTAATTAATTAAAGTGGTCACAAAAGTTTTTTCTTTTTAATCCTTTTTACTTTCTTATAATTAGCATGCAATATTAGCAAACGTAAGAGGGCTGCTTTAATCACTAAGTAAGACAAATTGACATAACGCTTAACTTTGTACGAAATGGTTTGGATTTTACTATTCTCTTGTATAACCCTAGTAGAGGCCATGGTCAAATGGGTGATGTTGATGAAGGGCTGTAAATCCCTTTGATTGGCCTTGTCTCCACTCCTAGACCCAACTCTTGGCTATTTATCTCGGACTTAAGTCAACCCAATTCGGAATCATGGGGATTATTTTCTACCAATTGTTTCTAAAACACATTCTCTTTACAACATAGTGGTAAATATGCCCAATATTGCGAAGCTTAAGCTTTCTTAAAGGAACATGAAATTCACAATTGCATGTGAGGGCAGGATTGGGATCCCTTGGGCATAGCGCCTCCAATGGTGACTCCATTAAGAAAGTTTAAGGTGGTGAGAACTGAAAGGTTTATAATTAAATAGTGTTTTCTAAAATTTCAACCATTGTCTTATTAGACATCTTGAATTGCACATGAGGTTAAACCAATGCTATAAAAGGTTCGATTGCTCCCATAGCAATCCTTTGATTTTGAACATTCACCTTTTGCCTCGAAAACTCCTTAGATATATTGTTGGTCCCATTCGATCGAGTGTTGCCTTCAAGGTTCATCCAACATGCAGAACTCTTCCTTGGCTACCCTTTGGAAAGAATCAATCATCATCTAAACTTATTCCACACTAAATTGTGAGAACAGTTCTTCTGTCAGAAGCCTGTTTTGATAAGAAATCTAATCCTAACTCAATGATTATCAAATCTGGGACCTAAGGTTAGGAACTCCTTTCATGTGCGTGCTCTGTTACATCTTTACTTCTTGATATCTCCTTTTTGTCTTTGTGCCTGTGTCTAGTGACCTAGGGCCTTCTCACTCGTCTAAAAATAGAATCCCACCTCAGTAGTATCTTTGATATATTTTTTCTTTTTTCCATTTATTCTTTTACTTTTTTTAGGATGCAGGATACTAGGGCTTTCCTTTATATAAGCCCCTCTTTCTCTAGAGTCTTTTTCAAAATTGGAAACTCCACCTTTCCCAATTCTGTATTCTTTCCCCCTCACTTATTTTTTTTGTTAAGGATTCTTTGGTACTTGAGACAGTAAGACATGCCCATCTTGGAGACAAAAGAGAGCAGGTAGACTCATCAAATCATCAGAATCAATCCTTGAAGAGCTTAGTCTAGTCTAGTCCATGACCGTGTCTAATGACAGCTCTCACCCTAATGTGAATCAATTTTTAGCTCAATTGGAGGAAAAATTTGAGAATAATAAAAAATCAACAAAATTTGATTGTAGAAAAAGAAAAGGTTGTTATTAATCTAATCAAAGCTAGAGAAGATAACGATGTAAATTTAGTGAATAATATCCACCTAAAGAAAATTGAAAAATTGAACAACTACTTCAGAGACCAAATACATTCACCAACTGCCTAATTGAAACTACCTATTTATGCATCTACTAAAGGAAAATTACCACCTAAGCTCACGCTTACATAAATATCTTAAATTTACAGGCATAGGTAGCCTCGCTTTCTATTTAAGAAATTTCATCAATTTCATGAGTTTCAATGGGATTGGAACCCCCCCCCCAATTTTTTTCCTTTGACTCTAGGAGAACTTATTGGAAATTGGTATCGCTCCCCTAATCCAGAAATGATCAACACATTGAAAAGTATAACAATTTTTTTTTCAGAATATGCTTAAAACACCGAACTTCCCTCCTTCCATTTGAGATGCTGAACTTCTTAAGCAAATAAAAGACACTTTGCCAGATGACTCGACTTGATGGAGAGCCAAGGTGACCCTTATAATTAACATGCCCAAAGAAAAAGAATGAGCTCATATGATTAGAAAAACTACAACCCATATATCGCTATCATATATTGTTCCAACTTCTTATGATCTTTACAAAATTACATGAAACTGGCATGCTGATAGAAGAAGACATGCAAACAAAACCCAAAGCCCAGGTATACGAATGACAAAGGCTACTATGATAAGGATAAAAAGGTTATTATATCCTCCAATGCTAAGAACGAGGTTCATATAGTAGAGCCATATAGATCTCCTCGACCTAAGGGAGCTTATACTACTTTGGGCATGAAAGTGTTGGATTCCTTCAAAAGATTATGAAGTCAAGGCATTACAAAACCAATTGGGCCGCTCGCCTATTTCATTGAAGACATACTAGTTCCTAAACTAAACAATCAGGTCAATCTACTTAGCAATGTCGTACAAATCACTTACAAGGACATAGACATTGACCTATCTGAACTCATCACGCAAAAAGTCAATGGGATTTGGGGGGATGATCTAGAAGATGTTTGGCTGAGCCCGGTCAACCCTATTAAATCAATATAAGTTAAATGGATGAACCCTTTCACGAAAATGCCAACCACTTCATCCAATTTAGCGGAGTCTTATAAGCAACCACATCTTACACAAGAGAAACAAAATAGGTCCCTATTAATAGTAATAAAAAAGAAATAGAGGATCCATCCATTAATGAGAATGCTAAAAAAAGACTAAGGTAGACCTTTCCATGTGGAAGCTAATCATGTCCTCTTTCGACCATAGGCAAGCACTTATAAATGCGTTGGTAAAAATATTAATTCCATCTGAAATCAAACCCAAAGAGTTAGTTGATGTATCTTTGAAGGATTAAAGGAAACTAAAGCAAGAACTCAAAAAGCTCATGGATTAAGCAAGTTGAATTCAGTTTAGTGCCTTGAACCCAAGTGGAAGAATAATGAAAAGGATAGAACTAAACTCGAAGTTTGGATACAAAATCACCACCAAACTCAAGCTTAGGGTCCCTAATCTTTGATTAAGATACAGAAACACCACTTAAACAAAGGTTAGGGCTTACGTGAACACCACCTTAATCGACCAAATTAAGGATAAGCAGGTGAAGTATTTGAAATTCGAAAGCAAGAAGCTTTCAAAGTGTATTATGAAATTCAAAGCTAATGAACCTGCAAAGGCCGTGAATGTCTTAAGAGTACAAGCCTAGCAAGAACACATCTAAGCAAGCACACACCTAGAGCTTTCCTTCTGAGGAAGGAAAGGTATTAACTTAAGCTAACCTTCACGGTTTGTGCTAACCGTGTAAAAAACTTGCTTATACTTAATCTAATTACATCCAAATCATTAAGGAAAGCAAAATCAATGATGTTTACATATTAATCATGCTTATTTAAGCCTAATACAACTAGCTTTAGCTAATTAAGCAATGGGGGCAGCCGTAATGTGAAACCCCTTTTCGGCTGACCAATGAAAACTGTGAGACATCCCCTTTTGCAGCAAGCCTCCCATTGGCCATTCTTCCCAAGGTTGCAGCTGATGATTGTCGTCCTAGAAGCTTGAGGACGTTTGCCAAGCCTTGAAGTGCGTGCCTCTCACATTCGACAGTAGCAAACCCATATATGAAGGCAAAATAACCAGGATGCACTGAATCGGGTTCATGGGCAGTTTTGAGCCGATTTTCAAACCTGTTTTAAGCTTGGCAAAAGTGAGCATGATTTTGTTTTCAGGCCATGGGGGCAAACTATAAGATGTGTAAAAACCTCCGTACAAAGAAATCAAGGTTAAACCATGTTTAAGTAGGTTAATTCTACTAAAACATTTAATCGTGCAGTTTTGGTGCAAAACTGGCTGGTTTAGTAAAAGGCCTTGATCTCCCATCTTCTTGGGTGCATGATTGGAAATGAATACTTGGGCCTAAAAGTAGACATCATAAGGATTCCAAAAATGCAAAAATTCAAGACTTAAGCCATAATGAAGCTTAAGTAATAAGATGAACAAAACCGGGTAATTTTTGGTCCTTTAACCCGGTTGCATGACTTTGGCTCTATTCAACAATCTGAGCCAATGCTTGGACTTTAGAGCTTGCGATAGACCTTGTCAGACTTGTTGGACCATCTTATTTGTCTTTGGTAGTGGGGTCCCCATCATCCTCCCCTCGTTGAGAAGATTTGATCCTCAAATCAGCAAGGTAATCATTATCTTGGTAAGTTTTCAGGTCAACTACATTGAATGTGGCTAAAACTCCATAGTCGCCTGGTAAATCAACCCTATAAGCATTGTCATCAATACGTTCAACTACCTCAGAGGGACCATCAGCCAATGGCATGAGCTTGTTCTTCCTTTTGGATAGAAATCTTTCCTTCCCAAGGTGAATCCACACGAGGTCTCCAGGTTGAAAAACCACCTTGTTCTTGTGCTTGTTGGCCTGAGCTTGATATGCTTTGTTAGTCTTCTTAATCTTGCTCCTTATCAACTCATGAATCTTCTTGATTTCTTCTACCTTGATGCTGCATCAGTACTAGGCTTTTAGTCTAAGGGTCATGGTATAAGATCAAGTGGACTAAGGGGATCAATTTCATAGACTACTTTGAAGGGGGAAAGACCAGTAGCCTTGCTTTGTGCCTTGTTATAAGCAAATTTTACATGGGGTAAAAGAAAATCCCAAGCCTTAGCATGAGGTTTAATCAAAGCTCTTAGGAGTGTTCCTAAGGTTCGATTAGTAACCTCAGTTTTCCCATCAGTTTGTGGATGACAAGTAGCACTATATTTCACCTTAGTACCTAACTTCTTCCACAAAGTAATCTAAAAGTGACTTAAAAACTTGGTATCCCTATTAGAAACAATAGACCTAGGAATACCATGTAATCTTGCCACATCCCTGAAATACAACTCAACAATATGTGTAGCATCATTAGTCTTGTTGCATGGAATGAAATGATACATCTTAGAAAACCTATCAACCACAACAAAGATAGAATCCTTATTTCTTTGGGTTTTAGGCAGTCCAAGAATGAAGTCTATACATCAACCCATGGTGAAGTGGGAATGGGAAGAGGTGTGTATAGGCCATGGGGTAATGAATGGCTTTTAGCCACTTGACATGTCCCACACCTCTTAAGTATGTCCTACACGTCTCTCTCCATGGCTGGCCAATAGTAGTGCTCCCTTAGCATGGTAACTATCTTGTTCCCTCCATAGTGCCCAGCCAAAGATCCTCCATGAACTTTCCTGATTAGAAGCTCCCTTGTGCTACACCTTGGTACACACAGTCATGTACCCTTGAATAGAAATCCCTTCTGGATTAGAAAATCTCCTTTGGGGTACTTAGAACAATCAGCATACAATCCCCCAAGGTCTTCATCCTTATCATGCAAAGCCTTTAGATGCTCAAAACCAAGTACACAAGCATCTAATTGAAATAATAAGAGATACCTCTGAGATAGAGCATCTGCACCTTGATTGAGTTTACCTAATTTATACTTGATGGTGAAGTGATATGATTGCATAAACTCAACCCATTTGGCATGCTGTGAGTTCAACTTATGCTTCCCCTGTATATACTTTAATGCTTCATGGTCAGAATGTAAAATGAACTCACTTGCAATAAGATAATGACTCCAATGCTCTAAACATCTCACAATGGCATAGAATTCTTTATCATAAGTGGAGTACTTTCTCCTTGAATCACATAATTTCTCACTAAAGAAGGCCAGAGGTTTACCTTCCTGTGTAAGAACTCCACCAATGCCAACACCACAGGTATCAGATTCCACTTTAAAGACCTTACTAAAGCACAGCAAGGACAAAATAGGCGCTTGAGTAAGTCTTGCTTTGATCTCCTCAAAAGCAGATTGTGCTTTTGGTGTCCATACAAATGATGTACCCTTGATAACTTCAGTTATAGGAGCCATAATGGTGCTGAAACCATGAATAAATCTCCTATAGAAAGAAGCTCGACCATGGAAAGCTCGAACATCATGTATGCTCTTAGGTACTGGACAAGGCCGAATGGCTTCTACCTTGCTTTCATCTGCCTTAATACCATCTCCAGTAACAATATAACCAAGAAATGTAACTTCAGGAGTAAAGAAAGCACATTTCTTAAGGTTACCAAATAGCTTTTCACGTTCTAAGACAATCATAACTTAAGTTAGATGATCTTGATGTTCATGCTCATTCTTAGAATACATCAAAATATCATCAAAGTATACTACCACAAACTTTCCAATGTACGGTCTAAACACCTGATTCATCAATCTCATAAAAGTACTAGGTGCATTAGAAAGTCCAAAGGGCATTACCAACCATTCATAGAGTCCTCCCTTTATTTTGAAGGCGTCTTCCATTCATCACCTTCTCTAATTCTGATTTGGTAGTATCCATTTTGAAGATCAATTTTGGAAAATACTTTAGAACCATGCAACTCATCTAGCATGTCTTCAAGTCTAGGTATGGGATACCTATACTTGATTGTGATCTTGTTGATGGCCCTGCTATTCACACACATTCTCGTTCCACCATCTTACTTAGGCACCAAAAGAGCTGGAACCGCACATGGGCTCAAAGACTCACGTATCAAGCCTTTCTCTTTCAATTCTTCAACTTGTCTTTGAATCTCCATAGTGTCTTTTGGATTCATCCTATATGCTGGATTGTTTTGGTAGGATGGAACCTGGATTAAGATCAATGTGATGCTAGATGTCCCTTTTAGGAGGTAAACTCATTGGTATCTCCTCAGGAAACAAGTGACAGAAGTTTTCAATGAGTGTTCTTGCAATAGGATGAGTGGGCATCAACCTTTCTGGTTCATCTTGTATGCTTAAGATCCACTCTTTAAAGGCTCTAAACTCATGTTGAGAAGCCTTTAGAATTGACTTACTCACGGACTGTAGGCAATCAATGTGTTTGGGCTTATTTTGTGGCTGAATTTCAAGGAGTTTGGATGGGGGTAAAGGGGCTAGGGTGATCTTCTTGCCATCTTTGGTAAATGAATAAGTGTTTAGGTAACCATTGTGCATAACCTTTTGGTCATACAACCATGGCCTTCCTAACAGCATATGACATGCATCCATTGGGATTACATCACACTATCACTCACCTTGATAGTTCTTTCCAATGGAGAAAGAAATCAAGCATTGAGAGTTAACTTGAATTCCCTTGCTTTGATTTAGCCATTGGATGTTGTATCGATGTGGATAAGTTATTATTTGCAGTCCTAGTTTCTCAATCATGCTTAGAGAAACTATATTTGCACAGCTCCCTCCATCAATGATCAAAAAGCACACTTTCCCTTGGACAGTAAATCGAGTGTGGAATATGTTCTGTCTTTGTTCATCTTTAACTCCTCTTTGGTTGCTTAGAACTCTCCTCAAAACTAAGAGTTCTCCTTTATCAGCCTCTTCAACAACTTCATCTTGAGTTTCCTGAAGTTTTGGTTCACTTTCACATTCTTTTTCCTCCTCCTCAAAACCCTCCTTCACGGATGTCCATTCAGCTAAGGTGATTACCTTTCTATTTGGGCAGTCTAAAGCTATGTGCCCAAGCCCTTGACATTTAAAACACCTTATATTGCTGATTAGATTGGGGTTAGGTCTATTTTGAGGTGTTTGGGTTCTTTGTAGTCCTGGAAAGGAATGGAGTTCGTAGCTTGGGATAGGATTGGAACTCCCCTTATTGAAAGGTTGGTTCCGGTTCAAAGGCCATGTGTTTTGAGGTTTAAAGGGCTATTTTGCCTTCTTTTGCTGCTTCATTTTATGTGCCAATACACAAACATCATCAAAAGAAGTATATGCTTGTAATTCAACCACATTAGAGTACCTAAGATCAAGTCCTCCCAAGTGCCTAACTATGGTTTGCTCTTCTGGCTCGTGAATATCGTGCTTGATTAGCAACTTCTCCAACTCACGTGTATATTCTTCAACACTCATATTACCTTAAGTAAGGTTATGAAGTTGAGAATAACAATCTTGGACATAAGTTGGTGGTAGAAAACGTGCCTTGAGTTTGGATTTCATTTTATCCCAAGTACGAATTTTTGATTTCCTTTCTCTTAGACGTTTTGCACACAAATTAGTCCACCACATAGATGCATACTTTCTGAGTCTTAAGGCCATAACTTGACCTTTTTATCATCAGGAACATCTTTATACTCAAAAACTCTGTCAACAGTATGCAACCAATCAAGGAATTCCTCAGGATCAAGCTTACCTTCAACTTCAGGAACTTCCACTTTGAAGTCATTGGAATTAGCTTGAAACCGTGGCTCCCCTCTAGTCATTCTAGTTGGTTCTTCTTCACTTGAGGAATCAACTTCATGAATAAAGACTTGTTCATACCTCCTAGGTTCAGATTGAAGAGTGTCTTCATTCAGTTTTTGCTTTTACTTCAAAACCAAACCCAATTGCTTTCTCAAGTACTCATTCTGTGCTTGAGTCTCTTGATTCTTTTGTGAATCCTCTTGAATTTTTTTGGACAGAAACTCATTTCGCTTCATTAAAGCTTCAAACCTTTCTTCTAAGGTCATGCTTGTTGCACTTACTCTCACAGATTGTGTTTTCACTCAAACCGTATGTGAAATTGAAAGTGCGCTTGAAGTAGAACGAATGGATGGATTCTAGAAGTGGGATGGCGTACCAGGCCAAGGAGAACCCTTTTCTCTGATACCAAAATATTATGTATCTTTGAAGGATTAAAAGAAACTAAAGCAAGAACTCAAAAAGCTCATGGATTAAGCAAGCTGAATTCAGTTTAGTGCCTTGAACCCAAGTGGAAGAGCAATGAAAAGGATAGAACTAAACTCGAAGTTTGGATACAGAATCACCACCAAACTCAAGCTTAGGGTCCCTAATCTTTGATTAAGATACAAAAACACCACTTAAACAAAGGTTAGGACTTACTTGAACACCATCTTAATCAACCAAATTAAGGATAAGCAAGTGAAGTATTTGAAATTCGAAAGTAAGAAGCTCTCAAATTGTATTCTGAAATTCAAAGCTAATGAACAAACAAAGGTCGTGAATGTCTTAAGAGTACAAGCCTAGCAAGCATACATCTAAGCAAGCACACACCTAGAGCTTTCCTTCTTAGGAAGGAAAGGTATTAACTTAAGCTAACCTTCACGATTTGTGCTAACCGTGTACAAAGCTTACTTATACTTAATCTACTTACATCCAAATCATTAAGGAAAGTAAAACAAGTGATGTTTACACATTAATCATGCTTATTTAAACCTAATACAACTAGCTCTAGCTAATTAAGCAAGGGGGCAGACTTAAAGTGAAACCCCTTTTCGGCTGCCCAATGAAAATCGTGAGACATCCCTTTTTACAGCAAGCCTCCCATTGGCCATTCTTCCTAAGGTTACAGCTGACGATTGTTGTTCTAGAAACCTGGGGATGTGTGCTAATCCTTGGAGTGTGTTCCTCTCACGTTAGATAGCAGCAAACCCATATATGAAGGCAAAATAGCCGGGATGCACTAAACCGGGTTTATGGCCGTTTTGAGCCGGTTTTCAGACCTGTTTTAAGCTTAGCAAAGGTGAGCATGATTTTGTTTTCAGGCCATGGGGAGAAACTTTAAGATGTGTACAAACCCCCCTACAAAGAAATCAAGATTAAACTATGTTTAAGTAGGTTAATTCTACTAAAATATTTAACCGTGAAGTTTTGGTGCAAAACTGGCCAGTTTGACAAAAGGCCTTGATCTCCCATCTTCTTGTGTGCATGATTGGAAATTAATACTTGGGCCTCAAAGTAGACATCATAAGGATTCCAAAAATGTAAAAATTCAAGACTTAAGCCACAATGTAGCTTAAGTAATAAGATGAACAAAACTGGGTAATTTCTGGTCCTTCAACCCGGTTGCATGACTTTGGCTCTCTTTAACAATCTGAGCCAATGCTTGGACTTTGGAGCTTGCACTAGACCTTGTTGGACTTGTTAGACCATCTTCTTTATCTTTGGTAGTGGGGACTTCATCATTAGTGGGATTCGTTAACACCGAAAGATTTCCAGCCACCATCACCATTGATGATACTAACCATTCACATGAAGGAATCAGTCATACCAACAGTCTTTGTCTAACTATATATTGCAGGCACAAAGACATAATATGGCTGTAATATATTACGGATCATTAGGTAACATGCATCCACTTAAGATGGCTAAGAAATTAGGATTAACAAAAGAAGAAATGACACCCACTGCTCAAGGTTTAAGAGCTTTTAATAACACACACGATATTGTTATAGGTGTTAGAAACCACAATATACCCATGGGAGAAGTCAAACAAAAACCGACATTTTGCGTAATTAAAATTCCCTTTTACTTTCAATCGATCACTTCGACAGCTTGGGCTTTATGATCTAAAAGTTATGCACCCCACCTTACACAAAAAGGCAAAAATGTTAATTATAGGAGCAGTAATACCTAGCATTGTAGCTCTCATGATGATCACTACTGTAAAGTAAGCCTCTATCCTAGAGGTAGAACATAACAAAGATGATGTCGAATGCCATGGTGAGGAGAACGGACAATTTTTATAGCCTCCCACTCAGTAAAAGTGCTAAGCCTAGATGTGAGGGCATAAAACAAAATAGGTTTCCCACTTATTTGGGTTGGGTACAAACCCACCCTATCCATCCTAAAACCTAACACAATAAACAAAGGAAACATCTTGCTATCAAGGGAATATATGACTACGTGTTCCCATCTTATGCTCTAACTTGAAATGTAGACATCTTAACAAAGGGGAGTCTAGCCCTTACAATGGCTTCCCTGGACCACAATATGTTCTGTAACAAGGGAAAACTAGGCTACGCTTTGAGATATTACACAATTATGTCTTCTTGGAAGGAGAAGCTACTCTTCCTAGGGAAAAGTCGATAGTAGATTGGCTAGCTAATGAGACAAACAATAGATTAGGCTTCCTCTTTGGACTAGAGAAAATCAAGCCACATAGATTAGACTAGGTCTTCGCCATCACTAACCAAGATTCATCTGTGCCGAGTTGATAGTTGATAAAGACAAAAGGGTATATTACAACATAACCTGTAGCATGTTGAATGGCCTAATGAGATCAAGTTTACTATGAGAGGGGAACCTATGACACCTATCGTGCTTTCCTTTGGGTCGAGGACTAAGTTTAAATTTTTTTGCTGAGTTAGAGGATCAAACTACCCCCTTCTAATTTTCTTAAAAGGGCCCTTAGTAGTGTAGTAAGTCAGGACCGCATTGATGTACTTGCTTGTGTGTCAATAATATGACATTTTTTGAGGATAACTTTGAGCATTACTTTGCATATTTTAATAAAAGAAGACTTTACTAAAAAGCTACTTAACGCAATCCAAGCATAGGAAAACAAAACTTCAATTTCAGAAAAAATAATTGCAATACATATGGGAACAAAAGAAGAATGAACGAATTAGAACTTGAAAATCATTAAATTAAGAAAAGGTAGAATAATTCATTCAATTGTTAATAGAATTTAAAGATGTTTTAACATAGTCTTTCAAAGACAGGCTAAGAACATATAGGAAAATTGTTAACACAAAACCCCTTACACTACAATGCTGAGCTAGTTCAACAAAGATTTGTAAGAATAAAGCCAGAGTGGGCTCTTACGATATAATTAAAAAATGAAGTACAAAAATATTTAGATGTGAAATTTCTTGGAGTCTCTAACTATCAACAATGAGCTACTAATATTGTTCCAGTACCCAAGAAACATAGGGGGTTAGAACATGCATTGACTTTAGAGGCCTTAACAAAGCTAGCATAAAAGATGACTTCTCCTTGCCTCTCATAGACTTTTTGCAAGAGAACATCATCAGACATCAACTTTTATCCTTCATGGATTTGTATTTGTGTTACAATCAAATCAAAAGCCATAAAGCACCAAGAGAAGACTACATTTATCACATAATGGGACACTGATTGCAATAATGTAATGTCATTTGACCTCATCAACACCGGAGCTACATACTAAAGAACAGTGCAAACTCTCCTCCATGATATGATGCACAAGGAGGTGAGGGTATACATGGATGACATGGTTATTAAGTCTAATAATCAAAGTGGGAAAATCACCGCTCTAAAGGCATTATTTGAGAGGCTAAGAAAATATAACATGCATCTCAACCCACAAAAATGCACCTTTGGGGTCACATGTCGAAAACTCGTAGGATATATCATAAACACATGAAATAGAGGTGAACCCTTCCAAGATCGAGGCAATCACATAAATGCCACTGTTTAAGAATGAGAAAAATATCAAAGGTTTCTTGGGTCAAGTATAACATAAGCTTATTCATCTGTAAATCGACAATAACCTGACAACCAAAATTAAGAAAGTTATGAAAAAGTAATCAAACCAAATGGGGCACATCATGTTAGGAAGCCTTCGACCAAATTAAGGAATACTGGACTACTACTATAACGACCTTTTAAACTCAGATAATCATTTCTGCTATATATCTCTATTGTTGGCGTTTCCATGAGGATAATACTGTGTCAAGAATATGGGGATGAAAAATGCACATTTACTGGTTAACTGAGAAGTTCATTGACTATATGACTTAATATTGCACAGTAGAACAAAATATACATAGCAATACCTTTGGTGGCTAAGAAACTAAGGTATTACTTAACCACCATATTAAGGTAGTTGTAAAAATAGATCCATTGAAGCACTCCCTAAGTGGCTAATCCTCCATGGTCAGATGTATTGATGGGTCGTCATATTATTTGAATATGATTTAAAGTTACAACATTAAAAGACAATAAAAGGAAGTGTTCCATCAAAATTCCGAGAAGACTTCATAATGAAACAACGTGAGCAAGACTATGATCTCTTGGATGAGAACATCCTCTTCATTGAATATGAGGATTGGCACACGTACTTCGATGGCAGCTCAAATTCAAAAGAATATGGTGTAGCCATACTCCTTATCTTTCGAAAATCGACATATATAGCTATCTTGATAAAATTGGACCTCAAACTCACCAATAATGCCGCTGAGTATGAAATATGGATTAGAGGAATACAAGCTGTCAGTGTACTTTACGTTGGAAAGCGATTATCTATGGAGATTCTATAATTATCAGCTAAATCATCAGGAAATGGAAGGTAAGAAATGAGAACTTAGTATTCTATTAGGCACATTTAGGGAGGATGATAAAGCACTTATAAGATTTTTAATTTACATATTGCCTCCAAAGAAGAAAATAAGTTTATAAACACTTTAGCAAAGCTAACGACTATGATTTTAATGTTAGATAATGCGGTTGAACTAACCATAATTGTATATAGGTGAAACGAGCCAGTTATTGCCTGAGCATACAATCGATAACCTAGATCAGAGTCTTAGGAAGACCCTACTACCTAAACATATAATCGATAGCCTTGATGATTGTCCTAAGATAGCGTCCTGGAATATCACTTAACATAAGAGTACTCTTCGGATTGTATACAAAGATCTCGACAAGCACTGTAGATACTTACAACCTAATTTATGGCTAATAATAGAGTACTATACAAAACGATGTGCCCTATAGGATTAATCTCCTCTATGAACGAACAAAAGGCGAACAAACCCTCATGGAAGAAATATGTTAGACACAACTATATGCATATGAATAAGTCGATGGTATCCAATAAAATCCAATGCCAATCATAATAGTAATAACCATGGAAAAGACTACTTTCTGTTAGGCACCGTTTGATCCGTAGAAAATTTGGTGGAAAGAAAAGTTGAAGGAAAAAAAAATGTGAAGGAAAAAAAAGTGAGAAAATGAGTTTTTTTCTCTTATTTGGATCAAGCAAAAAATACAAGAATTTGAATGAGAAATTTGAATGTTGATGAACTACTTAAATCATTTTGATGCCATCTAAATAATGCAAGGTTGGAGAAGGTTGGGAATTTTCCTCAAACTTTCCTCACAAATTTATGAGGAAAATTTTGTCACTTGTTTCTAACAATTTTTCCACCAAACTTTCCTCCATATTTTTTTCTTTGTGATTTTCTCTAAACCAAACACAAAAAAAAAGTAACTTTCCTAAATTTTTTTCTTTCCACCAAATTTTTCAAGGTCCAAACAAAGCCTTAGTAAAAGGAATGGAAAATTCCTACAACATAAAACTGTTGAAGATGTTTCATCTTCACCTTCTAGGCTTTCTCATGTATAGAATAAACATCATAGGAAAGGTCACTACTCCGAAGGGGAACAATAGGCTTGAGTGCATCCTAATAGCCTTAGATTACTTCATCGAAATGGGTCAATGCCACATCCTTTGCTACGCTGACATCTAAACAGGTGGCTAGCTTGTTGATTAATCACATACTTTGTACACACGGTGTCGTACAAAAAATCATAAGTCATCATGGATCCTACTTAAAGGTTGAAGCTACATCCTATCTAAAGAAATGCAAAATTCAACATATACAAATCTATCACATATAGACAAAAAACAAACGGTGCATAAAACATCCTAAAATTTATAAAGACTGGCCCGACAAGTTTCTCACGGAAAACCAGAAACGTAGGGGTGTAGGACGTTTGTTAAGCAATCCATCGGTATCAATCATTTGTTGCTCATGAAAAAGATGGTGGTTGTCTTACCAATAAATGTGCAAAGTTCTTCAATTTAGGTTGCCTTAAAAGGCTAAGTGCATGAGATATACTAGATACAAGACTGACATGATCAATAAACTAGCATACAAGAAAAGATTCATGCTTATAGTACATCACTTATAACAATATCAATAGAGACTATGTCGAGCATTTAACTGAAATGTAAAAACAAGAAACGGAAAAGTGACTAATTAGGCCAGAAAAGAATTGAGGATACCCATCATTGAGAAACTTTAAGCATAAATGGATTGCAACTTTGTTAAATAAATTTGAAGTGGAGGTGCTGTTAAGCAAATGGACATCAATGATCAAGAATTTAGCTAACTTGTAAAAGTCGATTATCTCATGCTTCTGCTTCTGAAAAATTTCCAGCAAAACCTAAAACTAGCAGCCTAGTTCTAAACCCCAGTGGCATACCATCATTCGTAAACTCTGTCCCACATCGTCACAATAATTTTTCATTATTAAAATATCGCCAATTTGATTTACTCACTCCTAAGGCCCACTCTAGGTAAAAATTCATGTGAAATAGAAAACCAAAAAAAAAAAAAGGGCCTACACTAGGTCGTAAAATCTAATGAAAGTGCAACTTGTCTAATATATGATAGATCTAACCACCCACATGAGCTTGAACCATATTTGAGTCCAAAACTTTGTGATTTTCATGGTGAAGGTGTATATTATAGAAGCAAGACAAACATAACGTATAATAGTTTGTATAGAGCCCATTTGGCAAGGCTAACAAGTAAAGATATCAGCATAATTGTTCAACCTAACAGAAGGAGATAACTCCTACCTTTTCTAGGAACTCTAAAACTGCAAAGGCCACACTTGATGTTCCAAAAGGATCTTAGTCTTCTATATTGAAATAAGGCCATTTTACGCCTCATCATTATGACCTTTATATGAACCCCTACCAAGACATAATGTGTTGGCTCATATCCCAATATGAAAACTGAGGGTGCCCTTCATGAAAATGCTCTAAACAAAAGAATACAATTTAATATCTCCATTAAGAGTGTAAATAAGGATCAAACAACCAAAAGGTTTTAGATTTTACTTGCAAAAGAAGAGGGCTTCCCCTAAGAACATTGTAAAGATTGCCATTAAGAAGAAAAGGGATCTAGGAGTAGCCCTTCAAATACACCTTCATGAGATACATCACACCTACACCTATTTAATTTGAAATTATGATTTTTTTTTTTTTACTCTTTTCATTGTCTAATAGTTGCTTAAAATATATGACTAAATTAGAAATTTATTACGTTTTTGTTTGTTTTGTAGGAATTTTAGAATTTTCAGGATTGAATAAATTTCTTGGAGGAAAAAAAAGAAGTTGAATCACCAGGGTTTTGGATTAAGTGAAGAAAGAAGGGGGAAAAAAGGGCCAAACTTTGATCATGGTGATGGCCTGCCCCAGCTTCTCCCTTCACCACCATTTCGGGCTTGTGCTCTCACACAGGCGGCTTAATTTTGTTCTTTGTTTTTGTCGCCCAGGCCCATTTCTTTCTCTCCCTCTTCTTTCCCTGAACAGGCATGTTCTGCATTTGCTTTCCTTTGCCTAATTCTCTACTTTTTCCTCCTTCCCTTCTCGCCTCTTCTTATTCTTCCCTCTTCCCATTCTCTCCTCGCGACCCTGTTCTGACCCTGTTCTGCTTGTATTTCATGACCCAGAGCCTAGAAAGCCTCAGTCCCCCTTCTCACTTAATAATTCAAGTGTAGTGCACGTGACGTAGAGTCCCCCTCCCTTCATTTCTTCTTCTGTTTCATAGCTAAATAACAAGCCTAGACCCCTATTGCGTTGCTGCTTCAGTTCACCTTCTTTGTTCAGCCATGACTGACGCTTCCCGTAGTTTCTCTCTCCTTTTTTATCAATAACATTAGTTGCGACTGTTACCTACCATTCCCATTATCATCTCCATAAAAAAAAAGGCAGTTATAAGGGGTTGTCTTTAATTTGAGTTTAATGGAATTCATGAAGAACATAGGTTGCGTTTTTTTGAGACATAACAGGAGCGAAGTCGAAGGCAGAAGGTGGCAAGAAAGCATTTTAGAGAGTGGTTTTAGTTTTCATTTTCTTTAGATTCGTTTTTTTCCCCAGCTTCAAGTTTAGTTATAGTTCTCAAAATTACTGCAATTGAATTCTAGGTTTTCAATTTTGTGTGGAGATTTCAGGTTTAGCTCCTGAATTTGTGAGCATTCCGTTCAAATCTTGGCTTTCCATCTTTCCCTATTCTTAGTATTCTTTAAAAAAGTGTTTCAATTTTACAACTAGTTGAAACTCAATCGTAATCTAATTTCATAATCTATCCTAGAAGATCCATACTCGTATGTGGCAAAATAATAAAACTGTGCACTTGCATAAATTATAATAACACCACCTAACCTTCCCTTGTTAGCAAAAAAGAATCTATTCATAAGACAAAAAGCAAGGGCTTTTCTCCCCTTACTTAAGTGGTAATCATCCTTAGACTTAAGTATAAATCGAGAGAACAACCATGCAAGATCACCATTATTATGCCCATAGCCTTTTCATCATCATTTGCTTGTAAACCAAGTGAAGTTTGGATGAGACGAGGGAAATCCACCTCTAGAGAAGGAGCTGCCACCATCTTACCCTCCAAAGAACCCAAAATAGTGCTCAATTCTACCCGTAGGGGACAAATCTTTCTATTTTTGAAGTAGAATACATGGAGAGTTGGATCCCAAAACTCACTAGCACAAATTAGATTGAGCTAAAATTCACTTTCCTTAAAGGAAAAGTTAGTTTAACTGAAAAGTATTAGTTCCTCCTCCTTAAAGGGAGACAAATTTCTGCATCACACTTTCCTTAGCTTCTCAAAATCAACCATCACTCTTTCAAAAAAGAAGAAAAAATTCTTTAAAGGAGGCTCAATTCACTATAAGATGCAGAAAACAAGGAGTGCCCAAGCATTTATAGTCATCCAACTGCCAAAATGCTGCAAAAAAGGCCAATCCAGCAGCATAAAACTTGGTTCCGCTAGGACCCAGCAACATGCCGTTGTATCTAGATGCTAACAACTTTAGGTGCTTTTCTTTTTTGTGTTAGCTTAGGATTTGACTTGTTTAACCGTTATGCAGTTCTACAATTTGAAAAATTGTATATTTCACTAATTGTACTTTCTTTTTTGGTGTAACTTCAGGCCTCTTTTTTCATAACACAAATTAGATTCTAATAAACATTACAAACCCAATTGCAATTAAACATGCGTAATGTTCATATAATTATAAAAGGATAAAGAAATAGCATAACTAAGGTTCATATGACTAATGCAAAATTAGGGGCATTTTCCCCTAGCTTGTCACTAGAGCAAACCTCCTCAATCCTCGACAACAATCTTGGGGTCTTTAATAGGACATTTTCATAAGAGCACAACTATGGAGCAACTCCAAAAGGGGGAAAAAGGAATGTTGCAATCCACAAGCACTGAAATACATCTCCCTGGGGGCGCGATCCCCGACGAAATGGTCCAACTACCCTTCTGTTGGGTGTTTATTTTGATTTTTATTATATTTTTCCAGAAAAGGGAACTAGCCATTATTCCTTCTTTTATTTTCTAAAAAATGGCAGAAATAATGGATTGAACTAAGACGTTGGTTCCTAATTTTAACCCAGGAACCGGCCAGTTCTGGGGCTAAAATCAGGTCCAGTTCTAGGGCTAAAATCGGTACCACTCTATTAAGTGTGGAAATTAGAAAAATGGTAGAAAACAAGAAAGAATACAACTAATTGTGATTATACAATTTAATAGAGCCCTAGTGAGTTTTTAGGAAAATCTACAAACGAAGTCTCTTTTCGAAGTGAATCATATAGATAGGGACAACCAAAGAGACACCAAATGGATGAATCAATTCAACTTCAGAAAGGATTTTGAAAAGTCCCCATACAGTCTCTGCTATGGGAGATTCATCTTAACTCTTTAGTCTCAAACCGAGGATGCAGATTCAGGGGCGAAGGTGCGATGATGCCATGGTGTGCATCACATCACCGTCATCATCACTGATGACCTCTACTATTCAACATAGGAAATCTAAAGCTTTAATTCTGCCAACGTATAATCATGCAAACATTGGTAATATTTCATATAAAATTAGGCAAAAAGGTATAATCTTTTTTTTGCTGCAAAGATAGGTAAAATAAGTAATTTGCAGCGGGTAAGAACTACCTAAAAGATCACATCTTTGTTGACTTATAAGGGCACAATAAGCATGAAAAGAGAAAAAAGGAAGAGAAAGATGAAACTTTTGCCCTCATGTGAACCCAGCTGATTACCTGGGGAACCCAATGGAGTGATTACGGTGCTAATCTTGGATGAGAGAGTGGGGATTATAGTCGACTAACATTAATTTCTTCACGATCTCTAAGTAATCTCCTAACAGGTATGCTCTTACAAATTGACCTGATTTTTATTGATTGATTGATTGCACATTTCCTGCTTTCTTCCCTTCCCTCTTCTTCTTTTTCCTTATTGAGGCACCCCCCTTTTGTAGGTGATAATTACGCTAACTCTGCCAAGGAAAAGAATACCAACTCCTAATCAAATTAAGCGTAATGACTTTTCTAATGTTATCATGAATCTGCCTTTAACTAAACCCACCTGCAAAATTAGCTAATAATTGAGTTGGACTTGAACTCAGGAAAAAAGGTAGCAAGAAAAGGGAAAAACTAGCCGACTTCCAGCCATGGTAAACCAGCCGGCTCCCAGGCCCAGTGGGCCTTGCTGACTCTAGCCACTTATTCTCTAATTGGAGTCTCATTATTATTTTTTCCATTTTATTTTGATTAATCATCTTTTTGGTCCAACGGGCTCATGGTTGAGTTAGTTTCCTCATCATCGAGTAATTAAAAACTTGACTGCTAGTTCTAGGCACCTATACCATTAAACTTTCGTAATCACTATATCCCCTGGGTAACACATGAGTAGAAGGAGCCTCTAGTATGATAACATCCAGGATCTTTGAGTTGTCTGAGGTTTTGTACGTCTAGCCCACCGGGCCCTAAGTCGCTTGTAAAGCAACAATCACAATAAATGAAACATATATATCAAAAGGTAACCATAAACACAAGGAAAAGAACATTCCCTTGACATCGTTACATGTATAATCATTCTGACAAGCCCTAAAAAGGTTGATATACTTCCTAAATCGCCCTTTATTAGGCCCTTCTTCACCATCCCATCTCAAGAACGCCACTGGAGCCTCGAAACCTTAGGCACATCCTTATAAAATACTCTAAACACTAATGTTGCAAAAACTGCAAGCCATAAGGTGTTTCTACAATTCCACAACAAAAAAGAACATGAGGAAATGATCAACGGATCATACCTAAAGTAAATGCTAAAAACATTTAAGGTTCGTATCGTGTACCTGACAATCGTGCCATCAACAGGCCAATCTAAGGTAAGAAAGTGGGGTGATATAAGCATCTTAGCCCAATCCCATCATTTGGTGCCTCGAACACCTTCAAATTGTGCATCTACTATAGGTGCACCCATTTTTCCTTATTCATAAGTCGAACTGAATAATAAATTAGTGAAGAGACTTGCTTGCTATTCCACATCAACGTTTAATGCCTGGAAAGCTACCTCAAGATGGAAATATTACATGGCGTTCGATCCCACACTCCATCTTGAGGTGCTAGGCCCAAAAGACCTCTCCAGAAAGTTCTTGCTTAAAGGTTGCATCATACGTTAATAAGGTCTCCATGAAGTCGATTCCTATTAACATGTAGATATCATAGGAGTTAACAACAATTTGACCTGTGGCGGATTGAAGGTGATGGCGGTATTCCAGCAATGCTCTATGAGATTGTAGATCAGCATATAGTTAGAGCTCGTGAGCTCCTTATGCAGCGTTAGAAACTTGTAGAAGCCTATGTCCTTCATAAGTTTCTCAGCTTTTGCTGGCAGGCCTTCATATGTAGTATAAATCTTCTTGAAAGATCCACATGCTTTGACAAAATCACGATCTCACCAAAAAGAGGCACCACCAGAACAAAACAATGAAAGGCAAAATCATAAAATGTGATAAAGTTTGGAAAGGAAGCGTACTAGTGTACTCTCAACCATGGTAGAAATGTGATGGTTATGAGGCTTAGTGTACCTGAGGTTATGATATCGAAACAGTTAGATGGTATCCGACTTCGAATGTCATGTTAATCCTTCCATAGATGGTCATCTCTAATATACCTAGAAGGCCTCTCCTATGGCTAGTTGGCCACTTAACCATTCAAAAGCACTAAAAATATTGAAAACATCCAACCTACAAAATTAAAGGAAATATCCAGCATAATATGAAATTTTGCATACATTGTTTTCATAACATTTAAAGTGCTATAGGTTCACTTACATGCAAAATAGTAATTTAAGACGTAATGAAACTTTTGCAATTTACAGTTCATTGTATAAAATAACAAGAGCATGATCTGTTGGTCATGAATCTTTATAAGAATATTCACGTAAATGCAATCACTAAATTCGTGCCATTAGGATTTTTAAATGACCACATTCCCACATGTCTTATGCGTTGTCACCCATTGATAACAATTAACTAATCCACCGAGGGTGAACCAACATTATACTTGAATCCCTTGTAGCTAATTTGTACACAAAAAATATTTATTTATGTAAAACTTTCTATAGACTTTTAAAAACCCAAAAAAAGTTTGACAATAATTTCAAAACAGGAAAAATTTTATAGCAATTTACAGAGGCAATGGCTTCAATCTAGGAGGTAGATAATGGTATAGCCAGTGCAGGATTAGTAGGGCGGCAAATTGCTTGTCACTAATAATTTGAAGCAATCTATTTAATCATTTATTATCAAAACCTGCATGGTGGCGGCATAATCATAGTTGTTGACAAGGCCCATTGACAAGTTTTCACGGCCTAACATCTGTCTTTGGCTGCACATTGATGGCAATCTTATCTCTCATGTCTTATACCTTCTTATCCATTTTAAACTGGGGCTAGTGTGTACTCAAGGCCAAATGAAATGACTTCGCACAAAATGTTCTTTCAAAAGATGTAGTATCAGCTCAATTCCAATAAGTCATGAAAAAGTTATGCATTAAATGGGAAGATGTGCATAAAAATCAGCACCTCTTCACTATTTGAACCTGTACTTCCTTCACATTTATAAAAAAACGTGAAACTGGATTAACTAGAAATCAAACTCAGTAAGATTTTTAAAAAAATGAATCGCATTGATTGGACATGAATGAGAAAGTCATGGCCCAAATATGTTGATCCTGCCATGCTAACCAGTCCACTGGCATAATGTAGCCCCTAGCAATAGTTTTGCTCCTATTTGATGTATACCGAGCCCCAAGCCAACTCTTAGCTACACCCTCATCCATACCAAATTCCAAACACTTTTCCCTTGGTGAATAAGGTTCGACTTAAGTTTTCACCACCCAAATGACATCCAATTGCGTTGTTCCTTACTTCATTGGGAATCTTAGGTTGTTGGCTTTTGGATAATGCAATAAATTTTTCAATTAGATTACATTTTATTTTTCTTGACTGATGAAAACAGCAACTCCTACAGCGCAGGTTTTTATTGGTAAAATTGTTGAAATTTAGTTAAGTTTGTATCCTACCTAATGAAGCCCAATTAATGCAAATCCATGTCGCATTGATTCCTTCATATTACTTTTTTAGCCTTATGTGCTAAAATTTGGCATTAGATTTTAAATTTAGGTGAAATGGACAAAATTAAGGGAGTTTGAACAAAAAATACATTTTTACAGCCATCTTGATTTTGGCCTTATTTGAGGAAAATGCATCTGCAACCCTTAGGATTCCTTAACATGGGGTGAATATACGCACACCATAGAGGAGGCTCTAAGTGACTCCCATTAGTGGAGTAAAACTTTTTAGATTCTCCCTAGAAGGCGGAGAAGGAATCCTGGAAAAATACAGATCATTATAGTTTTCATTTCCTTAGCATTTTGATTTATTTTTCTAGGATATTGTGGACGCCACCTATCAGTTCTCTTGCCTTACTAATGTATCAGCTAATCCCCTCAAATTTGGGCATTTATAGACCCATTCCTATCCATCTATACTCAACTTGAGTTTATTATGAAATTAAAGGCAAGCGACCATTTTCTTTCTAAAAAACTTTCAACATCTTTATCTCTTAATTAAGAGTGGTGATTAGAATCTTTCATTTATAATTTCTCTTTTGTGGCTCTTAGCTTTTAGGAGAGAGATTTGGTGAAAAGTTTCAATCTATCATTACAATCTCATTTTCGGACACAATTCTCATGATCTCATTGATTGTCTAAGATTGAATCCAAAGACGAGCATCGCTTGCATTATGTTTTGTTGTGAGTGTTGATCTTGGAAGTTTTGAGTATTCGTCCTCATCATCTTGGTATTAGAGCTTAATCTCCTTTTGGGAGAATGTTAAATCAACACCTTTGTCTCCATTGATTCAATCAAAAACCATCTTCTTAATTTGAAGCCCAAAAAATCAACACTTTGACTCCTCAAAATTTTCCTTCTTTTACATGCCTTAATAACACCTCAATAGCCCACAATGAACCCCCAAAAGAGTCCAAATGTAATCCCTAATGCAAACACAATCCTAAAACACCAAAAAAATTGCACAAAAGTCGCAAAAACATTTCGGGACAGTGCCCACAATAGTATGACATGGCGGACACCACTATTCATAGTAGTCCTTTTTCCCCTCTATGGTTATTCTTTCTTGTCCTCAATCCTCTGTGGTAATTCCCACCATCCTTATTTCCCCTGTTTCTCCATATACTTTCATTTCTGGATCTCCCAAGGCCAATGAATGAGATTGTTCTCATTCTGAAGGCATTCCACTTGAGCAAGCCTATGAAATAAGAAGAGATACAATTATCCTTAAGTTTGAAGAACAAGTGACAAGGCTTGTAAGGGAGCTTAAACAAGTAAAGGGCTCTGTTCCCACTAGATGGCAAAGCCATCACTATCAAGAGCTTAGTGTTAGCCCTTTTAATACTGCCTGATCATCCTCTTATGAAGAATATAATGATGAGGATAGAGAAGTTAGAAGAAGAAGGCATCTAAGAGTTGACCTTAGGATTTCAAGATTGAGGAGCCGGAGTTTGATGGGAACCTCAATCCGAAAAACTAAGAAGATTGGGTTCAATCAATAGAGAGGATCTTTGAGCTTAAACACTATAATAATGAGAAGACTTTCAAATTGTCTATTCTCAAGATAAAAGGGTATGCCTCCTTATGGTATGAGAATTTGAAGAGGAACAGAGCAAGAAAGCAAAGTCTGAGATCAAAGCATGGTCTAAACTCAAGAAACACATGGAAAAAAGGCTCATACCACCCCCTTACAAGCAACATCTCTATCTGAAGATCACTTCTTTGAGTTTAGAGAAGCTCAAGGTTGAACGGTATATTAGAGAGTTGGAACAACTTCAAATGAGGTTCAGATTTAATAAAGACCCTAAGCTGACAATGGCTAGATTCATTAAGGGTATGTGCCCAAACATTCCTAACAAGGTACACTTGAAACCTTATCTCTCATTTCATGATGTATGCAATCTAGCTATTAAGTTTGAGAAATAACGCAAAGGCAGAAAACCATTTCCTACCCCTTCTATAAATCAGTCTGATGCTACCACAAGTGCACGGGTGTTGTAGTATGGTTTTAATATTGTTCTCACAGAGACCAAGTTTAAGCTATCGAGTTTTTACCTATTATAAAAGGCTAAACAACAAATTCCAAAGGTTAATTCAACTATTGCTAATTAACTATAAGGAAATTCAATGAATTAAAAACATCTAGGAAATTGTTTCGCCTAGTAAAGAGTTGGATTGTTGGATTTAAACATGCACTTTACCTAAGTTAGGATGATTCAAGGGTCGCATAATTGAACTAAAAATTCTATCTTGTCTTTCGAAACAAACTGAATTGCCTAGACTATTCCAATTAAAATTCTTTCAAATGTCCCCATTTTTAGTCTTGGCTATAGATTTTTGATTGCTAGGATTTCCTTTCAACAAAAGACTCCCTTTCAAGAATCGTTAAATTAAGTTCTAACTTATTCTAACAGTGAGTTTCTCCTTTTAATACTTCACTCAACTATCTAATATAAGCAAGCAAACCTACCAAAAAATTTACTCACAATAATTCATCCACAAGATAGAATCCAACCATACCAATTTAGATAAAGCACAAATACTAGAAATTAAAGATCCAACATCAATACTTGGGCTAACTAGCCCCTAGATTAAGTAAAAGTTTTCATAAATAATTAAAATTAACATCTAAACAAGAGCTCAAGAAGAGAATTAGAAGGAAAGAAAGCGTAGCAACATTGGTGGTCATTAATGGCTTCCCAATCTCCAAGCCTCCAAGTGCTAATCTTCCACTTCACTTCCCTTTCTTGCTCTAAAGAAAACTTAAAAACCTAACATTAATAATATAAGTGAGATAAAAATGAGTGACAGATGCTTTTGCTCTCGAGACTCTCCTCTTTCTGCAGATAAAATAAAAAACCATATTTATGCATGAACTCGGCCATCCTCAGCCACAAGATGAAGGAAAACAAAGAGGCAAGTAGTTTTAAGCCACCACAGACCATGGCCTTCACTATGGAGCATCTGTGGTGGCCTCTATCTCAGCATCCTCTGGTTCTTCTTTCTTCTTCACTTGCATGGTGATTTGAGGGCATCTGTGGAGTGTCAAAATGCATTCAATTATGGTTAAAGCAAGGGTAAAAAGGTTTAAAAACCATCAAAACACTGAAAAGAATGGTGCCCAAGCATAAAATGGGAATAAAAGTGTAGATTATAACATGAAGTTCATAATTCTCCTCACAAAAGTAACAAAATGACCTCAAAATGGAGTATATTCTAACTATTTATCGAACTCCCCATGCTTGAAACCATTTCTTATCCCTAAGCAACTACGAAGACCAAAACTGTCATGAAGAACCTCCTCAGGCGAACATAAGTAGCAACATCAATAGCCTAACCGACCGAAGAAGCTAGCCTAAAAATGACTAAAAACATTGCGAAAAGGATAAGAGAATAAGGTTTTCCAATATAAGAGCAAGTACCATCACATCAAACATTAGATCGATCACCCAAATCAACTTAAACAATCATATTGGCACGTACAAGAGGTAGAGCTAAGAGAACCTGTAGACCCTCACTTTAGGAATGAAGCATTCATCACTTGTGTGTTTAAAATATAATGCGGTTCTCTCAAATCTCATTCCAAAGAATCAAATCTACCATAAACTTGAGAAGACTTTCGAATTTGCCACCCCTAAAGTGCAAAACATACTAGGCAATCATGAGGACTTTGATAGGGTTGTAGCAGGGCGAACGGTTAAACATAAGAGAGGAATAAAGTTGTTGGGATTTGTGGAGTTCAAAGCCAAAGACTATGAGTATAAATCACCTTTGCCTAAGTTTTCACAAAAATGCTCCTTTCACCAAACACCAACACATGTCAAATACATAAAATTACCCCTTGCTAATCTACAATGCGAAAATGTGTTGAAGTAGATGAAATCTATACCAAATCCTTGTATAAAATAACTTATCTTTTTCTCTTTTTTTTCTTTTTTCATTTTTTTATTTTTTTCTTTTTTTCAAAGAGCATGATTATGGCAAGAGAAATTGTGCACTTTTGAACACTTTTTCTAACAACTCACAAAATTCAATCCAATATACCAAAGGAAATATCACATAAACTCTTATTGCACATAAACAAACCACACCAAACAACAATGTCATTATCCACAAAACTACTCGCAATCACAAATTAAACTCTATAGTTTTGGTTAAAAAGGTAAGATATGTATTTTGCCTAGGTTCATTATTTTAGGTTTGCACCAAAAAAGAAAAACATTGCTAAGGCCCAAGGGGGTCACAAGGGATAAATCTTACATAATAAGGGTGGCTATTTGGTCAATGTAGCTCATAAATTCAAAAAATGTGTCTATCATATTTCCTAAATATGCATGCCAAATGTGATCTTGAACAAGTGTCAAAGCAAAATCCAGAGATTAGATCATACATATGAAAAAGAAGATGAGACTAAAATGATGAATTACTCTAAATAAATTTCCAAATCTCTCAGGATAACTACCAAAGCTCTACTAGCTCATTAGATCACCTGTACCAAATATTCATGCAAAGAATCATCAAGTAATCATGCAAAGATCACAAATGGCCATTACAAAAAGGATCAAAATAAGCCAAAGAAAACTACTTAGGCCATGCAAAAGGATCAAGCAATCATCGTCAGAGGGCTTCATTGCTTTTTGCTTTTTTTTTTGTTTTTCTTTTCTTTTTTTTTTTTTGTTTTCTTATGCTACCCCTGAATGCAACTAAACATTAAAAAATACCAAAATAGAAAGCCTAAAACTAAGAAAAGAAACCTAAAAGCAGAAAGGAAAATGCAATAATTAACTAAAACTGCAAACTACTCCTAAATGCATGCAACCTACTCACACAATTGCATCACTTACACATAGTCACACACAACTCCCCCATGCTTGGACAAAGCATTGTCCTTAATACAAGGATATAAGAATCAATGGGGCAAAAAAGAAGAAACTAATGAGGAGGAGGAGGGAAAGAAGAAGGAGGGTGGGATTGAGAAATATGCTAGTCACGCTATGTTTTTACATAGGCCCTAAAGTCTTTAATTTGAAGTATTGGTTATGGGAAGTAATCATCTCATGGAGCTCATCATGCCACTCCTAAACAAGGTCATGGAGTACAGTATGCTCAATTTGAATATGAGATTAAAAGAAGGCTTACTCCTCTTAAATTGACTGAAGGGTAGCATGCAAACCAGTATAATTAGAGGAGGAGGACGGTTGGAATTACCAACCCTAAGGTACCTAACCATTTTTAGGCCCTTATCTTCCTAAAGCTAATTCTGGGGTACCTTATGTTTTTAGACAATATATTCTTAGGTCCTTTTTCTTATTATTTTGGCCCTTAAACTTTTAGAAATTGTAGAAAGATCCCTAAATTGGGTGAAATTTGCAAATGAGCTGTTTTTAAGGTCTAATTAAGAAATATGTTTGTTTTAAACAACTAGACTTCTTATGATGACTTTACTAGTAGTAGTTATCACAATCTACTGCTTATATCATAAATATTATACTTTCTATAATTATAGGCCCATCATGCTTAGCAAAATAATTAAAACTTAATTAAAGAGTTTTGACCATTACCTGAACTTAGTCGATGCTAGATCCTGGCATTTCTCTAGCTTCCAGTTTAAAGAGATTGTTGATTTCATCCATAGCTTCGTTAGATAGGCATAACATAGATCTGTTTTGTTTTCTATCTCAAATCAGAGTCACTAGTTTAGTTTTAGAGTTTTAAATGATGGTGAGAATTTAATCAAGAAATTATAATATTTCAGACATAAGGCTACATTGAATAACATTCTCTCTTAGAAAATTTCTTTTATTTAAGCCTTAAAAGTTGCAATATTACAGTGGAAAGACTAAAGAGGGACTTAATCTACTCGGGTCATTAGAGATCCTTAGCTTGCTCATAGAGAAATGGAGAATCCCGACTTCTCTTTAGCTCAGATACGCTTAAATGATCGTGCCCCTTCTCAGCGCTCAACCTCCTCTTTTATAGAGGGGTTGGAATACATAGGATGCACTAAAGGCTATAGTACATACTGATTTTACACATAGCTAAAGTTATATTCATGCGGCTATAGTACACTGCCTTATGTTACAGATCTGAGACTAATTAAAATAGTACAATAATGGAGCAACCACTTTTCAGAGCGCTTTAATGGTAACAAGAAGTCATCATTATTCAGATTCTACATGTCTTCATTCCTAAGAATGTCGTCCAGTCCATCCTTATCCAGATAATCATCAAAGTCTTCATCTAGTTAAAGATGCTCTGAATCCCATTTTTTAAATAATTCATGAAGATATTTCTTTCCTATTTCTAATAAGAATTTTCTCGCTCCAACATCAAAGATATAATCAAGGACATCTTCTTAAGTAGCTCCTTCTACCTTCATATATTCGCTCAACTCATTATGATAAGCGAAAGTAGTATTTTCACAATGCATTAGTATTACTCCTCACTCAATGAACGCCCACATTTGCTGGTAAATATTAAAAAACCAATGGCTCTTGCTAAAGTAGGATCAGTAAGTGATTCATGTTGTTCTTGAAACCATTCTTGTTATTAATCTCTAGGGTTAGCTAAATCCACTAGTTGAACCAGATAATGGGCTGGTTTGGATTTTCCATTTTCATACGCAGTTACTACATAATTTAGCTCTACATATAGGAATCTGATGTATGGGATTTTTATTGGGCCATCAGAAGATTTGAGAATGCAATGGATGCTTTTGAGCATACACTATTGAAATTTAGTTAGTCTTAAGAAAATGGGGATTTCAAATTTGGGATTTGCATGAGGCAAACTACCATTCCCTGTTCCGAGGCTTTTACTACAAGGTCATTTGGAGAGATTAGATTTGTGGGAAAACTAACACCGCCAACTCCGAACCTATCCGAAAAGTAAATTGTAGTAGTCCACATTTCCCAAATATCATGGGAATAACTATGGTAATAATCGACGTAGGCTATATACCACTCATTAAACCATTTTTGTTGAACATGAGAGTTTCTGTTTTTCTTGGATATCATAATGACACTTTAGGTAGTTAATTTGTAACTCCATAAGGGAAAAGCTTTGCGCTATTAGGTAGGTAGAAGATAGCAGACCAAAATGAGACCTACTGTTTGTATGAAATTCCAAATTATATATAAGAATTTTACTAGAAGGAGAAACTCATTCTATTAGTAATGGCATTTCATATTGGATTTCCTCCTTTTCAGGCAGGAGCTTTGCTTTGATGATCACCATTGGCAAGCTCATGAGTTAAAACTATCTACCAGAGAATTCTTCGATCCCTACATATGTTTAATAGATAAGGGAAACCGGTTAACCATAATTGCTAACGCAGGAGTCATCTTTACATTTCCATATTTAATAAATTATTTTTCCCAAATCCAAGTATTCCTTTGCAATCACTTTGGATAAGAAAAGGCTTTGGGGATAAAAAGATCAAGAACTTTTCAATTCCCCTTATGATTACAAGGATTTCTTTCTCCATCGTGAGATAGTGCTGCACTCTAGTGCTCAAAACTGGAATATGTCTCAAGAATTAAATCATCTCCTTTATTAGGCAAATTAAGAGTAAGAAGATTTTTATACATGTTTTTGAAGCTGTGAACAATTTTTGAATCACTAAGGGTCCATGTCCAACTTACTTCTTTCTTGAGTTTTTGCTGCAATGGCTTTCTTAGTTTAGCAAAATCTTTAATGAAATCTGAAGCATGGGTAAGGCATCCAATAAATCTTTCTAGCTACTTACTAGCTTCAATCTTTTTAGGGAACTTTGATATTTTTTTCCAGAATATGCTTTTGTAGGATGATTTACCTAACTTTTATTTCTAGACTTAAAAACTCGATTTCTTGTTTGGTGTAAAAACACTTGTTCTAACCATGTATAATCCCATGCTCAATGCATCTTTGGGTGATAGCTAAGACATCATCATTGTGCTGTTCTCTAGTTTCGAAAAAAATAAGGATATTATCAATGTAAACGAAATAACAGTGATTAAGGTCCTTGAAGATGTTATCCATTCTTATTTGAATATTTAAAGTGCATTTTTCAGATCAAATGGGATTACTATCCATTCATAATATCCTTGTGGGGCGCTACATGCAATTAAAGGAATGCTTTCTTCATCCATTCTTATTTGCTAGTATCCGCTTTTGCAATCCATTTTCGAGAACCAAGGAGCTCCTTCAGTTCTATTGAAAAGGACTATTTTGTTAGGAATGTAATAATCATCAAAGACAGTATTATTATTAAGATTTTTGTAATTGATTACTATTCTTGCTTTTCCTCTTTTTTCTTCAGCATGATTTCTTGCCATAAAAACAGGACTGGTGTAAGGACTCTTGCTATTCCTTATTAATACTTTATCCTGATGTTCTTTGAGTTGTTTATCAAATTCCTGGATATCTTGGTGTGTATACCCCATTTGTTTGACTCAAATAATAGTGTTAGGATTTAACAAGGTAATTATTGCAAATGTCTTATCTTTATCCCAAAATTTTAGAGGATTATCATGGTAGAGTTTTTTGCATAATTGATCTTGTTATTTAGCAATCTGCTCTTTAATAGATAGCTCAAATAGTGAGATAGTCAATGCTATCACATGTTATCCAGGCATTACCCTCTCACCAGGCTGGCTGCTTATAAACTTAGATTTCTGATGAGTGTACGCTTCACTTATTTTTTTCAATAGGAGCTGAGTGTCTATTAATTATGAATATTATTTAGTTTATAGTCTGTGTGTATGGAGAATGTAGTCTTTAGAAATTATTTCCAGTAATCATATCATTTGAGGGCTGATTAGTAGCCCATAGAATTGGCATAATGCATTGGACTCTCCCTAATTTTATAGATAACTCTTCTATTGCCTCATTATGCCTCATAGTTCTATTATCTGCTACCTTTACTTGTAAAGGATTTTTGGCTTTTTTCCACATAAATTCTAGAAATAGTGCTCTTTTTCCAAAACATACAGAACAACCACTACATATGTACGCACAAAATTCATATTTGTTATATCGCTCTAAACATACATTTATTAGGATGTAGATGTTGTTGGAATTTGTATTGGTGACTTCATAGCGTATCTCTATATTCATGTCTTTGACTAATTCTTCTTTAAAAATTAGGTCACTAGCAGTTCTTGTTTTTTATCAAATGACCTTCTTATCTAGACTAATACTTCAGTCTACACTGTGCCCTGCAAGTTCAAAACTCATTTTACTCATTTTACTAATTGTAACATCCTCTTTAAGTTCTTCTTCAGCTGATGAACATCTTTCTCCCCATTTTGATCTTGCACTCATACTTTTAATAGTTGGGATTTAATGGTAATTTTATCATTCTTATCAATTTTTATCGCATTTTTCTTATTGATTTTTATAGGGTTGGCAAAGCTAAATATCCGTGAATGATCAAGCTTTATCTCTTGCGAATTGGATTTAATCCTCCGGATCTTTTGTGTAGGGGTAGGACTTTCAAAATTTCCTTCCTCAATCATTGTTGCTTTAGTCTTTGGGTCTATGGTATTATCTAATTTGTAGATAATTTTCCAAAATATGCTCAATGATATCCTCCTCTTTTCATTTCCATCTCAACTATTTTTATTTAAGAGATAAGAAGCTTTTAGCAAATTCATCTTTTACGATTACATAATGTCATGGTTAACAATTAAATCCCACTAGCCCATTCTATAAATTGGTCTTAATCCTTGTGATAATTTATTTATAAAATTTGGCATGTCTAATATCACAGAGCGAAGCATAAAGATTACTATCTTTGACATAATATTGTGATGGAGTAATTTGAACTTGGACACTTTCAACATGGACATACATATACTTTCTATCTTTGTTATGCCTGAGGATGTTTTCCTAGTTAATGAGATTAACTTCTCCCACATCATACTCACAATTTTTGATTTTCAATTCTCCTTCCATCATTTCACATACACATTTGCTTTTTGGCTGAAAGATTGACTTTTTATAGATTCCGTCTTTTTGAATTATGGGAGGGACTCAATCTCCTTTGACTTTTTCGTTCTCTTTGTCTTCAACAAACTGTTCTCCTTAAAAATCACCAAGACTAATCGAGCTACTTTTCATCACATGACTTGTTTCTTCATAATCACTTTCTTCATGTTCATTGCCCAATATAATTTCAACAATTCATTTGTTGCTATTTAGAGCTAGGTCTAGTGCCTCTTTCTCGCTAAGCTCAACATAATCTAGGCTTTTCAAGGTTTCAATAAGCTTGTTATTCTTCTAATTTTTGTATTCATTAGCACAATGTTATGCTTCTTTGCATACCCGACACTTATAGTTGCTTTTCCCTATAGGATAATAAGCTACTTTTCAAAAAAAAATCTTTGTTTTTTAGGACTTGGTTTATTATAATATTTTCTTCTATATTTGTCCCCCTTTTGATTATTAAAGCTCTTTTGCTTCTTAAATTTTCTTTTTCTTCTCCTTTCAGGCTCCTTTGCCCATTGATGAGATCGATCCCAACACATTGGAAATTGCTTCTTAATTTCCTTTTGCTTTTAGAGATTAAGGCATTGATCATTGATCCATTTTTTTAAATAAGAGATTCTTGAACTAAGGATATCAATGACATCTGTTTTCTCAAGCTATGCAATGCACTCTTCATTAATGATAGAATTTATCGGGTGTGGTAATTTATTATAGAACATACCAAAACTAGTTTCATTCTGCCCAATTTTGTAATGATATTAACTAAATTCAGTAATATAATTTTTCACATATCTCATATATGCCATAATTCTATGTCATTGATCTTTCTTTGCCATTCTCTTGCTTTTTCTTCAAAATCAAGTTTGGCTCCAATGACTTCGGTCTCAATTCCCTTACATAGAATTTTAAATATAACAACTAGTGTTTCCATCATTCTTAATGCATTTTTATCGTCTTTATTTAAGAATCATATTAGTCAGCTGCAGTGTTAGAAAAATTATGTTCGATGTAGTTTAGTAAGCTTGCAGTAGTTCATGTAGTATTTAGATTTAAAATCCTATTCACGCCTCTTTTTCAATGCTCAAATATTTCTTCTCTATTGTGAGCTTCATCTATATTTAAAATATATCATGTTTAGCTAATTGAAATAAGGACAATTTCTTCAAAAGCTATAGTTTTCCTTGGGATAAACCCAACGGAAAAATTGGTTGTACGTCTCACAAGACATATCTAGGTCTCATAAAATGAATACTTCTTCTAGATGATTCACCAAATTCTTTAGGCTTAGGAACAACATTATTGACTAGACTTGTCTCTATTTCACTGAGGTCGAGTTCTTCTCTAATCTCACTTATTTCATCTTCAACAGCCATTTTGCCATCTTTGTTTTAATCTAGTTTTCTTCTAACCTCTTCTAAGTGTAATACATTAAGATCTTCTAGTTTAATCAGATTTAGTTGCTGATATATTTCTTCTTTTAATTGGACACTATTTGTCTCTTTATTATCATTAGATAACACGACATGTTTACCACTAATTGTGCCCATGAACTTGTTTAATTCTTCTAGATTATGTTCTTTCTCAAACACACCCTGTAGTTCTTCAAGTGTATACTGCTCATACTCTATCACCTTCTTCTTTTTCTGCCTTTTTAGATGATTTTTCAGCTGATTTTTCTCCTACTTCTTTTTGAATTTTTATATCATGCAAAAGAAATAATGTTTTTTGGATATTGGAAAAGATATTAATGCTAAAATGGAGTACTGATACTCAAAAGTAGACTTTTTACTATGTCTGATCTCGTTAACTAAAAAAAAGATGGATTATAGATAATTGATTCTTAAGTTCCTTCATATCAGTCTTGGTTTTTGATAATTCATCTTTTAATTTTAAAACTGTATCAGTGGTATAGTTTAATTAAGGTGTTACTGAAGTGGTGCCTTCTATTAAGTGGACAATAAGCGAATAATTAGGAGTAGGGCAATTAGGTGATGATTCAAGCATGAAGCCTAGTTAATTGGCTCAATTAACCACTGATTAATCTTAATTATCGTAATTATTTTTGGTTACATGGCTCTGATGTCAGTTGAAAGAGGGTTGCAAATATTGCTTATAAGAAAAACTACATAGCATAGACTAAAAAATAGTTCGCATAAGATTTTGAAGGTCCTTTCTGCTAGTTACCTCATAAGTCAAGTTACCTCATAATTAGTTTTTAAACCGAGGGTCCTTAAAATAGTTTACAATAAACTGAGGGTGCCTTTGTGTAACTTGCTCGAATAGTTAGGATGAACCAGAAGCCCTTAGGTGAGGACGGAGAGGAGGTGGTTCGGGTTGCACTAACTCTTCGTCACCCGGTAAAAAGTAAAAGTTTGCCTGATTCAAGAGAATGGGTTGGTCAACGTTAAGGAGAGCCATGAGAGAGTTCCCCGGATAAATCCAACTAAAACGCCTAGCCTCCACCTTACAAAATTTCATTTGTTCAGAAGCGGCTAAGTTCAATCGCTCAAAAGCAGGAACTCTATCATTAGGGTTTAGTTCTATTCTAACAAACCTAGCAATAGGGGTAACAAGGCCCCTAATCACATTCCTCTATGCGGAACTAGTGGCCGCACCATGCAACTGATTAACCAAGAATGAACTGGGATCAACTCGGTCACCTTAGAGGATGCTATATAAGAAACATAATTCAGATAGGCGAGACACATTCAAACTATCTTCCTTAACAAACAAACCACAAGTAAGTAATCTCTAGGCTAGTCGAATACAGGGGTTTCTAATAATAATGCCTTTGGAGTTGCTTGCATCATACCAATGATCCCTAGAAATTTCATTGCAAAAGCATTTGGGTTAACGTCTTTGGGGACAAGACGATAAGGTAAGTCCATAATCGGTGGAAAACAAAACATGCTATTAAAGGCACACAAATTTAGCTCATAAAACTCCCTATTTAGATAGAAGGAAATGTATCCCTCTTGAAAATGAGGCCCACTCGTAACCTCCACAAATAATGTACTCAAAAGTTCAAGGGTCAGGTCACAATAAGTGTTGTCCCTAATCTATAAAAGTTACCCCATAGCTCCCTAAGCAAACAACCAACGAATGTCATCTAACAAACCCAATCAAGCTAACAAATCCTCATCATAACAACGAGTAGTAACAACTAGCTTACCACTCAAATTGTTATATCCAGCAATATGCTCAAGATGTGTTAAATAAAGGGGTTAGGAATATTACCTCAGTTTCTTGCGTTGGTTGAGGTTCGGGAAGTTCGGGGCACGCACTGTGGTGCTTGACTTGACATCCTCACCTCTTTAGTGGTTTGTGCCTTCTTCTTAGGTGTTATGGCTATGAAGAGTGGATAGGTGAAAGCTGTAACACTAGGTGAAGTGGAAAGGGGAAGGAAGATGGCAAAAAATGAAAAATTTGTGAAAACTAAGGTGATGAGGAAGCAATATGGAAGAAAAGGAGAAATTTAGAAGAATAGAAGTTAAAGTTGGTTATTGAAGGCTAGGGTATAAAAATGGGTAGAATTTGAAAGAAAGAAGGCAAGAAAAGAGAAATTTGAACGAGATTTGGAGTGAAAGTGAAGAAAATAAGAAGAAAGGGAAGAAATTCGATGAAAATTGAGTAAAAATTGAAGGTTTAGAGGGGGGTGGGTATAGAGGTTTTGGAGAGAAAAAGAGAGTTTAAAGAAAGAGAGTGAGAGATGAAATGTAAAAGAAGGTGGATGGTTTTCTTAGGTCAACGGCCATAAAAAACCATTGACCGTAGACAGAGAGCCTCACCAAGGACCGTGGGGTCTGGCACAGACCATCCATGGTGAGCTCTGTTTCTGAATTTTGTGACTTTTTCTGGGAACAGCTCTGTGGACTGGGTTGGGCACCACTAGGGGTCAGTGGTGGCTGCTAGTGGAGCTTCTAAAACTCCCATATTCTTTTTCGATGATTTTTTTTCTCTTCTTACACCTTTTTCTCTCTTTTTTATTATCTTATAGGAGGGGTCAGGTTTAGAAAGATTGTGGACAACAGGCTTGCCAATGGGTTCCCTTATATAATAAGGCTTAAACGCTGCTTGTTGACCTTGAACGGAGCAGTAGGCTCGTTCCATGCATCCACAGTTCCATGAGGAAAGACCTTTACAACTTTAAAAGGTCCCGACCACCAGAATCTCAGCTTGTTCGAGAATAACCACAACTTGGAATTGAATAATAGGACTGAGTCACCTTTCTCAAATATTTTCTTCATAATATGCCTGTCCTGCCGTGGCTTGGTCCTTTCCTTGTAAATTTTGCAGTTTTCATAGGCTTTCAAACGTAACTCATTCAACTCATTAAATTGCAATATCCTTTTCTCATCCACCGCCTTAAGATCAAAGTTGAGAATTCAAAGTGCCTAATACAGTTTGTGTTCTAACTCAACCGACAAATCGCAAGATTTTTCGAAAACTAATCAGTATGGAGTAGTGCCTAGAGGAGTTTTGTAAGCAGTTCAGTATGCCCAAAGAGCGTCAAGCTTCTTGGACAAATCTTTTCGGGACCATTCAACCATTTTCTCCAAAATGCTTTTTAACTCTCAATTAGAGAACTCAACTTGACCACTTGTTTGATGATAAAGCGTGGCAATTTCATAAAAAACCCCATATTTCTTTAAGAGAGACTCAAGTGGCTTGTTGTAAAAATAAGTCCCATTGTCACTTAAAAGAGCTCTTGGTGTGCTTAATCTTGTAAAGATGTTCTTTTTAAGGAACTTAATTACCTCCTTGGAGTCATTGGTAGGAGAGGAAATGACTTCTACCCACTTAGAAATGTAATGAACTGCCATAATGATGTGAAGATTATTATTATGAGAAGGAGGAAACGGACCCATAAAGTCAATCCCCTAAACGTCAAAAAGTTCTACCTCACGAATCCCACTTTAAGGCACCTCATGTATTTTGGAAATGTTCCCCATCTGTTGGCATCGATCGTAAGACATAACAAAGTTTCTTGCATCTCCAAAGAAAGTGAGCCAATAGAAACCCGCCTGAAGTACCTTAGTAATGGTCATGTTCGGTCCAAAGTGTCTGCCATAAGATGAAGCATGGCAATGGTGAAGGACACTAGGAACCTCATCTTCTGGTAAACATCTTCTATAAACACCATCTCCACAGAGCTTGTAGAGTAGAGGCACCTCCGACACATAATATTTTGCATCCAAAATGAATTTCTTCCTTTATTGATAAGATAATTCGGATGACATTACCCCACACATCTTGAATTCACCAAATCAGCAAACTATGAAGCAGCTTGGTGAGACATTTCAAGGAGTTAATCATCCAGGAAGGAGTTGTCTGTGAAAAGCTCCTCTATTGGTGTGGCCTCGGGACCCAAGCAAGATAAATGGCTTGCAACCACATTCTCCTGTCCAGCCTTATCTCGACTCTCTAAGACAAACTCTTGGAGAAGACATCTTCAAGAGATGCTTCAATATAGCATGATAACTAAAAATGATCACATTGGAATTGATCAAATATGGGAGGAATTTCTCTGAGGCGAACACAATAGCGAGGAACCCTTTCTTAGTTATGGCATAGTTCGTTTGAGTGTCATCTGAAGCTTAGCTCGCACAGTGAGTGGCATAGGGCTTAATTGTCCTTCCGTTATTCCAAAACTACTCCCATTGCATAATCACTAGCATTTTACATTACCTCAAAAGGGAATCCCCAGTCCGGGGCTTGCATAATTAGAGCAGAGATCAAAGCCTCATTTAACCTATGAAAAGAACTCAAACAATCTTCAGTAAACTCAAAAGGCACATCTTTGATAAGCAAATGGGTGAGAGGTTTTGCAAATTTTGAAAACTCTTATATAAACCTTTGGTAAAAACCAACGTGTCCAAGAAAACTCCTTACACCATTTACAAAAGTAGGCAGTGGTAATTTTTCAATTACCTCTATCTTTGCTTAGTCAACTTCAATGCCTCTATTTGAAACAATATGACTTAAAACAACCCCCTCTTGTACCATAAAATAATACTTTCCCAAATTCAAAATCAAATTCATGTCCTCACATCTTCGTAAAATTTTGTGCTAATTATTTAAGCAATGGTCAGATGTTACACCACACACAGAAAAGTCATATACAAAGACCTCCATTATGTCCTTAATAGAGTCAAAAAAGATAGCCATCATGCATCAATGAAATGTGGCGAGGCCTTTTACAACTCAAATGGCATCCTCCTATGAGCAAATATACCTATGGACAAGTAAAGGTGGTTTTTTCTTGGTCACTAGGGTGAATAGGGATTTGGGAAAACCCAGGGTACTGGTCTAAGTAGCAAAAATAGGATTTTTTTGCGACCCTCTCAAGCATTTGGCCAATGAGGTAAAGGGGAAAATGGACCTTACGGGGGGCCTTATCCAACTTCCTATAGTATATGTACATACGCCAACCCGTGACAGTCCTAGCAGCAATCGGTTTATTGTTATCATTATTCACAACCGTTATTCCCCCTATCTTACGCACAACATGGACCGGGCTCACCCCCTTACTATCAGAGATAGGGTAGATAATACCAACCCTAAGCAATTTCAAAATTTCTTTCTTGACCACATCTTGCATATTTAGGTTCAACCTCTTTTGGTGTTTAATCGAGGGTTTATGGTTATCTTCCATCAAAACACAATGCATACACATAGAAGGGTGAATTCGTTTAAGGTCATCAAGAGTATGCCCTATGGCCTTACGATGCATCCTAAGTTCTTATCAAAGAGTCGACTTGAAATACATTTAGACTCGTATTCATAATCATAGGATATGTAGAATTGGGGCAAAGAAACCCATACCTCAAAGAAGAGGGAATAGGTTTTAATTCTACCAAGAGGGCACATTTCTCATTAGAGGAGGGTGCATCGTCCTTCACTAGCACGTCCCCCTTTATAAAGATTAGGTGAACTTGTGAAGAAGCTTCCAAGAACTGAGCACACATTGCTTCTTTGGGATTTTCATCTTTAGGGGTACCATCATTTAATAAACAGTGCTAGAAAGGATTATGTTCAAAACATTATTAGAAATGATCCTTTGCACCAAACTATCCACTACATCGATCCGATGACATTCACCAGAAATAGAAGGAAATTTAGAACCTTTAATTAAATTAAATTCCACATGTTCATCTTCCACACCAAAAGATAGTTTACCATTTTTGATATACGGTACCCAGTAGTGGCCAAGAATAGCATCCCAAGAATGATGGGGGTGTGTGTATCCTCTTCCATTTCAAGGATTACAAAATCCATGGGCACATACAAATCTCCTACCTTAATAGGGACATCCTCTAAAATACCAACGAAGTACCTTACAGAATGGTCTGCCAATTGTAAAGAGATGGTAGTGAGTCTCATCTCTTCTAGGTCTAGCTTTTTTGTACAAAGAGAAGGGCATTAAACTTAGACTGGACCCCCGAGTCACACAAGGAACGATCTATTGACACATTCCCTATCAAACAAGAAATACAAAAGCTATCGGGTTTCTCAAGCTTAGTAGGGAGCTTATTTTAGATTGTGGGACTACACTTTCATGTAATGCCATAGTTTTATGCTCTTATAGCTTTCTTTTATTAGACAATATCTCTTTTAAACTTAGCATAAGAAGGCATTTGTCACAAGGCATCGATGAGTGGAATATCAATATACAGTTTCTTAAGGACCTCTAAAAACTTCCCAAGTTATTGGTGAAGCGTAGCCTTAGCCATTCTTTAAGGGAACGATAAAGGTGGAACATAAGGTCTTGGGAAATTTTATTGGGATCATAAGGAACCTTATTAGAATTGTGTGCATCATCACCTATGATATCTTTAGGAGAAGTAGACACCTCCTTTTCAACAACCACATCATTTCCATCATGCAAATGCTCATCTTGGCTAACCCCCTTAGGTCCCTGAAGTTGCTTGCCCCCTCTTAAAATCATGGCATTACATTGCTCCCAATAGGGAAGTTTGTCCTTGTTAGGAAATCTACCTAGGAGAGTCAATGAAGAGGTAGCTTCTTAGGCGATTTGAGCTCCTAACATCTTATTATGAGTAGTAAGAACATCAACCTCAGAGCCTAATTGCTTAATGTATTCATCTTACTTCTGCCGTATCCAAAGTATACTCTCCATCATGGTCTCTAACTTAGATTTTTGGGGCGCTTGTTGAGGGTAAGATGGTCTCTGAAATCTAGGAGGTGGTCTAAAATTCAGTGGAGGCATAGAAGGGGATTAGACCAATAGCAGAACTTGGGGTGATTCCTCCAACCTGGATTACAAGTGTTAAAGAATGGGTCATTAGCCGGTGTAGGATTGAAATTGTTGACATAGTTGACTGAATCGTTAGCATCTTGGGCAAATGGACTCTTGACTTAACAATTCAAAGTCGAACATTCAACAAACCCTTCACATGATAGGAAAAGGGGTAGTTAAACTAATCAAATTAACGTTCTATTGTTCTAAGCTTTGAGACATGGCATTTACTTTAGCGAAAAGTATAGAGATAGTATTGAGTTTTGACTTACATCTAACCCTCTTGGGCTCACTTTGCTCATTGGTCCACTTGCAGTAATTTAGTGCCATTTCCTTAATAAGATTATCAGCCTTGTCTTCCATCTTGTTCATAAGTGTGCCACCTGCCGCATCCACAATAGACCTCACCAGTTGAGCGACTCCATTGTAGAAGGCTTATAACAACATCCACCATTAGAGTCTATGATATGGACATTGTCTCAATAGTTCCTTAAAACACTCCTAAGCTTCATATAACAACTCGTCCTTCCTTTAAGCGAAAGTGGTGATTTGGTTTCTCAAACTCGTTGTCTTAGTAGGAGGAAAGAATTTTGCAAGAAAGACCTTGGTGAGCTCATCCCACATTTTGGTGCATCCAGAAGGCAAAGAATGAACTCATGTTGTTTCCTTGTCCCTAAGCAATAAGGGAAATAGCGGCAATCAAATAGCATCGGTAGACACTCCGTTGAGCTTCAATGTGTCGCACACCGCTAAGAATACCGAGAGGTGTAAGTTGGGATCTTCTAGCGGGGTGTCTCTAAATTGGGGTTGTTGCACCATTGTAATAGGAGCTGGTTTAAGCTTAAAGTTATGGGCTTCCACATCGAGTCGAGCAATACTAGAGTCAATGCTTAGACTCCGTCGTGATAAAATCCCAAAGCGTCCTTCTTTGGTGACCTCCTCCTCTCGAGATCGTTGAAAAGGTTTCTTGAGCTTTGGCTCTTTGGTTCGCTAACTTCAATTTCTTCCTCCTAGACCGAAAAGTCATTTCTATTACTGGATTGAATTTAAATGGAAAGGGACTTTGCATATTAGTGGAGAATCTTACAAAGATCGCCACAAAACACCACTAACCAAATCAAGAAATTTCAATGGAAAATAAAAACACTAAAAACACCTAGTTAATCTGAATAGGCGAACTCAATATCCATAAATTGGTTCCCATTAGCGGTGTGAAAAACATGATGCTACCACAAGTGCACAGGTGTTGCAGTATGGTTTTAATATCATTCCCACAAAGACCAAGTGCAATCTATCGAGTTTTAACCTATTATATAAGGCCAAGTAACAGCATCTAATGGGTTGATTTAACTATCGCTAATTAACTATCGGGAAATTCAATTAAATTAAAAACATCTAGGAAATTATTTTGCCTAGTAAAGATTTGGATTGTTGGATTTAAATATGCACTTTACCTAAGTTAGCATGATCCAAAGGAGCGCAATCGAACTAAAAATTCAATCTTTTTTTTTTTTAGAAACAATCTAAATTTTCTAAACTAATCCAATTAACATTCTTTCAAATGTCCTCATTTTTAAACTTGATTATAGAGTTTTGATTGTTAGGATTTTCTCTCAACAAACAACTCTCTTTCAAGAATCATTGAATTAAGTTATAACTTGTTATTCTAATAGTGAGTTTCTCCTTTCAGTACTTCACTCAACTATCTAATGTAAGCAAGCAAATGTGGCTAAAAATTTACTCACAATAGTTCATCCACAAGATAGAATTCAGCCATACGAATTTAGATAAAGCACAAATACTAGAAATTAAGGATCCAACGTTAACACTTGGGCTAACAAGTCCCTAGATTGAGTAAAACTTCTCACACATAATTGAAATTAACAATATCTAAACAGGAGTTCAAAAAGAGATTTAGAAGGAAAGACAGCCTAGCAACAATGGTGGTCTTCAATGGCTTCCCAATCTCCAAGTCCCAATCTTGCATTTTAATTCTCTCTCTTGCTCTAAAGAAAACTTAAAAATCCAAAAATTAATTATTGAAGTAAGATAAAAATGAGTGATAGATGCTTTTGCTCTTTATGTTGTCCTCCTTTGCAGCTCAAGAAGCCCTATTTTAGCATGACCTCGACCATCCTCAATCATAAGATGAAGGAAGATGAAGAGGCAATTAGTTTCAAGCTCACCATGGATCATGGCCTTCGTCACGGAGCATCCGTGGTGGCCTCTGCCTCAACATTCTCTGGTTCTTCTTTCTTCTCCACGGGCATGGTGACTTAGGGGCATCTATGAGGACTCAAAACAAACGCAATTGGGGTCAAAACAATGGCAAAAAGGTCAAAAAACTTACAAAACACAAAAAAGAGCCATATCTAAGCGTAAAATGAAAATGGGGGTGTAGATTATAACATGAAGTTCATAATTCTCCCTAAAAATGCAACAAAATGACCCCAAAAAGAAGTATGCTCTAAGCATTTATCACAGTCTCAAATCTCGATAAAGGGATTCCTTCTCACTACAGGACCTAAACTACTCCAACCACTATTAAAGCCATAGACAAGGGAAACAGTATCAATAGTGAGCCTTCAAGGAAGTTAAATGGGAAGAAATGTTTCATGTTCTAACGCCCCCTAACTAAGCATGTTTTACTATTTACAAACAATATTATGATTCACTCAATTACAACTGATAAACCCAATCATCAGGGCGTTACCGCTATCTAAAAGGACAAGACTTGAAGCATGCATACTAGAGATAACATAGTTAGGCATGGCTTCGATCATACACATTCATACATGATCAAACCATATACAGTCAACTGTTAATCAACATAAGGTTTATACACCAAAGTAAAATAACTTACCATATAATCTACACCTCCATGCACTAAAAGTTCAAAATACAGCTTCAAAATATGCATGTACTATGTCACTGTTGATCCATCTAAATTCCCTTACTCAACTTATTTTCGTCCGCTGGTTTGCTAGCATGAGGAAGATTCACTGAGCATTTGCCTAAAATAAAACATGAAAAACATTTTGAACTGTGAGCCAAAGCTTAGTACATGCATTCCTGTATTGTGAAAAGATCTCTGTATAAATTGGTTGAGGGATCGCTTTGTAATTTATTTTAAGCTAAAACAGTGAATAAGATAAATGTAAATTGTAATTGCTAGTTATTATCTGATAGTGAACCCCCTTGATGTTGTTACGATCTATAGATAGGTGTACACTTATCAACTCTGATCAAAGGACCTGGCCTGAAGCCGTGCGGGTAACTGAAGGGTAATGCCCTATAATTGATAACTAATGGGGCCACTAATTATGTAATAAATCACTATGTTAACTGATTCATTGATGTACTTATCAAAACATGATAACTTTGATAAATAAATGCTGACTTCTATAAATACAGGTTATGAACATACCTAAAGTCTTTAAAATGCAATTTCACTTGATAATACTTATGCACAATGGAAAACGATATACTAGGCCGTATTTCTACTTAAGAAATGTAGTTATAGGTAAATGCAGTTAGTAAATAACCTTCACTCCCGTAATTTGTAACTTTATGGAAATTGATTAATAAAAAGGGCATTGACAATTCAAACAATTCAATATAAGATAAGTTATACTAAAATGATTTTGAAAAATAAATTAGTTCGAGTCATTGAACTCGAAGTGAAAAAAATTGAAGCAAAATAGACCAAAATGAAATAATTGATGTGATAACAAAAAGACTTTAATGGATATAAATGTAATATGGATTTTTGATATTTCTAAAATGAAGAAGAAAAGGTTTAATGCCAAGAGGGTTGTTGTCAGGTTTATAAAAGCTCATATAACCCTAGTTTGGCCCGTTAGACATCGAATTTAAGTAATTACTCTCCCTACTTCTCAAATTTCATTCTTTTGCCCATGTAACTTGGTTTTCCAACCTATGTGAGCTTCTATACATAATCAAAGTTGTTAAACTCACTAAAATTTGTAATGTCTTTGCAATATCCATAATTATATAGAAACTTCTCATAATATTTCTGAATGCCATGATTTCTTTCTTCCCTCATATTACCATTTGAAGGTCTACTTTAAAAAATTCATATCTTTCATGCCAGACCTCCAATTGAGCTATAAAACCCAATATAAAAAGTTTTAAAAGTCCCTAAAAACTTTCATTCATAGTATAAAACATAATTCCCACAATAGGGTTCCTAAAATTGGGCTCAAACACAACTGTCCACAGCTTCGGTCTATCCAGCGCAGTCTTAGGAAAAAAGTCCTTAATTTTTCTCATAGAACTCGGATTAAAGTGATTTAAAAGGCATTTGAAACATAACTCACTGTTCCACGTGTTCACCAAAAATTATAATTTTGGGTAGGATTTTGCTAGTTTACTCAAAAATTGTCCCATGTTTTCAGCCTGCTCATAGCCACATTGTGTTTGTTTTCCCCCTGTTCTTCTCATAATTCCCCTCTAAAATCACTCCTCAAAATCATTTAACAAAGCCTCATTCCTTAGCATCATGTTACAAAGCCATGTGCCTTAAATTTACTGCATAATCATCCTCATGAAATTTCCAATTCTTCTCTTTGTCAAAAACACTCAAAACTCATCCATAATCACACTTATTTGCACATATAAGCTGAATAACCTATTTTAATCCATTTGAGGAATTTTCCATAACTTAATAATTTATGATAACTCAACTCCAGTCATGTTTCAAGTCAAGCAACATATCCAAGATTCATTTTACATCAAAGTATATACAAATAACATGTTTAATACCAATAATAATTCAAGCTATGCATAATCACAATCAACTTATTTTTGCATTTAAACTCATCCAAATCAATACAAACATCAACAAACATTTATTTCTATCAAAATAACATGATCCATGATCAAATCCAGCATAAGCCAAAGCTAACCAAGATTAAGTTAGGGCGTATACCTCACTTGGTGATCAAAAGGAGAGATGGAGATGGTGCTTGATGTGGAAGGGTGTTTGGGTGGTGGTTGATGGTTGGAGGGTGGCTGTCTAGTGATGGCAAGGTGGCTAGAAGGTGGGAGATTAGCCAAGGAGGGGGGATGCCATGAATGAAGAGGAAGGAGAAGAGAAGGTTGCTTTGCTTTTGGTTATTACTGGCCTTACTTTTGTTGATAAGTTTAGCTAATTTTATCCACCCAAAAAGTGGCTTTTTGTTAATGATGATTGGGCATAATGATGATAATTAACTTAATTTAATTGCACCAAAATTTTCAGGCCACAATTTGAGCCCAAAATGAATTAGGCTGCAATTCAGGCCCAAAATGAAATATGCCAAACTTAATGAATTGGGCCCAAATTTTTGTATGGTTAAAAAATTAAATTATTATGGCATTATGAAAAATAATTTATCACCTATTCATATTTACATGAGCCTATTATCAATTCATCCGAAATTATTACAGTAAATGAAACTCGAATCGCGAAGTAGGGGCCAAAATGAATTCTCTCAACCGGGATGATTAAATGAGATAAATAAATGTAAAAAATTAATAACATAGATTAATTAAATAAATAAACATGATTTAGGGTCGGGTTATTACAACCTTCTCCCCTTAAAAAGTTTTATCCTCGAAACTTATGAGCTTTAGCAAAACATGCAAGTTCTTCTCAAGTAGATGTGTGTACTTGGCTGGCATCTCATCCTCAGTTTTCCCAAGTGGCTTCTGAGGAGGTATGATTTACCCAATGTACATTGACTAAAGCTATGTGCTTGATTCTTAGCTGCTTAATCCTATAATTTAGTGTATGGGCTAGGTTCTCTTCAAATACTAGTCCCTTATTGACCGCAATGGGTTTGGTTGAGAAAGCGTAGTCAGGATTTGAAATGTACTGGCTGTGTTGTGAAGTAAGGAGCCCGTTGTACACATATTTTACTTATAAGCATATCCAATTAGCAAGCTATGGGATTCAATCTTTCAATAAACTTATATAGTCCAATAGATCTTGGCCTCAATTTAGCTCGCAGTTTAACCTCCTTATACCCTTAGTTGGCGAAATTTTCTAAAAAACCTTATTATCTACCTGAAACTCCATAAGCCTCCTTCTTTTATCAGCATAGCTTTTTTCTCGATTCCAATAGTCTATTTTCATGAGTTTTTTGATGTATGTCACGTCATTGAATGTTAAAGAAAATCTTCATGACCTAAAAGATGATTTTGTCGTCAATGTCTGTGTCATTTTATCCTGATCTTTCATGTAAATTTCTTTGCTAATATTTTCATAACATTGATCATTGGGAGTTTCATGCTTTCTCCAAATACAAATATTAGTTCTATGTTGTGAAGTACTATAGGCTCCAACTTAAAAGAGTTATATCCATTGATGTTTTTATATGCTTGCCCATGTGACATTAATTGAACATGCAAGTTCTCAAGCCCTCTCAAGGGGCTCAACTGCGTAATGACTCTAGTGTTTAGGGTATGTTGTGCCTTCCTTGTCAGGGCATCTACCACATTATTTGCCTTTCTTGGGTGATATTAGATCTATAAGCCGTAATCTTTAAGCAATTCTAGTCGATGCCTTTGTCTCATATTGAGCTTCTTATGAGTGAAAATGTATCTCAAGCTTTGATGATGAGTATAGTTCTCATAAAGTACTCCATACAAGTAATATTTTCAAATTTCAGTGCAAAAACCACAACCGCTGATCGGAGGTTATGGGTAGGGTGACTTCTCTCATAAGGCTTAAACTGTCAGGAGGTATAAGCTATCACTTTATCTTCTTGCCAACTTTGTAGCTTCCCTTAAGAAATTGGTCATGAAAGATGTTATCTTTGGAAAATCCTTTCCAAAACTCGATAATACCCAGTTAAACCCAATAAGTTTCTGGTCTCATAACATTGGTGAGCCTTGGGCACTTTGTAACTATGTTCATCTTCTGCAAATCGACCTTAATCCCTTCCTTTGAAACCACATGTCCCACAAACCCTACTTCTTCTAACCAGAACTCATGCTTCTTGTATTTGCTATGTAATTAATGCTCCCTCAAGGTTTGCAACCCCATTCTCAAATGGGTAATGTGTTCGTCTCTGTATTTAGAGTAAATTAAGATATTAACTATGAATACCATCGCAAACCTGTCCAAACAGGGTCTGAAAACTCTGTTTATAAGATTCATAAAAGCCTCGGGAGTATTGGTCAGGCCAAAAGGCATCATAGTGAATTTATCGTGACCAAACCAGGTCCTAAGTACGGTTTGGGAATCCTAGGTTGATGGTATCTTGATATCAAATAAATATTAGAAAATACTGTTGCTCTTTACATTCGATCAAATAAACCATCTATTCGGGGCAATGGATATTTGTTCTTGTTGGTGATCTTATTTAGCTTCCTATAATCGGCATATAACCTCAAGGTTTCGTCCTTCTTCTTTACGTATAGAACTAGGGCACCCCATTGTGACACACTTGGTCTAATAAATTCCTTCTATAATAGCTCATCTAATAGAATCTTCAGGTTTCTAAGCTCTATTGGGGCCATACGAAGTGGGGCTTTAGAGATACGTTGGGGCACCAGGGATTAATTCAATCTTAAAATCAATTTCTCTTTACGGGGCAATCCCAGCAACTCTTTAGGAAAACAACTCTAAATTCACAAACTGCTGAGATATCCTTTACTTTTTCTTCCTGTCGTTGAGTGTCAATAGCGTAACACCGATACCTAATATATACTTAATATAGGAGCTCAATTGCTTTCACAACAGAATTTAAAGGACAAGATATTTCCTCTCTTTGCCCATAAAACATATTTCTCTCCCTCGTTTATCCCTTGAAATAGCCTTAAGGTCCTCACAATATATCTTGGCCCCATAAGTACACAACTAGCTTATTTCCATAATGATATCAAGGTTTGACGAGTCAAATTGAATTAAAACTCTGGGGAATACTATCCCATCAATAGTAATTTGAACAAATTTATAAGAGATAGGACACTAAAGTCTAACGTCATTCGGTAACTTGATTCTTTAATTAGTTTTTATCTCCTTATTTTCAAGGTTCAGTTGCATGGTATACTAAGTGGATGTAAATGAATGAGTGGCAACTGAATCAATCAATATGCAAAATGGCTTTGAAATTGAAAAAAGAGTTCTAGTAACTACTGTACCAAAGGCGATAGGTTCTTTCTTGCTCAACACATAAGCTCTTCCTACAGCTGCGAGCCTAGAAGGTGGGAGCCCTTGTCTATAACCTTCAGTCTTCTAGGACAGGTAACAATGAGATGTTCCAGGCTACCACACCACTCCATTTATTAGTTCCCACTCGACACTTAAGAGTGGTGTGGTTAGTTCTTCTTCATTTCCCATAGGACTCTAGGAAGCTTCCAGGACAAATCTTCGGAAGAGCTGGAGCAGATTTCTTCTTGTTTACACTCTCACTCCCTATTCGGCCCACTTCCTCTTCTGATTGATCGGGTTCAATGCCCTCAACCCAGTCTTCACTTTTTCAACTTCAGCTACTCGCTCATATAACTCTTGATAGGTAAGGATTGGTTGACCAACCAGCTGGTTGTGAATATAGAAAGCTAATCCCTCTTCAAATGTCCTCGTCTTAAATCTTTTAGATGAAACAAACTCCTAAACAAACCTGGATAATTCTATAAATTTACTAGCGTACTACATCACAATCATACTATCACTCATCTTTAGTTCCATAAATTCTTTCTCCTTTTTCCATTAAACCACAACTAGGTAGAATTTGGCTCTTAGTTCCTCGACAAATCTATTCTAAAAAATGTTTTTTTTTTTTTTTATCCTCTGGAACTTCCACTATTGTGGAAATCTTTTCTATCCCTCTAATCCATGCTTCTAGTTTCTTAGGTCATACTTTCCATCATATACTTTAAGGTTGCATCGCCCACCCTGCCTGCTAGTTTATTGACTTTATAAAGGATTTCAGAAGGTACTGGGGCTATTCGTTTCATAAGCTTGGACACCAAGGCCTGTTACTAATTAGAGCTCCCACATTGCTAATCAACTCAGGGGAAATTGAGGGCATTCTACTAACGATTATTGCCATATTACACAAAACCTAGTCACCTGACCTCTGACCACTAAATTTTCTTCCATGTGGGTTTCTGCATTGTTTGCACATATTCTGATATTCTAACTATCCATTCAAGTGAGTAGTTCAGTCAATCAACTGCAACTAATATATAAGATATACAAACCCAATAGATACAGCTAGCATGACCCAAGTATTATTAAAACATAACACAAAGCTTCATTATATCATTGCTATAATTGCTCACGTACATACATATACATGGTCCCACAAAGAATATCCTGTCCAACTAACAACCCAAGGTCAACCTTTACACCTGCCTCCTAACTAAAACACTACTTAGCCCTAATAGACTAAGTCCACCACATGCCCAGAAGTAGGCAGGACTAGTCAACACAAACTGAAAGACTTGTCTAACTATTGCAATGTCATAATCTGCACAAAACGCATCTATCCAGCTGACTATACTATATACATGTGGGCTTAAAAAGTTATCTATTTGAGATGTCAACACATAATATAAATCAATCTAATGATCCCTAGATGGATCATAGTCTAGGTTAAACTCATCCCCAGGCTTTCCACCCGAATCGAAACTGTTGTCTGAGGCACCAATCTCTGCATTCTCATCATCATGATCAAGTTGACGCTCCTTCAATTCTGGGTCCTTCTCTGAGTCTTCCATGAAGTTACCGTTAGAGCTAAACTATGGTATATCAGGGAGATCTATAACAATGTGGACCTCATTTGATCCATCAGATATAGGGATCCTCTCTCTAGGTTCCGATGACCTTAGGTCGTCAGGTGGTCGAGGAGTGCTCGGTGCAGGTGGTGATAGTGGGGGGAGGGATACAAAGTGTAATGAAAATATATATTACAGAATGTCCGTGTTATTCCCTCTAGGCTCAAACTGCTTTCTTAATAACAGGTCGGTGATAATGTTAGCCCAAGCCTCACAAAATTGAAATCTAGGTTTGTCCCATCCCAAGGCTCGAGTCATCACAAAATCATGATATCGGGTCCTAAACTCGACCCAAGGGCTAACTGTAGATGAGGTCGACAACAACCTACATGTATGGACCATAACACTATAGAACTCAGAAATGGGGTTTGTAGGTGGGCTACCATACTAGCATATAGTAAAGATATGTGAATGGCCACAGAAGTACCTGACATCATATTCAATGTATATCTATCCATCTAATAAGGAAGAACACAAGTGCAGAACATGGGAGAGATAAATAGGCATTTCTATTATCATAAATCTCTAATGTCATAAATCTCTAATGATATATTAATATCCTTTACTAACCAACCTTCTCACCCTCTAATCTCTAATCTCCATACTCCATATCCCATCAAAGAAAATCAACTTGGATCTGATACCAAAACTGTAATGCCCCCTAATTAAGCATGTTTTACTATTTATAAATACTATTCTGATTCCCTCAATTACAACTGGTCAACCCAATGATCATGGCATTACCGCCGTTCAAAAGGACGAGGCTTGAAGCATGTGCACTTAAGAAAACATAGTTAGGCATGGCTTCAATCATATGTATTCATACATGATCAAACCACATACAGTAGACTGTTAATCAACATAAGGTTTATACCCCAAAGGAAAATAGTTTACCATATAATCTACACCTCCATCCACAGAAAATTTTAAAATACAGCTTCACAATATGCATATACTATGTCACTATTGATCCATCCAAATTCCCTTACTCAACATATTTTCTTCAACTGGTTTGCTAGCATGAGGGTGATTAACTGAGTATTTACCTAAAACAAAACATAAGAAACATTTCGAACGGTGAGCAAAAGCTCTGTACATGTATTCCTATATTGTTAAAAGATCTCTGCATAAATTGGTTGGGTGCCCACTTTGGAATTCATTTTAAGCTAAAATAGTGAATAAGATAAATGTAAACTGCAATTGCTAGTTATTATCTGATAGTGAACCCCTTGATGTTGTTACAATCTATGGATAAGTGTACACCTGCCAAGCTGATCAAGAGACATCACCTGAAGCTACATGAGTAACTGAAGAGTAATGCCCTATAACTGATAACTAATGGGTCACTAATTATGTGACAGATCACTATGTAAACTGATTCATTCTGTACTTACTAAAACATGATAACTTTGATAAATACGTACTGATTTCTACAGATATAGGCAATGGACGTATCTGAAGTCTTCAAAATGCAATCTCACTTGATAATACTTATGCATAATGGGAAACGATGGACTAAGCCCCGTTTCTGCTTAAGAAATGTAGTTATAGGCAAATGTCATTAGTAAATAACTTTCACTCTTGTAATTTATAACTTTATGGAAATTGATTAATAAAAAGGGCATGCACAATTCAAACATTTCAATATAACATAAATTATACTAAAATAAATTTGAAAAATAAGTAGGGGTACTGAACTCAAAGTAAAACAAATTCAAGCAAAATAGACCAAAGTGAAATAATTGAGGTGATTACGAAAGGACTTTAATGAATACAAATGGAATATGGGTTTTGGATGTTGTTAAAATAAATAATAAAAGAGTTAACGCTAAGTGGGGTGTTGTGAGGTTTATAAAAGCTCATATAACCCTAGTTTGGCCCGTTAGACACCGATCTTGAGTAATTACTCTCCCTACTTCTCAAATTTCATTTTCATGCCCATGTGACTCGGTTTTCCAACACATATGAGCTTCTATGCATAATCAAAGTTGTTGAACTAACCAAAATTTGTAATTTCTTTGCAATATCTATAATTATATAGAAACTCCTGATAATATTTCCAAATGTCACGATTTCTTTCTCCCCTCATATTACCTGTTGAAGGTCTACTTTAGAAAATTCATATCTTTTACCTCCGACCTCTAATTGAGCTATAAAACCGCGATATGAAAAGTTCAAAAAGTCCCTCAAAACTTTCATTGATAGTGTAAAACATAATTCCCACAATAGGGTTCCCAAAATTGGGGAAGAACACAATTGTCTACAGCTTCGGTCTATCTTGCGCAGTCCTAGGAAAAAGGTCATAACCTTTTTCATAGAATTCAGGATAAAGTGATTCAAAAGGCATTTGAAAGATAATTCACTGATCTACATATCCACAAAAAATGATCATTTTACAATAGGTAGAATGTTATCAGTTTATTCGCAAAGTGTCCCCTATTTTCAGCCTATTCACAGCCACACTGGGTTTGTTTTCCCCCTTTTCTTCACATAACTTCCCTCTAAAATGACTCCTTGAAATCATTTAACAAAGCATGGTTCCTTATCATCATGTTACAAAGCTATACTACTCAAACTTACCCCATAATCATCTTCATCAAATTTTCAATTCTGCTCTTTTTCAAAAGACTCAAAACACATCAATAATCACACTTATTTGCACATATGAGCTAAATAACCTATTTTAATCCATTTAAGAAAATTTCCATAATTCAATACTTTATGACAACTCACCTTAAGTCATTTTCCAAGTCAAACAACATATCCAAGATTCATTTACATCGAAGTATATACAAATAACATGCTTGATGCTAAGAATAAATCAAACCATGCATAATCACCAAAATCGTAACTTATGGCCAACTTATTTTTGCATTTAAACTCATCCAAAATCAATATCAACATCAACTAACACTTATTTCTATCAAAATAACATGATCCGTGATCAAATCCAACATAAATCAAAGCTAACCTGGATTAAGTTAGGGTGTATACCTCACTTGGTAATCAAAGGGAGATATAGAGAAGGTGCTTGATGTAGGAGGGTGTTTGGGTAGTGGATGGTGGTTGGAGGGTGGCTGGCTGGTGACGGCAAGGTGGTCGAAGGGTGGAAGATCAGCCAAGGTGGGGGGATGCCATGACTGAAGAGGAAGAAGGAGAAGAGAAGGTTGCTTTGCTTTTGGTCATTACTAGCTTGACTTTTGTGGATAAGTTTGGCTAGTTTTATCCACTCAAAATGTAATTGTTTGCTATTGATAATTAGGCACAATGATGATAATCAACTCAATTTAATTACACCAAAATTTTCAGACCACAATTTGAGCCCAAAATAAATTAGGGCGCAATTCGAGCCCAAATGAATGGGCCAAACTTAATGAATTTGGAACTAACTTTTTGCATGGTAAAAAAATTAAATTTTTGTGACATTATAAAAAATAATTTATAGCCTATTCATATTTACCGGTTCCTAATATTGATTCACCCGAATTTGTTTCAGTAAATGAAACTCAAATTGCAAAGTGGTGCCCAAAATAAATTCTTCCAACCGGGATGATTAAATGAGATAAATAAGTGTAAAAAATTAATAATATAAATTAATTAAATAAACAAATGTGATTTAGGATCGGGCTATTACATATGTGCCATGGCTATGTTCACTTCCGAGCTGATTGCCCAAATAGAAGGACTCTCACCATTAGCGAGGTGGAAGACATCCAAGCTCTTGAAAAAGAAACTAGTGATAAGGAGTTAGAAAATGAAGATCACACTTTGGTCACTTCAGATGCTGGTGAACTATTGGTGTTTCAGGGAGCACTTCATGTGAAAGAGGTTCTTTTTAAACGTGGTCAAAGAGAACAAATCTTCCATACTCAAAGTAAAATTGGAGGTAAGGTATGTGAGCTGCCATCATTAATGGAGAAGGCTGCAAAAATGTCGCTTCATTGACACTCATTGACGAGCTCCAATAGCTAACTAAGGTGCATCCACCCCCTTACACTCTTCAATGGCTTAAGCAAGGGAGTGATTCTCTTATTTTATTCTCAGTTAGACCATATTATGGTAATGTGCCATGTGATGTTCCCTCTATCGATATATGTCATTTGTTGCTTCATGGACCTTGGTTGTATGATAATCATGTAATTTATGTTAGGAATTCAAATACATACACATTCAAGCATAACGGTCATAGTCTTACTCTGGCTTCATTACCCGTACAAAAGCTCTCTCAAAATTAAACGAAGGAAAGGAAGTGAGAAAAGCCTCTACCTGAGTGACACATGGGTAGAAATAGTCATTAGTAAGTGCAAGCCCTTATTTGCCTTATTTATGGTAGAATCAAACAAAAGTGAGGTAGCAAAACCCATTGATCACTTTTGAAAAAGTTTGATGATGTATTTTCCAATGATTTACCCCTGGAGCTCCCTTGGAATTAAGCACCAAATTGATCTCCTACTAGGTGCTCCTTCTTTTAACAAGCTAGCATACTGATGTAATCTTAGTGAGTGAAAGGAATAACAAAGGCAAGTGCAATAGTTGCCTAACCATGGATACATTAGGGAGAGCTATAGCCCTTGTTCAGCTCCCGCCCTTTTGGTTCCCAAGAAAGATAGGGCTTAGTATATGTGTGTTGACTTTAAGGCCATAAACAACATCACTATCAACTAAAGGTTCTCTATTCCTTGATTAGATGATATGCTCGATGAATTGCATAGGTCTAAGGTCTTCTTCAAAATTAACCTTAGGAGTTGGTATCACCAAATTAGAATAAAAGAAGGTGATGAGTGAAAAACCACTTTCAATACCACATATGAATTGTATGAGTGGCTTATTATGTCTTTCGGTTTATCTAATGCTCCTAGCACCTTTATAAGACTTATGGATGAGTTTTTAAAGCCCTTCATTGGGAAGTTTATTGTGATGTATTTTGAAGATATCTTCCAATATAGCCATGATGAAAACTCTCTTGTTGAGCATGTCTCATAAGTCTTTCACATCACGAGACAACAAAAATTGTATGCGAAGCTAGAGAAATGTGACTTATTCTCACCTTAAATTGTTTTTCTTGACTATGTTGCCTTGGAAGAGGGCATAAAAGTGGATGAGTAGCAAGTTGAAGCCATTAAGAGTTGGCTCATGCCTACCTCTATTTTGAAGGTAAGGAGCTTCCATGGTGTGACATCTTTTTATCATTGCTTCATCAAAGACTTTAGCTCCATCATGGGTCCCTTGATGGAGTACATGAAGCAGGGAAGTTTTGCGCAGACAAAGTTTATCGAAAGGGCATTTGAAACATTCAAAAGCAAGTTGTGCTCGACTACTAGCTTGGCTCTTCCAACCTTTGAGCTCCTTTTTCAAGTTGAATGTGATGCTAGTGGTGTTGGCATTAGGGCAGTCCCTACCCAATCCAAATAACCCTTCCCCTATTTTAGTGAGAAGTTGAGTGGCCCTAGCTCAAGTACTTGTTTTATGACAAGAAGTTTTATGCTATCATTCAAGTTCTTACCCATTAGAGTCACTACCTAAAGCCCAAGCCCTTTGTGATACCTACAGATTATAAGGCCTTATCTTTTATCAATGGATAAGGAAAGGTTAATTCAAGGCATGCCAAGTGGCTGAATTTATCTATCGATTTTCCTTCACTTGCAAGTATAGAGATGGCAAGGAAAAGGTGGTGGCCGATGCAATCCTAAGAATGTACACTCTACTCTCTATGTTCAAGGCCAAAATCTTGGGATCTCACACCATCCATGATCTCTGCAAAGAAGATGAGGATTTCTAAGAAATCATTGTTAACCCCAAGGATCATGAGTCCTATATCTTATAAGATGTGTTTTTCTTCAAGAACAACAAGCTATGTGCTCCTAGAGGCTCTAAAAGGGAGTTACTGGTGAAAGAGGCCCATCGCATTAAGAGGTAATTTCAGCATCAACAAAGTAATTGAATCTTGAAGGAGAACTTTTATTATCCTAGGATTGCAAGTTATGTCCATTAAGTTCTCTTAGTATGCTTACGTTATAGAGCCTTCCACCAAGGGTTGTGTGGTACTCTTCCAATACAGTCTTTGGGAAGATGTGAGTATAGATTTTATTTTAGGTTTACTAAGAACCCGAAGGAGACATTACTCATCATAAATATGGTTGACTGGTTCTCCAAGATGGCCCAGTTCATTCCACTCATCTTTATTTAGAGAAGGTCATCAGGTTATATGGAGGCCATAAAGTATTGTATCCAGTCGGGATACTAAATTCCTTCCTCATTTTTGGAGGTGCTTATATAGGTTGATAGGGATCATGCTTTAGCTTAGCACTACTTGCCACCCTTAAATTGATGGGCAAATGAAAAGGTTACTAACTGAACTCTATCTACTCTCCTTAGAGGATTGGTGAAGAAAAACATCAAAGAACAAGATCTAAACCTTCCTCATGTTGAGTTTGCTCATAATTGTGCTCCTGCATATGCTACATCTCACTCTCCTTTTGAAGCTTGTTATGAAGTTAATCTTCTAACTCCAGCAAACCCTCTTCCTCTTACGGTTGAGCACATGGTCAGCTTTGAGGCCCAAGAGAGAGCTAAGGAAATAAGAAACCTATATGAGCAAATTCGAGCTCAAACTGAGAAGGTCATCACCTCTTATAAGCCTACGACAAACAAGCATCTAAAGCCCATGGCTTTCAACATAGGAGATTTGGTATGGTTTCACCTAAGGAATGATATATTCCCCTCTATGAGGTAAAACAATCTTATAGCTTAAGGAAAAGGCCCTTTCAAGGTGCATAAACAAATTAGAGACAATGCCTACAAGTTTGAGCTATTAGATGACATGAATGTGAGTGCTATCTTCAATGTGGGTGATCTAGTTCCCTATATGAAAGACAACTTCAAGGAAGTTTGGGCAAATCCTTCTCAAGAGGGGAAGGTTGATGTACACTAGGCCCCAACCAACTCTTGCTTATAGCCTTATCCATGCAAAAGTCCAAAAAAAACCTTACTTAGTCGAGAAAGTCATCATTCCAGCACTTTATCCAAGTTCAATGCTTTACTGGGAAAGTTAGCCTGTCTACTTTTGAATAATACAATAAATTTATGAATTAGGCTACATTTTGTTTCCCTATAGTGATGAAACAACAACTCCTACAATGCAGGTTTTCACGGTAAAATTACTGAAATTGGGTTAAGTTTGAACCCTACTTACTGCGGCACAATTAATCCAACTCCAAGTTTCATTAATTCCCTAAGATGTCTATTTTAGGTCATGTCCTAAAATTTGGCATCATAGTTTAAATTTGAGAGAAATGGACAAAATGGTAGGGGCATGCATAGAAATCTAGTTTTGGAGCAATCTGGACTTTGGCCTTGTTTAAGTGGATGTAGCTATAATAGCTTAGTATTACTTAATACAGAATACATACACCGAGACTAAAGGAGGAAGCTCTAAGTGTTAACACCACGATTGGTGGAGTATAACCATCTAGAAGCTACCTATAAGATAAAGGCAGAATCTTGGAAAAGAACAGGTCATTATTGTTATCGTTATCTTATTATTTTGATTTATTTTTCTAGGTACTTTCTAAGATGCATATTGACCCATTTACTCTACTAATATATTAGCTAATACCCTTAATTTTGGCTATTTATAGACCAATTCTTCCCTTACGTATGCTCAGCTTCACTTGATTATAAAATGAAAGGTCAAAGGCCATCTTCTATCTAAAATATTCTCTACACCTTTATCTCTTAATTAATAGTGGTGATTAGAGTCTTCCATTTACAATTTCCCTTTAGTGTCTCTAACTCTTTAGGAGAATGATTTGGTGGAAAGTTTTAATCTATCATTAGGATCTCATTTTTGAGAACAATTCTCACAATCCTATTGGGATTGTTTCAGATGGATTCTAAAGAGGAGTGTCCCTTATGTTTGGTTTTCTTATAACTGTTGATCTTGGGAGTTTGGAGGATTCATCCTCATCACTATCAGCTTGTTGTTAGGCCTTGCTTCACATGCACTATATGAATTGACACATGTTTTTCATTGAATGCTCCATCAAATGCCTCAACCCATCTCTAAATTGGGACAAAGTTAATTTCAATTGATGTGGACAATTATGAATGATTTTATATCAATCATTATTTGATTTAATCTTTTTCTTAATATGGTCATTTCTTACCCAAGTTCACTTCCCTTATTATAAAAAGTGAGTCTCTCCCGCTCATCCACGTTCATATTCTATCTCAAGAAAACTCTAGACTCTTCTCTCTTCATCATGTTTGCATCAAGAAAACTCTACATGTTTTGCTATAGATACCACGTCTAGGAGAAATAATGCTTTTCTGGACTCCCTACCACTGTTTACCAAAAGAAAATAGAAGAAAAACCTTGTCAAGGGAACAAAAATCTATAAAATGCTTCCCATAAACTCTGTCGAAATTGCACTAACCTTTGTCCGAGCCTAACATACTTGGTAGGAAGGAATCAAGTACTCATTATGCTGCTATTTAACTTGGATCAAGGTAGGTCCTGAGGGTCATAAGCCAAAGAAAATAATCTGTTTAAATCATTTTTTATTTTTGTATTAATTATCATTTTTTTAATCCTCCATGATAATGTGCTTAACATTTATTCATTTATGCACAAAATAACATTATGTCCATAATAAAGTGACTATTAAATTCATTGCTTTTTTCTACATTTTAATTCAGTTATAAAAATGGATTGCTAATAAGTGGCAACAAAAATATTTCTTGTTATTCGCCTTACTACGTAATACTAAAATCATCGAAAAAATTTTAATACATTCACCTCTAGTAAAGCCACAATTCATACTGGGGTGTCTAGTGGTGGCTTTCACCATTCATTAGATCGTACCTCTGCTGTCCAATCTATTCTCATTGTTTGTAGCCAGGGATTCACTTTTAATAATCCCCATTTGGTACATCTAGAATCACAATACGTAGAAAAACCTCTCTTTCTTCTTGCAAATCAATCCTATGTCCTGTATCCATTTGGTTTAAGGACTTGGTTGAATGAAGGAATTGAGAATTTTCTATAATATCATGGGTTTGCACATTATCTTTATAATGTGCTAATGAATCTAAAAACTAGAACTCTAGTTAATTATGCCAGATAAGTCAACAAAATCAGCACTTTGAGATAGTCGATTTGATGCAATGCTTAGAAATAGGGTAGGCTACAGGGGAAGAGGTTATTGTGGCTCCATGACCCTCTAGGTGACCTCATGGACCGTTAGGGGAGTTAATCCTAAGGTACCCCAGTGTATGCGACATTTATTTTTTAGGGCTTGAGTTTTTAGAGTGAATATTTTAGCACCTCGACATCAGCTGATCAAATTTTTAGGTACTCTTCGTTTTTCTTAAGCAGCTAAACTTTTAAAATTTGCATTTTAACCCCAATCCTTAAAAACATACTTTCAAATAATCTAAATTTGTGTATGTGACATTTTACTCACTAGTACTAGTTGTAGTCCTCTTTCAACTGGTATAAGAGCCACCTGACCAAAAATAATTAAGATAATTAAGCTGATTAATGACTAATTAAGATAATTAATTGTGATTAATACTTGAATCATCACCTACTTGCATTGGACTGAATTATTCTCACATTTTCACTCACCAGAAGGCATTTCTTCTATGGCACCTCAATTAAACTATATCACTGATATAATTTTAGAATTAAAAGTATAATTAGCTAAAATTAAGGCTGAAGTCAAGGAGCTTAAGAAGCAACTATCTGTAATCCACCTTTCTTTAGTTAATGAAATTGGGTGTCGCGGAAAATTTACTTCAACTATTACTACCCAATTTCAACATAAAAATCCTTTGTCGAACCCAAAAAAACGAAAATCCATTTCCTTTGCATGATATAAAAATCTAAAAACAAGTTAGAGAAAAATCAGCTGAAAAATCATCTTAAAAAGCAAAAAAAGAAGAAGATAAAGGAGTATAAGTAATATACTCTTGAAGAACTACAGAATATGTTTGAGAAAGAATAGCATTCATAGGAATTAAACAAGATTATGGGCGCAATTAGTTATAAACACAACATATTATCTGATGATAATGAAGAGACAAATAAGGCCCGATTAGAAGAAAAAATATATCAGCATATGAACCACACTAAATTTGAAGATCTGAATGCATTACCTTTAGAAGAAATTAGAAGAAAGCTAGATCCAAAATATGGTCAAATTACGGTTAAAGATGAGATTAATGAAACTGGAGAAGAGCTCGACTTAGGTGAAATATAGACCAATCTGGTTAACAATGTTGTTCCTAAACCAAAAGAATTTGGTGAACCTTCGAGAAGAAATACTCATTTCATAAGACCTAGGTACTCCCCAGTAGGATAAGTAACCAATTTTTCCTTTAAGTTTATTCCAAGAAAAACTACAACCTATGAAGAAATTAATCTTACTCTAATCAGTCAAATAGGATACATCTTAAATATAGACAGAGTTCATAATAGAGAAGAAGTATTTGAGCATTGAAAAAGAGGCATGAATAGTGTCTTAAACCTAAATGCTGCATAGACTGCTACTAATTTTCTAAACTATACCGAGCATAGTTTTTTGAGCGCTGTAGTTGACTGGTATGATTCATTCAGTGCTGACGGTAAAAATACATTAAGAACGATCGAAACAGTAGCTGCAATGTTCAAAATCTATGTAAGGAAATCGAAACTGAGTTTATAGGAGCTAAACTTGATTCTGAAGAAAAAGCAAAAGAATGTTAAAGAATGATTAATAATATAGAATTATGGGATATGAGATATCTGAAAAATTATATAGTTGAATTTAGTCAATATTATTACAAAATTGAGCATAATAAAACTAACCTTGGTATATTTTATGACAAATTGCCATCTCTTATAAATTCCATAATTATCGAGAAATACATCGCATGGCTTGAAAGAGCAGATGCAATTAATACCCTTGGAGCAAGAGTCTCTTATTTAAGAAAATAGGTAAATAATCAATGTCTTGATCTCCAAAAATTAAAAAAAATTAAGAAACAATTTCTAACTTATTGGGATGCACCTCACCAATGGGGAAGAGAGTCTAAAGGAAGAAGAAAAAGAAAATTTTATAAGAAAAAAGAGCTTTAACAAGCAAAGGGGGGAGAGATATAGAAGAGAATATTATAACAAACCAAGCCCTAAAAAACCAAAATTTTTTAGAAAAACCACTTATTGTCCTATAGGGAAAAATAATTGCAAATGTCGGGCATACAGAGAAGTAGGACATTATGCTAATGAATGCAAAAATAGGAAAAATAACAAGCTTATTGAAACCTTACAAGCTTGGATTATGTTGAGCTTTGGGAGGATGAGGTATTAGACCTAGCCATAAATAACAACAAAGGGGTTCTTGAAATTATATTGGATAATGAATATGAAGAAAGTGATTATAAAGAAACAACTCATTTGATGGAAAGTGGCTCGATTAGTCTTGATGATCTTTAAGGAGAGGAGTTTGTTGTAGACAATAATAACAAAGAAGTCAGAGGAGATTGGATTCTTCCCGTAATCTAGAAAGACATGATCTATGTAGAATCCATCTTTTAATTGAAGAGTAAGTATGTATGTGAAACGATGGAAGGAGATTTTGAAATAAAAGATTATAAGTATGATGTGGACGACGTTAATTTCAATAACAAGGAAAACATCCTTAAGCATAACAAAGATAGAAAGTATAGGCATATCCATGTTAGGAGTGTCCAAATTCAAATTACTCCATTACAGTATTGTGGAAAAGATATCAATCTTTATACTTTGCTCTGCGATATTAGATATACCAAACTTAAAAATTATCACAGGGATTAAGACTAATTTATATAATGAATCGGTAGGATTCAATTATCGACCTGGATATTATGTGAGCCCAAAAGATGAATTTGTAAGAACTTCCTATCCCTTAAGATAAAAATAGTTGGAATAGATATGAAAAGAGGACGATATCCATTAAGGATATTTTGGAAAGTTATCTACAAATTAGATAATACCATAGATCTAAAGACTATGGTAACAATGATAGAAGCAGAAACGTTTGAAAGTCCTACGCCTGTGCAAAAGATCTAGATTATTAAATCCAATCCTACTGAGATAAAAATTGATCATTCATGGATATCTAGCTTTGCGAATGAGATAAAAATCAACAAGAAAAATGTGATAAAAATTGCTGATAATGGTAAAATTACCATTAAACCCAATTATTAAGAAGCATGAGTGCAATATCAGAATGGGGAGAAGGCTCCTCATCAGCAAAAGAAGATCTTAAAGAAGATGATACAATTAGTATGATCAGTGACATGAGTCAAATGAGTTTTGAACCCATAAAACACAGTGTTGATCGAAGTATGAGTCTTGATAGAAAGGTTGTCAGGTAAAAAATAAGCACTCTTAGTGAACCAATCTATGAAGATGAGTTAGTGAAAAATACGAGTATGGAAATTTGCTCTGAGGCTACTAAAATACAAATCCTAATAGCTTTTATATCCTAACAAATGTATGTTTAGAGGAATATAATAAACATGAATTGTGCGCCTACATGGATAGTAGTTGTTTTATTTGCTTTGGGAAAATATCATTATTTCTAGAATTTATATGCAAAAAGCCAAGAATCTTTTACAAGTAAGGATAGCTGATAATAGCATTATGAGCCATAATGAGGCAACGGAAGGGTTATCCGTAGAATTATGAGGCGTCTAATACATTATACTAGTTCTATGGGCTACTGATTAACCCTTTCATGACATGACTATTGGAAATAATTTTCAGATATTATATTCTCCATGCACACAAAACATAAACAAGATAATGTTCATAATTAATGGTCACTCTGTTCCTATTGAAAAATTAAGTAAGGCTTACATTCATCAGAAGATTGAATGTATACATAGCTAGCGTGGTGAGAAGATAATGCTTGCATAACGAGAATTGGCACTGACAATCTCATTACTTAAGTTATTTATTAAATAGCAGATTGCCAAACAACAAGAGAAATTATGCAAAGAACTCTACTTTGATAGTCCTCTAAAATTTTAGGATAAAGATAAAATATTTGCTAAAATCACTTTATTAACTCCTAACACTATTATAGTTAAACAAATGGTGTATACACTCTAGGGCATTCAAGAATTTGATAAACAAATTAAAGAACTTTTGGATAAAGGATTAATCAGGAATAGTAAGAGTCCTCACATCAGTCTCACTGTCATGGTAAGAAATCATGCGGAAGAAAAAAGAGGAAAAGCAAGAATGGCAATCAATTATAAAAACTTAATGATAATACTGCTTTTGATGGTTTACATTTCTAACAAAACATTCATTTCCAACAGAATTCAAGGAGCCTCATGGTTCTCAAAAATGGATTACAAAAGCGAATACTGGCAAATTAAAATGGATGAAGAAAACATTCCTTTAACAGCTTTTAGTGCCCCACAAGAACGTTATGAGTGGATAATAATGCCATTTGGTTTAGAGAATACACCTTAAATATTCCAAAGAAGAATGGGTAAGATCTTCAAAGTTCTTAATCACTGTTGTTTAGTTTACATCGATAATATCCCTGTCTTTTCCAAAACCATAGAACAGCACAAAGATAATGTCTTAGCTGTCACCCAAAGATGGATGGATCATGGTATTATGCTTAGAAAGAGCAAGTGCATTATACTAAACAAGAAATTAAGTTCTTAGGCCTAAAGATAAAAATTGGACAAATCATCCTACAAAAACCCATTCTAGAAAAAATAGGAAATTCCCTAAAAAAGTTGAAGATATAAAGCAGTTAGAAAGGTTTCTTGAGTGCCTCACCTATGCCTTAGATTTCACTAAATATTTAGCCAAACTGAGAAAGCCGTTGCAGCAGAAACTCAAGAAAGCAGTGAGTTGCATGTGGACCAGTAGTGGTTCAAAGATTGTTCAAAATTTCAAAAAGATGTATAAAAATCTTCCTATTCTTAATTTGCCTAAAGAAGAAGATAATTTAGTTCTTGACACATATGCCAGCAATGATCACTGGAGCATATTACTCAAAATCCAAGAGGCGAAAAACTCTGCATATATTGCAGTGCAAGTTTTAATAAGGTATAATGCAACTATGCCACGATGGAAAAAAAAAATTATTGTAGTCATAAAGGGAATTGAAAAGTTCGTAATCTTTTTAGCCCCAACATCTTTTTTTATTTGTACTGATTATACAGGAATACTTGGTTTTGTTAAAAAGAATTTATCAAATATGCAAGCGCAAGGGCAATTCCTATGTTGGAAATAATGGCTTAACTAGTTTTCCTTCTCTATTGAACATATACATGGATCGAAGAACTCTCTAGCAGATAGTTTAACTTGAGAACTCGTCAATGGTGATTATAAGAGCAGAACTCTTTTCAAAAAAAAAGAGGGAATCTATAATAAGATGCCATTACTGCTTGAACGGTTTTCTCCTTCTAGCAAAGCCCTTATTGATAATTTGGAATTCGATATAAAAAATAGATCACATTTTGGTTTGTTATCTTCTGCCAACATAATGGCCCAAAGATTTTCCCTTCTAGAGTTACAAGTGAATTACCTAAGATATCCTTATGATATCTAAGATAAAATAAGTTCTTATGTTCAAGAAAAATGATTCAATGAGTAGTGTGCAGCCCACATCGACTATTATCATAACTATGCCTATGATATTTGGGGGTCTTAGAGTACAACAATATACTTTCCCGATAGGCCTGGAGTTGGTGGTGTTATTTTTCCAGCAAATTCAATCTCTCCAAATGACCCTGTCATGAACGCATGGGAATACGGGATGGTAGTTTACTTTATGGAATTCCCAGATCTAAAATCTCCATTTTTCGTAGCACTAACTAAATTTCAGCAATACATGTTCCGAATGATCTATTGGATTCTTATATCTCCCGATGGTCAAACCAAAATCCCAAATAAGCGATGCCTATATGTGGAAGTACATTGTTTACTAACTGAGTATGATAATGGAAAAGCCAAGCGAGCTCATTATTTTATTCAAATTATTGATTTCGACAATCCCTATGATCAAGGACAAAAATGGGTTCCAAAATGACAAGAATTAGTTACTAATCCTGCTTTGACAAGAGCCATTAGTTTTTATAACACTTATCATCAAAATTGGGCGTTAATTGAACAAGGAAAAACATTAGTATATTGTGGAAACACTACTTTTGCCTATGACAATGAGTTTAAAGAATACATGAAGGTGGAGGGAGCAGCTTTAGAAGATATCGTTGATTATTTCCTTAATGTTGGAGCTGAAAAATTTTTATCAGAAAAATAAAAGAAATATCGTCTTGAATTATTTGAGAAATGGGCCCTAGAGCATCTTCAGTTTAATGAATATTTTGATGATTATCTAGATAATGATGGTCTAGAAGGTGTAATTGGAGATGAAGGTATACATAGTCTCAATAAATGACGACTAGTCTTATCATGATTAAAAGCTCTCTGAAAAGTGATTGCTCCATTATTGTACTATTTTGACAAGTGTCAGGTCTGTAAATAAAGCTGCCTACTGTAGCCATGTGAATGTAATTGTAGTTATGTGTAAAATCAATGTATACTGTAGTCAATGGGGCTTCCTCCGTACCCCCAGCCCTCTATGAAAGGAGAGGTGAATGCTAAGGAGGGACATTGTCATTTGAGCATTCTTGAGAAAAAGAGAAGTTGAGATTCTTCATTTCTCTATAACTAGGCATCTCTAATAATCTTAGTAGTTTAAGTCCCTCTTAAACCTTTCCATTGTAATATTTTCACTTTCAAGCTTTCAATAAAAGAAGTTTTCTAGTAGACAATGTTATTCAATTGAACCATATGTCTTAAATATTATAATTTGCTAATTAAAGTCCCACTATCCTTTGGATTAAATTTGTTTATTTACTGTCTATATAGCAAGGTAGAGTTTGAATGTGTTTTTATCAATACAGTGTAGCAATTTCACAATGATATGCAATTGTATATGTTTAAAATGTCTGAATTACTAACCGTATACAATTACATATATTGAATATGAACTTACACCACCAACTAAAAGCACATTCAAGATTGGTCTTAGTATATAAATAGTAAATACATCCATAATATGGTGTGCAAATATCTAAGTTTAAAGTTGGGAGTATTATCATCTAATACCCCCAAACTACAGCATATTACTGTCCAATATTCCTTTAAAATATAAAAAACTTGATTAGTGACTACGGTTCGAGGTAGGAAATGAAACGGATCAGTGATGTACCTGATCTAAGAAACGTGTGGTTGAGATTAGCAATCTCTGTAAACAGGAAGTTAGAGGAACGCTAGAATCCAACACCGACTAAATACAGTAATGGTCGAAACTCTCTCATCAAGTTTTAATTATTTTGCCAAGCATGGTGGACCTATAACCATAGACAGTATAGTATCTAAGATATAAGTAGTAGATTGTGATAACTAGTAACAGTAAAGTTAATATAAGAAGTTTAATTGTTTAAAACAAGTATATTTTCTAAAAAACTCTAAAAATAGCTTATTTACATATTTTATACAATTTTGAGGGTCTTTCTGCAATTTCTGAAAGTTTTGGGCCAAAAGTGAAGGAGGAAAGAGCATGGGAGGTATTAAAAAATTAAAATAGATTTTCAGAAGGCAGTAAAAAATCGAAACGTCATAGCTTAGGGTACTAAAAAAAAAAAGCAAAAAAGGAAGACCCGAAAAATTCAATGACACCTATGTCAAGGTACTAAAAGATCAATAACCGCGAACTGTTTCAATTGGGCAAGGTAATTTTAGTGGTTACTTCACTAGGGACTATATAAGTTAGTGGTTGAAACTTTAAAGAAATGAATGTTATTATACTTTTGTTTTCTAATTAAAAAATTTTTATCATATAGGTATCTATGCATTATGTCCTTAGGATCAATGAATGTGAATGTTTATCGAGCGCCCCCTAGTAAAGCATACCACTTGGATTATCTTTTTATCTTAAAAATAATGCGGAAGTCCTTCCTACTGCTCGCTTTTCCCACTTGGTTGTGACATTTCTCTAAGGAGAACCATTGTACGACTTTAAAGCACACCCCTTTGAAGATAAAATGAGTGTAGAATGTCTCACTCGGTATTATGACCACCAACTTCGCCACATGCCCTTTTAAACATCAATTTAGGATGAACCCTCATGTGAATGTACGCTTGGAATAAATACTAAGTGCTCTCTTTTCCGTCTTCTACATGTGCTTCTTTGTGAGTCAAGACTCATTTTCAAAAATTAGGTCTTAGTCTAGTGTGTCTTTTAACCTAAAACTCTAGTTCCGCCAAAAGATGCAAGACACTTCCATCAAAAGCCCAGGATCGGAACACAGTAGTAGTTAATTGCATGCTACCTGTGCTGAAATTTTGTCCAGCAGCAATGAGGGAATGCCATTGCAGCCTAATAGAACTGGCCAACATGCTACTCATTGGTCTTTTTAGGCCCTTACAATACCAACTTTCCCATGTCATCTATCTTGAGGTTTATGCTAGGTGCATATTTTTTCTTACTTGTGTACTTTTGGAGTTAAAACCTTTGCATCCCTAATATATGGACTCCTTATATATAGACTCCCACATCCCTGGTTCATTTATCATAGTGCATACATTCATATACTCATAAGAGAGTCCATTATCATAGCCTATCTAGGTAGCCTATCGCCGTAGTTGATGTTGGATTACATGTGCTTATGTCATAGTCCATTGTTGCGTGCATCTAAATAGGCTGTAGGCAACCCCATCTTTGCATTCATATTTCCATTATACTTTGGGCCCATCATTCGCATACCTTCATACTAGCCCTTGTACGTCTATGTGTCATATAGCATCCTTTCAACACTTTGAGACTAGAGTTACCCACCGTGCACATACCTTAGCTCACTTAGATTTAGTTCACTTGCTAACATCTTCATCCAACTTATAGAAGACTATTTGCACACTTTGTAGCCTACCCCAAGACAATCCATTGGAAATCTTACACACAAGCCTACTTAAGACAATCCTTTTCACATGGTACGTAATACTTTAGGACACACCATCATATATATCTCTTAGCCCACAAAAGGCCAATGTCATGATGTATAGCCTAACATGGGGACTAGCCCATCATACCTGTCTCCTAACCTAGAATCAGACTTATCTTATCCTAAGCCAAACCCAGGTTTGCATCACCTTTACACCCTAACCTTAATGTAGGAATCTGCATGCCCTACCTTTGGTCTTTAACCTAGGTTTCGCCCTGTCTAGCTCTCATCCTTGACCCAGGATCCTATAGTTCACCTATAGGCCTTAATATGTAGGATAAAATCTATAGTAGTTGTCCTCATCTAACAGCTAACTTCCATTAGAGTCTCTACCCTTAGTATAATTCCATTGACTCTACCTTGATCATTGGTCCCTAACCTCTACCTCATTGAACCTCCCCTTATTCCAAACCTGGGCCCTTGTCCTTGCTTATGATCTCTAACCGAGGTCTCTTCTACCACCCCTTTCACCTTGGATCTATACTCTCTTCTTTATTATCTAATCTCTTGTCTCTTTGGTAACTCACCTTCACATATTCTTTCTAATTACCATTTGTGATTTAGGTCAAAAGTTAAACATCAACAACATAGTGGGAGACATCTTACTAGGTAAGAACTCTTGATAAGATGGTCCAAGTGTTTGCTAGCGTCACCGCCTGCATCACAAAGTTATGACGCCTTAGACAAGAGGTCATTTTGATCAGGCTAAAAGCTATGGAAGTAAAAGCCTACATAACAATAAGTGGGAGAACTCTTGCTAGGATTTATGCATGCTTTGGCATGGTGCTTGAAGAAGCCCTTAGAATACTATACCAATAAGGCATCATTAAGCCCGTTTGGCCCACAGGAGCTCACGAACAGAATAGAAAATCCTAAAAATAGGATTAGAATGCCGATTACATCTACCATGAAGGAAAAGGTCAATCTATTAACCATTGCTTCAAATTGAAATAATTCATTGAAGACAAGATTAATAATGGGACCAATGTCATCCTTATTTCTCAAGGGCTTGATTATTTCAATGAGCCTACCTCCACATTAGAGGAATCAAAATAGAGTGATACCAATCTCATTCCTCACCAAAAGAAAAAGCAACACCAATAAGATCAACGACAACCTAGATTCTCTAGGATAACTTTATCGCCACGTTGGAGTGTCCCCAGAACTTATCATTATTTGTCTTTTAGACCAAGTCTTGCATCCTCATTTATATCCATAAAATCGGTCACATTTTATATCCATACATTTTTGTGCACATTCTTTATCTCTGTCCCCTTCACATATTTTCGTCCTACGATGAATATGGGTTTTAGAACAAAAAAGTAGAAAAGCAAAATGGAAAAAATACAAACGACTGAGAAAAATGACCTAAAAAAAGAAAAATTGTGTGACTAAGGACTCACCTATGAGGGAATGCCTCCTTTGGCAACCCACAATCTTCCTTTAGACTAACATAGGCATGTTTGAACCTTTCAACTTGACCTTCTTTGAGACTAACCTAAGCTTAGGATAGGAAGTAATGTGTATTACACGTGATGCCAAAATTAACGATAACCAGCCAGGACGGGAAATGCTCACATGACCAATGTTCACACATGCAACGTAAGCTATGGTGCCATAATCAAATAGAGTCATTTTCCTAACCAAAAAAAAATTCAAAAGTAAAAGAAATATGGGTCATAAAGACTAAATGATGAAAGGTCATGTGATCACTTGCCTTGCATAGTTGCATGCACAGTTCAAAATAATTACAAGGTTTTTATGTGATAAATCTCATGTGAATTAAACTAATACGATATCAAAAAGATTGGAACTCATTTTTGCAAGTATTGAAAGTTATTGTTAATGAAAAATAAAAGGCTACAACACCTATTAAAAATTGGATTTTTCCAAAAAACCGTATTGTCCATAAATTAAAAAAAAGGAACTCTCAGTTAGCCAAATCATTCAAATGGTGAAATCACTATGACCAATTGACGAAGGTTCCAAACAAAAGATCAAAAGCCAAAATTCATTGACATGGCAAGGGGTTGCTTGGTAGCAACAACTTTTTTGGAAAAAACAATCTAATTTGGGTGTTTTAGCTAGTTTGGCCAAGTTAAGCAGCTAAATAGGTGTATGACAAATAGCTATTCGAAACAGCAGTTTAGCTCTAAGTAGCTCTTTTTCAAAAGGTTGTTTTCATTAACCTTTTCAAAGAAGCTTTTGTAGAAATGAGACATTTGCCCAGGAGTTTAAAAAAATTATACTATATGCCATTAAATTACAATTATATAATGTTGCTTTTATGAAATAGAAATAGTACAAAGTACTATGAAGCATTGCTTGAAAGCTTGTATCAACAACATTCGAGCCTAATTAGACCTTGAGCATTAACAAGAGTAGAAACCTTTTCTTTAAATGTTTTTTAGACAAAAATGAACCATTGAAGTTGCATTGTTTCTTTAGTTGTTTGCATCTTTTTAGCTAAATAGTGTATTTTTCTGATGTAGATTTTCTAATTTCATTAGTATATATATCAAGCTAATTTAGTACTCTCGTCATGCACCTTTATGAATAATTGATATTTATACTTTAGATTATTTAGTCCCCATATCAATGTTGTAGACAATGAGCTTTGCATTGGTGCAAAATAGTAACATTTGATACTACATTCTATGTGAATCAAACCTAATAAAGATACAATCATTAGAAACTTATATAAATTTTAATTTCAATTCATAAACTAGAAATTCTAACAAATAACAAAATGACATTATAAAATGTTGGCATCATTTACATAAGTACACATTGAAAACAAATATGATAAACGATGAATACAACTTGTGCAGAATTAGTAAGAAAGTAAAGTCTTACGAAAGAATTTTTTCTTTGGTGTTCTCAAATAATGTTAATTTATACATATTACTCAAATTTAGTTCTTTTTGAAAACAAAATAGGATAAGTAATAAATTAAAAAATATGTTCTATTAAAAAGTAATTTAGAGATAAAGATACAAATGGAATTTTTACCAAATATCTTCCTTAGAAACAACCAATTTACCATAATTTTTCCACACATGACTGGCTCTACTAAGTCAAACAACTAACAACAAATACAAATAACTAACAACTATTTGCAAATAGGCTAAGATCTTTACAATATTCATTAGGAAAGCCAAACAAAGAGACAGGATAAGCGAGAATGATAACACGATCCGTTGTATAGTGTAAATGTGTGTTGACAATGCATATATCTCATAAGAGGGTTGTGACCCAAGTTATAAAATGCACACTAGATGCACTACATCAATAGAGGCAAACAGTCTAAGTTTTCCCCCTAAGCTACCAAAGGCCAAAAACAAAAAAACAAAATAAAAGATTTCTTTGAATTCAAATCCATAACAAGTTGTCAATATCCCTCTTCACGAGTCTTCATGCCACTTCCCTTTCATTTAATTAGCTACATCTTCATCCTTACACCGAAAGCCCTCCTAGGGGCTAAATCCTTCAAGTCACATCACTTTTTAAGAACTATTATAGGTGTGATTCCTCTCTAGATGCATATGTATCCTTTCCTTAGGTCATCCATAAAAACTATCTCACATAAAGCTTAATTAAGTCCTCAATGATTAAAATCCAAAAGTTCGGAAAAGGGCAACTTCCTTCTTACAGCTAACCAAAAGGAACAAGTCATTGAAGCAGTTGGTTTGTTTCCCCATATCACTAGCTGAAACACCCATCTAGGCCTAACTCCCAGGAGGAAAAATAATAAAAAGAGCAACTTAGCTTTTGGAGGGTTCATGAAATATTATCTTACCTTCCTTTCTCTTACTAGACTTGGACATCATTAACCTACCATCTTCTCTAATCACCCTCTACCTTTCATTCACGCTCTCTCATCACCGTGTATACTTATAACCCTTCATCTTATATTCATGTCTTCTCTTACCATTATAAAGGAGCATTAAAGCAAACACCCTTAACTTGGAAGATGGTATTAGGCTTAGAATTTAAGTCTCAAAAAATAAGCAGCTTACACATTCATGGGATTAGGACATTCATGAACTTGAGCACAACGAATTGATAAGGACTAAGCTATGTCTACCAAGAGATACTCCCTCACAAGGAAAAAGTTTCCCCTAAATTAGATCACCTATCCTTATCGACCATCTATAAGCCAATTTTGGATTAATAATCTCCTCCACTCTATTTGTGCCAATCCAGGCCCAGTTTTCGAGTCCATCTCATCATTTTAGCCTTGGCACTAGCATAACTTAGCTTTTCATGGTAATATAGCCCTACACGTTGCTTACTTGATCTAAGTTGTCACCTAAGTCGGTGCCATCTTCGTTTCACACCCCAAAGTGAGCAAAACTTGCACCCTTACACTATTCTATCCTTCTTACAGTCGGCTTTCCTACCGACTTTGGTTGCTAGCCAAACAGGGAATGTCCCTAACCACCAGTGGGTCTAGATAACCAAAATAGTGTCTGAGTCTTGCACAGCGTCATGGCGCCATCGTGTCACACCTAACATGCACACAAGTATCCATCTACACCTCATTCATGCATTTACCTAGTTTGTGCGTTCATCATTTGTCAATAACTTCACATATATTCTTAGGCTAAAACTACATTCACTTTACATATGTGTCCAAGCTTAGCATTCATCCACAATAAGCACATACTAATCTATATCCATGGATGTATTACAGGCATGTGCCTACACATATACACATGTAGTACACACTATATGCTTTCGTAAGCACATGTATTGAATTACATATCCTATTTTTGGAGCATATCTCACTCTTAGGGTTTCCATTTTGAGATATATTACCCTTTTAAGATTTTTATCCCAAGAAAATTTGCAATATAATGGTTTTTATCCAGGAACAGATATATCATGGTCATAGTTTTTTTTAGCTACTCACCTCAATGCATGTTATATTACGCCTTGATACGCCATTCCACTTCACTATATGCAAATGCATGTATGGCCCATATATTGGTCTAAAAACCAAGCCCTCATAACGTGAGTGTCGATGGCATCCTTTCTTCTCGTTCTACACCATCTCTTATCGAGACTTAAGAAAAACACTGAAAGAACATATAATAGTTAGTCCCTCAACAAAGAAAGCACTTACTTTAAAATGAAACTTTGATGGCTATACAATGGCATCATCTAGGTGGTTGATCAATGACAGCCCAAACTTTGGAGCAAAAGCAAAAAAGACTACTAGGTACTCTAGTAGCATCCCAGGGATGTCTAAATAGGATAAGTAAGATAACCTCACTTGATATTTCAAATGCACATCTATGTAAGTGTCTCTCCATAATGCATTCTCTTCCAATCTTGGCATTACATGGTTTAACGTTAGCCTTCTTGCCTTCCCAACATTAGTTGAGTAGCCTAAGGGCCCAAACTTTGCATATCACACACATCACAACATCAACTACACTAGGTTCTACATGCTTTTAGTCATATTGGCTAGACTATCTATTATCTTAGTATATAACTTAACATTCTCCTATCTTTGTTGTAGGTGACCAGGCATGCTCTCATTCCAGTCATAGGTGACTAGTAGTTGTCTTATATTAGTCATAGGTGACTAGGCATTCTCTCATTTTAGTTTTAGGTGATTGAGCATTTTCTTGTTTCAGTCGTAGGTCACTAAGCATTCTCTCATCTGAGCCACAAATAACCAGACATTCTCTCATCTTAGTTGTAAGTAAATACACAATCTCTCCTTCCCGTCTTAGGTAACTACACAGTTTCTTCTCTACGTCGTAATATGCTAAACCATCCTCTCCTAGCCATAGGTGACTAAAATTATCTTCCCACATTCCCTTCCCTTTCTTAGTTATAGATGGCTATAACTCTCTTTTCCTAGCCTTAGGCCACTAGAGCTTTCTTTTTTAGATTATAGGAGGCTAGATTTTTTTCGTCCCTAATTGTAAGTAGTTAGACATCTTCTCATCCCTGATATAGTTGGCTATACTTCTTTTTACCTAGTACTAGATAGCTAAACGTTAAGTTTTCTTGGGTGTAGGACATCATTCATTCCTTTTTCAAGTCAAAGGTGGCTACATATCTTCTCATCTAGGTCCTAATATACTTCCTTTTCCCTTATTCGATGTAGCTAATGATTGAGTTTTGCTTATTGTAGGTGACTATTCATCCCTTTTTCAAATCGTGGGGGGCTAGACATCTTCTCTTCCTGGTCCTAGGTGGCTAGGCAATGAGTTTCCCAGGTTATAGATGATGTTCATTTGCTTTTCAAGTCTTAAAAGGATTAAAAAAAGTTCCTAGCTATAAGTGTTAGGAATCTTTATCCTACTCATAGGAGGTTAGCCTTGTAAAAGAGACCTTAGGTGGACCCTTACCTTTATCCTAACCATAGGTTGTTGGACTTAAAGGGGAGACCCTAGGTGGAACCCTTCCCTTTTTCCTAGCTTTGAGAGGGTGGTCTTATAGAAGAGACCCTCAATGGACCGATTCCCTTTACCTTATTCATAAGAGGTTGGTCTTGTAGGAGAGACCCTGGAATGACCCTTCATTTGCCCTAGCCGTAAGAGTTTGATCTTAAGGGTGAGAGCTTTAGTAGGCATCCTTTTTAACCTATGCATAGGAGGTTGATCTCATTAGGGAGACTCAATATGGGCCTTTCCTTTTGTTCTAGGCATAGGTGTTTGGTATTCTAGGATAGTTCATATGTGTACTCTTTCCTTTTGCCCTAGATGTACAAGGTTGCACTTGTAGGAGATACCCTAGGTGGACTCTTCCCCTTTGTCCCAATGTAGGAGGTTGGCCTTGTCGAACTAACATTGGTGGACTCCTTTTTCCCTTAAGCGATATTGATGGAGGTCCGCCTATGCAGCCCAATTTGGACCTAAATATTAGTCAAGTGAGTCCAAATTTACTAGCCAAAGTCCAAGGAATGACCCTAATTTTTTTAGGGTAAAAAACAGAAGGTCCTAAGTTTGAGTCCAACAATGGCCTGATTTTATGCACGCTATTGCTTAGGCCTCCACGAGGTTTAATCCAAATGTTTCACTTAGTATGATACTCAAGGAAGTTAGCTACCAAGGTAAGCAAAGATTTCATGTTAAATCAAGCACAAGTCGAAGATTCAAGCACATTTTGTCAACCGTGCTAGATTAGCGCCTAATCTAAGCCGGTTTACTTAGTTAGGTGTTTTAAGCATCTTAACCCTGGTTTAGCCTTGATTTCTTATTTGGCGGGTTTGTTAACATCCTAAGGTTTTCCCCCAAGCAATGAAACCAAGTCAAAGTTAGCAAAAGCAAGGGATACAAGGCTGCATAAAAACCAAGTAAAATTGGCTCTTTGAGACATAGGATAGTTGGAAACAACCTTATACTTTCCTTAATGCCTAGTTCCTTAATGCCTAGTAATGCATATAACCACCACAATGCAAATAAGAAGACACTAGGCACAATCTGGCTGGCCAGCCCCAGATAAAGAGGGGCAGTAGCCATTTTTATCCCTCGTCCATGTGCAAGATTAAGCTAATTAACATGATCAAGCTTGAGTTAGTCATTAGCATTTTGTTTTAATAGACTCATTGTTTGTAGTTAGCTTAACTCTTCTTGGTTTGTAATTTTATTAGCTTAAACTAGTTTAGAGGTTTCCTAAGTAGGAAGAAACCTCCTCCCTTCCTAGGCAGTAAAAGAGGGACATATATAGGGAGTTTTGTAAGTTCATTTTGTAAGCAGTTTTCAATCTTGAATGAATGAAAGTTGAGCTTTCCTCCTTTGAACGTTTAAACACTTTACTTGCATGTCCTTGCTTAGGCTGAGCTAGGTGGCGATCAAGTGAGTCTTAAGCCTTCTCAGGTGGTGTTTCTGTATCCTAAAAAAGATTAAGGGCCCTAATCTTGTTCTTGATGGTGATTCTGCATCCAAGAATAGGTTTAATTACATTTAATCTCTCTCTTCTATCATTCGGATTCACCTAAACTCTAGCTAAAGTTCAAGTTTGTTTTTAGCTGGCTTGCATTCAATCTTAGGTGTGAGTTGAGTTCTTACGTGGATACATCAGCTTCAGTGTTAGAGCTAAATTTCTCCTAGACCTTGAAACTAGCCCCCGCACATTTCAAATCAGCCCAAATACACACCTAAAACACAAACCTATTCGAATCCAAATTTAGCCATGAGTGCCAGCATGACTTAAGCAGAGAAATTTGAAGCTTCGATGCGAAGTTATCATACTATTTCACCTTCTAATCAAGAGCTTAAGGGCTCTAATCAAGAGTACAGAAACCTAAAAAAAAAACTTGAAGCATCAATTGGGGTAATGAAACAGAAGAAGAAAACTTTACCTAGGCTAATCGGTTGTGTTCACGGTGAAGAGGACGAAGAAGCTAGCAATCGTCGGAGTTCTTCAAGTGAGGGTGAGCCTCAAACAAGTACACAAAGGGAGTGTAGACAACCAACTAACTTTAATCATTTTAGAGTTAAGATTTCAAAGTTTGAAGGCAAACTGGACCCAAATGAGTTTTTTAGAGTGGATGCATACCACTGAAAGGATCCTTGATTACAAAGAGGTCTATGAGGATAAGACGGTGAAGTTAGTAGCCCCTGGACTTTGCTTCACTTTGGTGGACACATTTGTGTGCTAAAAGAGTAAGAAACCCAAAGGAGAAGTTCAAAGCATGGGAGAAGATGACATCCAAGCTCAAATCTCGATTCTTACCTACCTCCTATATACATGATAGTTACTCCCAACTACACAACTTAGCTCAAGGAAGTATGAATGTTGAGGAGTACACAAGAGAATTTAAAAAACTCCTAATCAGGTGTGATATTCAAGAGCCTGAAGAACAAACCATTGTTAGATACTTGGAGAGTCTTGATGCTAAGTATTCTAATGTGGTTAAATTATAACAGTAGTTCACTTTCGATGATGTTTGTGTTCTAGCCCATAAAGTTGAGAAACAACGAAAGTCTAAGCCATTTAAACGTCGATTCCCTAATAGGACTGCAAGTGCACGGTAGCGCTGTAGCAAATCAAGGCCATCTCCGACAAGGACCAGGTTGATCTATTGGGCTTTATCCCCTTAAGATAGGCTAAGCAAATCAAAATTTGAGGTTGGAAACTAAACTAATCTATTATCTAATCTAATGGATAAATAATCAAGGAATTAACCATAATAAGCAATCACCAATCAGCGCATCAATCAAGCACTTCTTCCTCAATTGATTGTTTCAAAACTGACAATCAAAGTCTCACAACCCCCTTTCAAGGTGAACTAAAACACCTAAATCTAACCAATTGCCATTTCTCAAGGGGTCTCGATTTGTTTAGGTTCATTAACCATATGATTATCAAATTTGTGGTTTCTTAATACTCCACACAAACAAGTTAAATCCTAGGATTCTAGTAGTGAATTTCACCTTTTGGTTCTTCTTTCAATACCCAAAACATGCAAGAAAATGATCAAGTTCCTCACCAAACAATAAGCATATATGATCTGATAAAACAATCCAACAATTTCAAAATATTCAGAGAGATAAACACCAGATTAGGAAAATTAACAAGTGTTTTCATAAATCCAAGATCAAAACAACAGATAATCAAAATTACAAAACATAAATCCTAAAACGAGAAAAGAGAAGAGAAGAGAAGCGAAATCCTTCGCCAAAGAACGTGCTTAAATTTGTCAATTACAAATTGAACATGGAATCCTTGTAAATCTTCACTTCAATTCATTCTTTCTTCCTCTAATCTAATTAAAATTCTAAATCCTAATCTAGGTTGAATGGAATGGTATATGAAGATGGAATAGGATGATTGGGAAGAAATGAAGCTGAAAACAACCCTTCTTATCACGAAAATACTAGAGCCAAGTGTAAAAACCAGTTGGAAGTCGAATAGTCATGAGATAACATGATTACCCTGGGGAAAGGGGCCACCATGGACAGACCGTAGTGCTCACTAGTTATGTTGGTTCTCCTCTTTTGTTCAGCTGCTTCTCCTAAAACCTTCTGGGTTGTGGTATAGATGACAATTGGTCCATGGTAGGTGTCTTTGGGCCTCTTTTGCTATATCCTTTGATCCATGAGGCCTCAAAAATCTTCGTTCTACTCACACAACTTGGCTCACAAAGTCAAAATCTGCAAAAATTCTCAAAACAAGCGAAACAAAGCGTAATAGTGGAAAAAGTGGCAAACATCATACAATTAAGCATAGTAATGCCCCAAAAATGACTTCGAAATGCTTATCAAATCTCATATAAATATGACATTCATCACTCCCCCATGCTTAACCTTTACTCGTCATTAAGCAAACACTAAAGAAAACCAACAAGGGAAAATACATCCAGGACTCAAAAACATAACAACGTCCCTAAAGTGGGCAACTCATAGCATACCATAAGTAAGAATAGCAATCGATAGTAACCCCAAATAGCTCAAAAGGCATTTCAAGATTAAAAGGAGGAGAAGGTTTTCAAAAAAGTACGAGAGCATAAGCTCGATATCAAACTTGATCACCTCCAAAGAACCCAAAGTACATCATGCACGTACATGAGATTGAATAGAGCCAAACGGACCGGTAGAACCTCACTTTTGAAAATGCGAATAACTCTTCATGTGTTTAGATTATAGCATAGGTTCACCCAATACTTATTCCAAAGATACAAAATACCATAGGCTTGCAATGACTCTCAAATTCTTCTCCACCAAAAATGTAATGTGCGCATGACAATCAAGGGGACTTTACTTAGGTTATAACATAGGCTAAAAATGGTTAAGGGATAGGAGTGGACTAATAAATTTAGGCAATGTGGAGCTAGGAAGCTAAATCGCTAAGGGGCAACTGATAAGGCACCAAGAAACCATAAAGCTCACCTACACTCCAAACCTTAACAATACAAGGAACATACCCCCACGAATGAAATATGAAAAAAGTTGACAGAGAGAGGAACTCAAGCGATTCAAATATCCAATGCCAATTAACTATTCACTTTTTTTCATTTTTTCCTTTGTTTCTTTCTCTTCAACATCACTTTTTTCCTTCTTTTTTTGGGAAATGAAATGAAAATATTAATTATTAAAAGGTAGAAGATCACGAATTATCAACTCATAAACTAAACCAAATAAGAAAGGAATTAATCTAAGTGCTCAATAACAACAATCCCTCAACGAACCAACATACCAGAGCCACCTTAAACCTAATTACCCCAAAAACTGCCCATTACATACATAAAGTGACGCCCCATAGACTTGGGCTAAAGGTTAGGAACATGTATTTGGCCAAGGCCTAATATGAAGGTATCACAACAAGAAAAGGATTATAGCTCAAAGGGCTAGCAAAGGGGAAAAACATGTAACACAAAAGGATAAGCTATTTGGCTATGTGGCTAAAATGTTCAACAATAAAGAATATAACTATCATATTATCAACTATGCACATGTTAATGTGGTTTTAAACAAGAATCTAGGTAAATTCTAGAGATGCAACATGGACGAGCCTCACATATGAAAGAACATGGGATTAAATATAATGACCAGTCCAAATAAGGCTCAAAGTCTCATGGGGTATCTATCAAAGTCTCATCTAGTTCATAAAATGATTCTCATGTACAAACATTAGTGCTAACAACTCTAGCGATAACAAGGTCCTCATCAAGATAAGGGTCAAAACAAAAAATATTCACAAAACCTTCATAAATTTCACACCAAAAGGGATTACATATTAAAAGATACTTATGCTCATGAAAGCTATTTTTTATAACAACTAAAAAATATAAAAACAAAAATAAAAATAAAAAATAAAAAATAGAAACATCAAAAAATAAAAAAATAAAAAATAAAAAATAAAAAAATAAAACATATAAGATAAAACATATAAAAAATCAAAATAAAAAATAAAAAATAAAAAATAAAAAAAGAAAATAAAAAATAAAAAATAAAAAATAAAAAATAAAACCTAAAAAAATAAAAAATAAAAAATAAAAAATAGAAAATAGAAAAATAAAAAACAAAAAACAAGAAATAAAAAATAGAAAATAAAAAAAATAAAACATATAAAAATAAAAAATAAAAAAGAATAAACAAAAATTCCCTAAATTTTTTATAACTTCATAAATTATCACATATTAATTACATTCTCATTATTTTAACCCACTTCAACCCACCATATAAATATTATATCAACTTCAACGCACTTCAACCTACATCAACGCATTTCAACCGAGTTCAACCTATTTCAACCCCCCTTAAAAAAAAAAAAAAAAAATCAACTTCAACCTACCTCAACCCACCTCAACCTACTTCAACCTACTTCACCCTTTTATCCACCCAATTTACCCACGAAAATAACAGACCCTAAATCTCACATGATACTTAAATTATTAAAATTATGAAGGGGGTGGGTTGAAGTTGGTTGAAGTAGGTTGAGGTAGGTTGAAGTGGATTGAGGTAGGTTGAAATGGGTTGAAGTTGATATTTTTTTTCAAGTGGGTTGAAATAGGTTGAAGTAGGTTGAAGTGGGTTGAAGTGGGTAAATATGGATTGATCCACGAAGAGAACATGCCCTAAGGAAGAGGACTAAGGATGTTAAAGAGCCTAGGTGGATGAACTACCTAGGATCCTTTAGTGAGCAAGAGCCACAATCAAGATTTCTATATGATATGCCCCTTTTATGCTGATCTATGGCATTAACGCCTCAATTCAAGTAGAAATGAAGAACAAGAGCCTCCACATTCAGGCTTATGATCATCAGCTCAATGAAGAGAAGTAGAAACATATACTACAGCTATTGCTAGCAGTTAGAGATCAAGTTTCTATTAAGTTAGAGTTTTATAAAGCCAGAATAATAAGAACACACAATAGGAGGATTCACCATGCGTTTATCAAGTTAGGGAACTAGGTCTTAAGAATCATGGAAGTTATAGGTAAGCATCTAGGCACGTCAGGAACAAATGGAAGGGCTATATTACATTGAACCAAAAGTTTATCCAGGTGCTTTAAGCCATCTCACTAAGGAGGCAAGGAGATAGCAAATACCTAGGGCATTAACAACCTTAGATGTTACAATGTTTGAGTTTATAAGACCACAAGTTATGTAAATTTTTAAATTGGCTTTTTAGTTTTAACATATCCATTAGTTTGTACGCTTAAAGTGAAAAGCTCAAAAACATGAAGATTAACTATCTTCTATAAATTGATAAAGTAGCGCAAGAGTCTTTGCATAATACTTTGTGGAAGAAGGTATGGGTTAAAATTCTACTAACAAGACATAAGGCACATAAAAATTCATGGAAAGTTTATTAACAAATGGTAAGTTAAAGACATTTATCTCTCTTATGACTTCCCCTTTTACCTATGTTTTCTCCTTTCTTTGCCGTAGAGGGAGAGGCTGGAGAGCTTGAACATAGATGTTTTCGGTTCTTTATTTGGGATATGAGCACTCAATTGAAATCCGTTTATGCATCCGCTTAAGACTGGCATTTGCCTTGGGTGCCAGGGGTAATAACTATCTCAACCAAGATGCCACATAAAAGTATAAAACTTAGAAATTCTCATATGGTTGATCTTCAAAAGTAGAAGGTGTTAGTTCCACGATAGGAACATTCTCACCACTCCCTTCTGGTGGATTAAAACTTCTAAGAAGCAATATTGTGACAAGGGTGGCATACATGGGCTCTAGCACCTAGACCTCATGAGTAAATTCCCTTCCCTTATCTAGAGATTATCTAGGATTGTAAGAGCCTAGCCTCCTAGAACAAAATGCTAAAGTGTGCTCCCAGCTGTGCTATTTAGCTGTTGGTATAAGAAAGTCCCCAAAATATGGTCGCCCGCACTAAGGGCAGATCAGCTTACATAGAGGTGATCATCAGCTATTCTAGAGGAAGGACTAGCTCTCTATAGCTTTTCAACCTCCTATCTTTTAGCCCTCCTATACTTCTCCAACTTCCCTCCAAAACATTCAGCATCTTAGGGAGTTAGGCACATATCCCCATCCTTGTCTTTCAAGGCATCTTTAAAATCTGTGTACACTTGCACCCAAAGGACACATGGTGCATAGTAAAGCATAGATAAAGGGGACTATTAATTTAGGGAGAAAGATCCTTAGACGAAGCCTACACAGTTAATGGAAGCAACATAGCAGGCCAAGGACCCACTCCTTCTTTAAGTCACCACGCTCAGGCCTCAACAATTGCAGGCCCCCAATTATGCACTTAGGGAATGGGCATTTCTTCTTCAAGTTGACCATTGTGTTTAAGAAATCAGTAGTCAGCCTTAATGTTATAATATAAAGATTAGAAACCAATGGCGAATCATATCTTGAATAATCACATTGATCTAGTTACAAATGTGTTTATGAAGCCTCGTGACTGACCTCAACGAGAGTCCAACTAAGAAAAAAAAAGCTCAAAGATCCAACATTTGCTAAGTGCACGGAATACTAGTCCTAAAACCGTTTGGAGAGACTGATGACTGTGCAAAAAGAGGTGAATTAAATAGGAATTTGTCAGAGGTAAAGCCTTTTCCCTTGTAGAAGAATGTTTGCCTGGATAAGATCAATCTCTCTAAAAGAAGGAGAAAGAAAAACCTAAATAAGGTTGATCACTCTAGCTAGAAGAGAAGAATTTATATATGTGTGCTTTGAGGGAAGAGGAGAAGCTCATTGTATAATAGTAGGGGTGAATAAATCCCTCCAGGGTTTGCAGTTTCTACAGCAAACATATTCCATAGAATAGACCACAAAAAGATCACAAGGATCTTACCAGCTGCTTGGATTGGTTAAAAAACAGTAGACTATTACACTGTTACTAGGGGCTAGTGCCCGTCGCTGGCATTTAGGCAATGTCATTGGGTCCTAGCAACACCAGCTTGATTTTTTCTTTTAGTGGCGCAATCATAGCAGTATGCCACTAGATTGGGCTTGTTGTGAGCTAAACGTTTTAATTGGGGAGTCCAATTGCAAGATGATACATCACCTCACAATTCTATTCCTCACTATTGCAAGCATAAGGTTGAGTGTTGAGTGTTCGAGCCCTAATGCTTACAATAACCATTAAAAACATATTTTTACTTGTTTTCAATCTCATTTATGCATGCACATATTTGCATATCGATGGGGAGAAGGTTTAAATATTTGTTATATACTCAATGGTTGCATAGGGAACTGGGATTGAAAATAGAAATCGATTGTGTTATATAGTTAGTGGTTGCTATGCAGTCAGCATTTGCTATGCTGCTAATGTTTTAAATCACATTGATGCGAGCAGAAAGAGTCCTGTACTTGTTGCCTCCCACTTACCCTTCGAAGTTTGGTACCTGTAGTAGGGAATTAGGATTGAAAGCAAAGCCCAGCGACTTGTTGCTACTATATCTAGCTATAAAAAAAGTGATAAGACAGCGACAGTCATTTCACGATTATTGCTTTGTTTCTTCTGCATCCTTCGAGGCCCTCACTCTTAAAAAATCTCCATTATAACCCAAATCAAGCTTGCAAGGGGTCTAGTTATGGTATTTCTTGATCCTTAAATTAATGTTTTATGTACTTGCTTTGAATTATGCATTTACAGGATTTTTGAGGTTCTGAGAAATTTAGGGTTTTTGAGATGTGGAAGTGGAACCTCCATGTTTCAAGCATTGTTTAGTAGTGCTAGACTAGTTTTGTTACATTATCAATGGTGAAATTTCATGCAATATGCATGTTCGCTCAAAATTAATTCGAATTTCCTAAGGTTTTGAAATATTACTTTTGAACTTTGATGCTAGGGGCTTGTTTATGCTTAGTTCTTGTATGTATGAAGCTTGATGTGTGTTGTGAGCATGATTTGTAAGACTTTGATGGCTATTTGAATGCATTTGCTTTTCTCTATTTTATTTTGCTTGAATTGGACGAGTTTGTTGCCTTTTAGGAAAACTCATGTTAGAATGGCTCTTTATGTGTTGTGAAACATCTTTAACGCTTAGATTGTTTCTTGAAAGTGCCCTTGACCAATGGTTGTGTCCTAAAGGGGTTAGTCGGGAGCTTATCAAGGCTCAATAGTTCTTCCCCTATGATACGTCCTCTTCCAATGGGTGCATCTAATCAACTTACATAAAGTGGTGGTTCTGTGGAGGTACGTGGTAGAATGGATTAGACCTTTAATATTTAGAACGCCTAGAATTTTAAAGGCAATGTACAAACCTATAATTTTATAGAAAATTCCCAATTCCTTCTTTCAACCATGTCCTTGAATTGATGGGACAACAGTGGGACATGGGACTTGGTCATCAAAAGGGGAAAATGTTTTTCTGCAAATTTTAACTTAGAATGTTTTTAAATGGGGTTTATTAAAACTGACTCCATGGCTGTGAACCATGAGAACAAATTTAAAGGCTAGTATCTAGTCTAATGAATGATGTAAACCACCATTTGATCGCTCGCGTTGAATAGCAGCCTCCACTAGAGATGAACGTATTAAAATTTTTATTTTTGGGTTATATACGAAAGATGTTTTGGATAACTTTAGTGTTATTTAGTGAGGAAAATAACAATGAACATTTTGCTGACGACTAATTAGGAAGCCATGTTTATAAGTGAATTGAAGTGCGCAAAAAGCAATAAATTTAGCGATCACGTTATTAAGAACATAGTGTTATTTTAGGTACTAAAGAATGTGTATCAAGCACGTAGTCATAGGGGACCAAAGTGAAACATGATAATAGGTACTATGACTAAAGAAAGATTTAAACAGATTATTTTATGTGGTTTATGACCCTCAAGAATTATCGCAATTCATGTCGAGTGGCAAAGTTGATTCCTTCCTCCAAAGTGCGTTTGGATAGGATGTAGGCTAGTCCATTTTCAAAAGAGTTTACGGAGAGAGTTTTGTAGAGTTTTGTTCCTTGAAGTGATTTTTTGTGAAGAAAGGGTGAGAGTCTAGAGAAGGATAACTTCTCCTAGATGTGGTGTTGAGTGAGAAATGAGTAGAGTTTCCTCTAGGTAAAAATGGTGTGGAGAGAAGACTATAAAGTTTGCTCCAGTTAGAATATAATGATGAATCAGAAGGAGACACTCTCGTTTTATAGTGGAGGAAAAGCATTCGGTGAAGAAATGACCCCATTAGAAAAATGGATCAAATAAAATGAAAATTAAATGAAACAAGATCAATAATAAATTATTTTCACCAATCAAAATTAATTTTACCTTGATTTGGAGTCATTTAGGCATAGGTAGTTGACTAAGCATTCCATGGAAAAAGTGGATCAATTCATGCAGTGCAGGCTAAGGCAGCCCTAGTGGTAGGCCAACAGGAGCTGTGGTAGTAGCTGGAGCTAACATTATGCTGTAGGGGTGCTTAGTGTGATAGGGTCAATTTGTTCGACCTACAACTTTCCTATTAGATGTCGGATGATAGAAATTCTTTTCTATTGTAAAGCTTATTCAGCGTATTCTCCAATAAAAGAAGTTTCTTGAATTTTTATAAGTCTATATATGTTATAGCCTAAAAAGTGAAGAGGTATTGGTATACACATCCCGCTTTCCGACTCATAATGTTTCTATTGCCTTTTAGAATTGAGCTTATAACATTTGATTGGAAAATTATTTCAATGAGGAATAAATGTCGTGTAGAATCAAGTATGCTTTAGACCTATCATAAAGCTAAAATAAGGTTCAAATCATGAGAATGCATTACCTGCATGAGTATGGGCCCAGGAGTAGCCGCTAGGACTTTAAAACTTGTTGACAACATTTAGGATCTTGCCACCACCTTTCTCTTTAGGTTAGGCTTGTGTATTAATGTTGAGTGTCTAAATGGATTACTTTGAAGGATATTAGTGTGGGGCGATGCATTGCACTACTGGTCCTGCTCCAACTATGCCATGCTTTAGGTAACGGCTTTAAGCCTCCGTGACTGCAAATTGCTCTAAAATTGTTTTCTTGAAATTATTTTGAGCTATTTTTGTTCTCTAAATTCTTTTAAAAACTTTTTAGGAATTTTTACTGCAATGAAATATTTTTTATATGTGGAGTAGCTCCTGGGAATTCAAATATAATGTTGCTTCACTCCCGATGGGTTAAGTAATTATCATCATCGGGTGAGAGTTTACAAGATCTACAAGCATGGAGTTAATTTATATGTATAATGGCACAAATTTGGTGCTTATTGGAGCCCACTTTTGTATACGAGATTAGGGTGAGGGGCAAAATATGTGATGTCATGCAAGGATGTATGCAGATGTAGAAGTGAACGTAAAGGGATCACTTAGAGAATTTAGTTTTGCGAGCCTAGAGATATGTATTCAAACATGCATTTCTTTAAGTTTCTATGGCCCTAATGTAGCAATGCTCTAATTGTGTTTGTGTGCTTCCTAAAGACCTCACTTATCGGATGAACTAACTATTTGATAGATGTACACAAGAACTCAAGAACTCAACTCACACTCAAGATTGAATGCAAGTTAGCTAAAAACAAACTTGAATTTTAGCTAGAGTTTAGGTGAATTTGAACGATGGGAGAAGGAGATTAAATGTAACTAAACCTAGTCTTAGATACAGAATCATCACCAATCTTATTTAGGATGTAAAAAATCACCTAAATAAGGTTTAAGACTCACTTGATCACCACCTAGCTCGACCTAAGTAAGGATAAGCAAGTAAAGTGTTCAAATGTTCAAAGGACCAAAGCTCAACTTTCTTTCATTCAAGGTTGAAATCTGCTTCCAAAATGAGCCTATAAGACTCTTATACACATCCCTCCTATGCTGCCTATGAAGGTAGGTTCCTCATACTTAGGAAACCTCTAAACTAGTTTAAGCTAATAAACATTACAAAGCATGCTGAGTTAAGCTAATTAAAAATAATGAGTCATTAGTCTAGCACAACAAAACGCTAATGCCTAAACTCAAGCTTGATCATGTTAATTAGCTTAAAAGGCTTTCTTACACATGATGAGAGAGAAAAATGGCTATTGCCATTCTTCCCTTGTGGCTGGCAAACCAGATTATGCTTAGTGTCTTCTCCTTTGCATTCTAGTGGTGACACGCATTACTAGGCATGAAGGAAAGCATGAGGGTGTTTCTAGCAATCCTAATTATCCAACAAGGCAAGGTGATAGCTCTAAAAACCCTTCTAAAAGGGAAAACTTCCTGGTGAAGTAATCGGTTTCGAAGAGCCGGTTTTACTCACTTTTTGTGCAGCCATGTATCCCTTGCTTTTAATGACTTTGACATGGTTTTCTTACTTCTCAGGATGTTAATAAAATCCCTCAATAATAAATCAAGGCTAAATCAAGGTTAAGGTGCTTAAAACACCTAACAAATCAAATCGGGTCAGATTAGGCACCAATTTGGCACGGTTAGCAATATATGCTTACATCTTTAACTTGTGCTTGATTTAACTTGAACTTCTTTTCGTGCCTTGGTAGCTAACTTCCTTGAATATCATATAAGTTGAAAATTTAGACTTAAACCTCATGAAGGCCTAAGAAATAACGTGCACAAAACTAGGCCTTTGCTTGGACTTGAACCTCAAACCTTCTATTTTTGAGCCTTACACAATTTGGGTCATTCATTAGACTCTAGATAGTATATTTAGACTACATTGACTTACTTGTAGGTCCAAATTAAGCTGCATAAATGGACCTCGATTATCCTCCCCTTGTTGAAGAGAATTCAACTCAAATCGATTAGGTAATCATCCTCCCAGTATGGGCTCAAATCTGCCACATTGAATGTGGCTGAAATGCCATAGTCCCTAGGTAAATAAACCTTGTGTACATTATTGGTGACTTGTTCTAAGACATTAAATTGACCATCTGCTCTTGGCATAAGTTGTTTTTGCATTTTAATGCAAAACATTCTTTTCTAAGGTGGATCCAAACTATAGGTCTCCAGGTTGAAATACCTTCTTCTTTTTGTGTTTGTTGGCTTGGGCTGGGTATAACATGTTGGCCTTCTTAATTCTTCCCTTCATTTGTTCATGGAGCTTTTGGACTTCTTCCACATGCTTAGTAGCATCCATGCTTGGCTTTTGATCCATAGGTCGTGGCACAAGGTCAAGTGGATGTAGGGGATCAATTTTGTAGACTACCTTGAATGGAGATAAGCTAGTAGCCTTGCTAGGTGCTTTTTTATAGGCAAATTCAGTGTGGGATAGCAATAAATTCCAAGCTTTTGATTGAGGTTTAATCAAAGCTCTTAGGAGTGTGCCTAAGGTTTGGTTAGTTACCGTAGTTTGGCCGTCTGTGTGCCGATGATAGGTGGTACGATACTTGAGTTTAGTACCTATTTTCTTCCACAAAGTAATTTAGAATTTGCTAAGAAACTTAGTATCCTGATTTGAAACAATATATTCTGGGATGCCATGTAATCTCATCAGCTCTTTAAAATATAACTCTACAATATGTGTAGCATCATTTTCCTTGTTATAGGTATAAAATGAGCCATCTCGGAAGCCCAATCCACCACTACAAACGTTCAATCTTTGTTCCTTTGGGTTTTAGGTAAGCTTAGGATAAAATGCATACTCACATCAACCTAAGGAAGGGGCGTGTATAATCCTCGAGGTAGCGAGTCACTTTTAGTCACTTAACATATAGCACACCTCCTTAAGATGTCTTGGACATCTTTACTCATGCCTGGCCAACTATAGCATTATCTTAACATGGTGAGAGGCTTGTTTTCACCATAATGACCAGCTAACGAACCTCTATGGACATCTCGAATCAAAAGTTCTCAAGTATTGCACTTTAGAATGCAGAAGTAATTACCCTTGAACAAATAGCCTTACTTGACAAAAAAATCACCTTTAGGATATTTTTGACAAGCTGAATAAAGCTCCCCAAAGTCTTTATCTTCAACATATAGAGACTTTAAATGCTTAAAACCTAAATACAAGCATCTAACTGGAATAGTAACAACTACCTCCTGGATAATGCATCTGCACCTTGATTGAGCTTAGCAGGCATATGTTTGATTGTCAAATGGAATACCTAGAGGTATTCTACCCATTTAGCATATCGTGAGTTCAATTTGTGCTGCCCTTGAATATACATTAGGGCTTTATGATTAGAATGTAAGATGAACTCATTAGCTATTACGTAATGACTCTAATGCTCTAAATAATGCACAATACACCATAGAATTCCTTGTCATAAGTGGAGTATTTCTTCTTAAATCACATAATATCTCATGAAAGAAGGCTAGAGGCTTTCCTTATTGAGTGAGCATGCTGACTATACCCAAGCTAGATGCATTGCACTCAATCTCAAAAACTTCATCAAAACATAGTAAAGCTAACACTGGTGCTGAGTCAGCTTGTCTTTGATCTCTTCAAAGGTAGATTGGGCTTTGGAAGTGCATTTGAAAGGTGTACCACTAAGAACCTTAGTAATAGGAGCCATAATAGTACTAAAGTTTCTTATGAACCGCCTGTCAAAAGAAGCAAGTCCCCTGGAAACTTCATAAGTCATATCTGCTTTTTGGACTAGGCCATGTCCGAATAGCTTCAATCTTGCTCTCATTTGCCTTGATGCTATGAGCAGTAACAATATAACCTTAAAAATTCACCTCATTTGAGAAGAAGGTTCACTTTTTAAGGTTACCAAACAACTTTTCCTTTTCAAGAACCATCATATTCTGGATTAGATGGTTTTAGTGCTCTCATTTAGTCTTGCTATAAATCAGAATATCATCAAAATAAACCACTATGAATTTACCAATATAAGGACTGAATAGTTGATTCATAAGCCTCATAAAAGTACCGGGACCGTTGGATAAGCCAAATGGTGTAATGAGCCACTCAAATATGCCTCTTTTGGTTTTAAAGGTGGTTTTTCACTCATTACCTTCTCTGATTTTGGTTTGATAATAACTGGTTCTTAAGTCAATCTTGAAAAATACCCTTGAACCATGTTGTTCATCCAACACATGTTCAACTATAGGCATAGGAACCTATACTTGATGGGAATCTTGTTTATAGCATGCCTGCCTACACACATATGGATGCTTCCGTCTTTCATTGGAACCAAAAGAGCTGGAACGGCACATGGGCTTAAGCACTCTCGAACTAGTCCTTTAGGCATCAATTATTCCACCTGCCATTAAATCTCTATAGCATCTTTGGGGTTCATTCTGTAGGCTGATTTGTTTAAAAGAATGGATCTTGGAATAAGATCAATATGATGTTGGATATATTTTCTTGGGGGTAAACCTGAGGGTATTTCTTTTAGGAAAGCATGGTTAAATCATTTAAGTAACGAAATGGCTAAAGGATGGCTTAGCAGAGGGGATTTAGACTCTTCTTGAATAGCTAGTATCCACTCTTTAAAAGTTCCAAACTCATGATTAGAGACTTTTATGGTTTATTTTTATTGCATTTAGAAGGGGATAAGGGTACTAAAGTGATCGTCTTTCCTCCTTTGGAGAAGGAATACGTGTTTAGGAATGCGTTATACTACACCTTTCGATCATACATCCATGGTCTCCCTAATAAGATATGGCATACATCCATAGAAATCACGTGACACCATAACTCAACTTGTTAATTCTTTCCAATGGAAAAGGAAATTAAGTACCTAGATTTAACTTGTAACCCTTTGCTATGATTTAAAAACTAGATGTTAGAAGGGTGTGGATGAGTTATAGCTTGGAGGCCTAATTTTTCAATCATGCTAAGTGAAACCACATTAACACAATTTCCTTCATCGATGATCACCGAACACATCTTTCCCTAGACCATACGTCTAGAGTGAAATATGTTCTCTCTTTGTTCCTCTTTAACTCCCTTTTGACCACTTAGAACTCTCCTTCAAACAAGCATCTCCCCTTTGTCTACTTCCTCCCCTAGTTCCTCTTAATTTTCATCCTGATCATCCGCTACATTCCCCTCATTTTCTTCTTCAATTTCATCCTCCTTTACAGCCTCCTATTTAGCCAAAGTGATTACTTTTCTGTTTGGGTAGTCTGCGATAACATGGTGAAGTCCTTGCCATTTGAAACATCTTTTGGTACTCAATGAACTAGGATTAGGTTGATATTGCAGAGCTTATGTTCTTTGTGGGGTGGAAGGAATTGGGGATGTGGGTTTAGAAGGGTTACTTGAACTCCCCTTGTTAAAGCATTGATTATGAAGTAGACGCTTAGGAAATGATGAATGTCATATTTGCAGAGGATTTCATAAGTGTGTGAGAGTCATTTTAGGAGTGTTAGTATGCTTGATTGTATGATTTATGCCCCTATTTTTACTATCACGCTTAGTTTCGCTTGTTTAGAGTTTTTTGTAGATTTTGACTTTGTAAGCCAAGTTATGTGAGTACAACGAAGATTTCTAAAGCCTTGTAGATCAAAGGAGAGAGTAAAAGAGGCTCAAAGACACCCAACACAGACCAACTGTGGCCCATACCACGACCTAGAAGGTTCTAGGAGATGCAGTTGAACAAAAGAGGAGAACCAGCGCGATTAGTGCACACCACAATCTGTCAGCGGTGGTGCCGCGGTCTGTGGTGGGCCCCTTTCCCCCAGATCATCAGGTTTTCTCACTGCTGTTCGACTTTCAAGTAGTTTTTACACTTGGTTGAAATATTTTCTTGATAAAAAGGGCTGTTTTTAGCCTCATTTCTTCCCAATAATCCTATTCCATCTCCATATTCCTTTCCATTCTGACTAGGCTAGGATTTTAGATGAGATTAGAGGAAGAAAGAGTGAATTAAAGTGAAGATTTACAAGAATTCCATGCTGAGTTTTCAATCGATGGATTCAAGCGCGTCATTTAGCTGAGCATTTCTGTTCCGTTCTGTTCTATTCTCTTCTCTTTTCTCATTTTAGGATTTATATTTTGTAATTTTGATTATCTTTTGTTTCATTTTCCCAATCTTGTGTTCATTTGTTGAGTATTCCAGAATTGTTAGATTGTTTCATTAGATCATAGATGCTTATTATCTTGTGAGAAACTTCGTCATTTTCTTACATATTTTGGATATTGAATGAAGAAATGAAAGGTAAAATTCTATATTAGAATCCTATGATTTGACTTGATTGTGTGGAGTTTTGAGAAAGTTACACCAATTGAGAAACCACAATATGATAATCGCATGCTTAATAAAGCTAGACAAATTGAGAGCCCTTGAGAAATGCAAATTGGTTAGATTTATGTATTTCACTTTGCCTTGAAAGAGGCTTGTGAGGCTTTAATTGTTGGTTTTAAAACAATCAATTGAGGAAGGAGTGCTTGATTGATGCCTACGTTTAGTGATTGCTTGTTTTGCTTACTTCCTCGAAAATTTATCCACTAGATCAGATAATGGATTAGTTTAGTTTTAAACAATCAATTGAAGGAGTGCTTGATCAACCTAGTCCTTGTGGGAAACGACATTGGTTTGCTACAATGCCACAGTGCGATTGTGGCCCTATCAAGTTTTTAGCACCATTGCTAACGGCTAATGTCAAATATTGGGTCTTTCCTAATAGGTTTGACCAGATATTTTTATTTTTTTGACAAATAATAAAAAATATTAAAAACCTTTAAAAAATTGAGATAAAAAACAATGACAATTTTTCGTTTTCCCAAATTCGAGCATGAATTATTTTACAGGTATTTTAAGTGCTTGCATTTTTTTATTACTCAATGTGGTTATTGTGTGGGTAAACAACAGATTTTAGACATTGTTAATGAGGGTGTAAATAGTGAAACCCAAGCTCTTCTGGAGCATTGAGGTTTTCTTGCTAAAAATGTTGATGAGACATGACATTTGCTTATGTGAATTGCTTGGGATTTATTTAAATTTGAGAAATCTACTCTTATTTCTAAATATTCATTCCTTAATCCTTATGCATTCTATGCTAGATCTTATTAGGCCCCTTTTTGGTATGACTTGTGTAATGCTTCTAGCCATGCCATAAAGTCATGTCCTTATTATGCATGATATGTTCAACCTGACTTTACATCACCCAAGGACAATACTGATGTTGTCTTAACCTTACATGATTCACCCTTCCCTTTAGCTCAGTGCAAGGGGCTCGAGGTGGGTTATCCTTTTGGGGTTGTTGCTAGGTTTAGTGTTATTAATGCATGTTTTGAGTCGGAAGATACTTTTGATGAGTTACATAAGCTAGCTGAGACTCCTTTGGAGGGGTCACATGATGTGTTTGTCCATGAGGACTTTCTAAGCCTTGATGGTGATATTGTTTTGCCTAATCCCCCTGATCATTCCCAAGCTTCCCGTATGTCTTCACAACCCTCTCCTTTCCCTGAGTCTTACATTGTTGTGCCTACTGGTAATTTTATGATTTGTGATGCTAATGTTGATTTAGGCTATGACGATAACATGTTGTTCAGTATGCTTGGTGGCAATGTTGATGATTATCCATCCTTGGGATACTTTAGAGGGTATGAACCCTCTATTGATCCTTATTGTGTATGTTCAGGGGAGTTTCCTAGGAAAATCATGTGGACTATATTCTTTAATCCTTCCTATGATTTTTCTAAGGCCATTGATAAGGTCAAGAGGATACTCATTATCTTTGCTGTGATTTTTGTTACTGCATCTTATCTTGTATTTTCTAAATTGTAGTATGAGGAGTTTGATAAGCTCCTGCGTGGTTTGATGGCATCTAATTAGATAGGTCGTGTCTTGAGGTTATGATGGAGTGGATGATGCCCCATTTGTCCCATTTGCAAGGAAGCCTTAGCTTAGGTGTACCCGACATCTAACATAGTGAGATCGTTATATTTTGTTCCCCTTCCCTTCTCTTACTTTCTTTACTTTAAGTAATGATCCTTTATCTAAGTGTGGCGGAAGAGTAGCTTCATGTTTTCTATTTTTGTTATTAGTTTGCATACTAGTTAGAGCGTATAATTTTAGGTTTCTTTTTGTTTGCATTCGCATGTTGCATTTAGTTGCATTTTAGATTTGCATATAGGATTGCAAGTAGGGATAGTGTGGATTGATTTGAGATAACCTCCAATGGTGCTTTTGCTAGGCAAAATAGCTTTCATGAGCATAAGTATCTTTTAATGTGTAATCCCTTTTGGTGTGAAATTTATGAAGGTTTTGTGAATATTTTTTATTTTGACCCTTATCTTGATGAGGACCTTGTTATCGCTAGAGTTGTTGGCACTAATTTTTGTGCATGAGAACCATTTTATGAACTAGATGAGACTTTGGTAGATACCTCGTGAGACTTTGAGCCATGTTTGGACTAATCATTATATTTAATCCCGTGTTCTTTCATATGTGAGGCTCGTCCATGTTGCATCTCTAGAATTTGCCTAGATTCTTGTTCAAAACCACATTAGCATGTGCACAGTTGATAATATGATAGTGACATTCTTTATTGTTGAACATTTTAGCCACATAGCCAAATAGCTTATCCTTTTGTGTTACATGCTTTTCCCCTTTGCTAGCCCTTTGAGCTATAATCCTTTTCTTGTTGTGATACCTTCATATTAGGCCTTGGCCAAATACATGTTCCTAACCTTTAGCCCAAGTCTATGGGGCGTCACTTTATGTATGTAATGGGCAGTTTTTGGGGTAATTAGGTTTAAGGTGGCTCTGGTATGTTGGTTCGTTGAGGGATTGTTGTTATTGAGCACTTAGATTAATTCCTTTCTTATTTGGTTTAGTTTATGAGTTGATAATTCGTGATCTTCTACCTTTTAATAATTAATATTTTCATTTCATTTCCCAAAAAAAGAAGGAAAAAAGTGATGTTGAAGAGAAAGAAACAAAGGAAAAAATGAAAAAAAGTGAATAGTTAATTGGCATTGGATATTTGAATCGCTTGAGTTCCTCTCTCTGTCAACTTTTTTCATATTTCATTCGTGGGGGTATGTTCCTTGTATTGTTAAGGTTTGGAGTGTAGGTGAGCTTTATGGTTTCTTGGTGCCTTATCAGTTGCCCCTTAGCGATTTAGCTTCCTAGCTCCACATTGCCTAAATTTATTAGTCCACTCCTATCCCTTAACCATTTTTAGCCTATGTTATAACCTAAGTAAAGTCCCCTTGATTGTCATGCGCACATTACATTTTTGGTGGAGAAGAATTTGAGAGTCATTGCAAGCCTATGGTATTTTGTATCTTTGGAATAAGTATTGGGTGAACCTATGCTATAATCTAAACACATGAAGAGTTATTCGCATTTTCAAAAGTGAGGTTCTACCGGTCCGTTTGGCTCTATTCAATCTCATGTACGTGCATGATGTACTTTGGGTTCTTTGGAGGTGATCAAGTTTGATATCGAGCTTATGCTCTCGTACTTTTTTGAAAACCTTCTCCTCCTTTTAATCTTGAAATGCCTTTTGAGCTATTTGGGGTTACTATCGATTGCTATTCTTACTTATGGTATGCTATGAGTTGCCCACTTTAGGGACGTTGTTATGTTTTTGAGTCCTGGATGTATTTTCCCTTGTTGGTTTTCTTTAGTGTTTGCTTAATGACGAGTAAAGGTTAAGCATGGGGGAGTGATGAATGTCATATTTATATGAGATTTGATAAGCATTTCGAAGTCATTTTTGGGGCATTACTATGCTTAATTGTATGATGTTTGCCACTTTTTCCACTATTACGCTTTGTTTCGCTTGTTTTGAGAATTTTTGCAGATTTTGACTTTGTGAGCCAAGTTGTGTGAGTAGAACGAAGATTTTTGAGGCCTCATGGATCAAAGGATATAGCAAAAGAGGCCCAAAGACACCTACCATGGACCAATTGTCATCTATACCACAACCCAGAAGGTTTTAGGAGAAGCAGCTGAACAAAAGAGGAGAACCAACATAACTAGTGAGCACTACGGTCTGTCCATGGTGGCCCCTTTCCCCAGGGTAATCATGTTATCTCATGACTATTCGACTTCCAACTGGTTTTTACACTTGGCTCTAGTATTTTCGTGATAAGAAGGGTTGTTTTCAGCTTCATTTCTTCCCAATCATCCTATTCCATCTTCATATACCATTCCATTCAACCTAGATTAGGATTTAGAATTTTAATTAGATTAGAGGAAGAAAGAATGAATTGAAGTGAAGATTTACAAGGATTCCATGTTCAATTTGTAATTGACAAATTTAAGCACGTTCTTTGGCGAAGGATTTCGCTTCTCTTCTCTTCTCTTTTCTCGTTTTAGGATTTATGTTTTGTAATTTTGATTATCTGTTGTTTTGATCTTGGATTTATGAAAACACTTGTTAATTTTCCTAATCTGGTGTTTATCTCTCTGAATATTTTGAAATTGTTGGATTGTTTTATCAGATCATATATGCTTATTGTTTGGTGAGGAACTTGATCATTTTCTTGCATGTTTTGGGTATTGAAAGAAGAACCAAAAGGTGAAATTCACTACTAGAATCCTAGGATTTAACTTGTTTGTGTGGAGTATTAAGAAACCACAAATTTGATAATCATATGGTTAATGAACCTAAACAAATCGAGACCCCTTGAGAAATGGCAATTGGTTAGATTTAGGTGTTTTAGTTCACCTTGAAAGGGGGTTGTGAGACTTTGATTGTCAGTTTTGAAACAATCAATTGAGGAAGAAGTGCTTGATTGATGCGCTGATTGGTGATTGCTTATTATGGTTAATTCCTTGATTATTTATCCATTAGATTAGATAATAGATTAGTTTAGTTTCCAACCTCAAATTTTGATTTGCTTAGCCTATCTTAAGGGGATAAAGCCCAATAGATCAACCTGGTCCTTGTCGGAGATGGCCTTGATTTGCTACAGCGCTACCGTGCACTTGCAGTCCTATTAGGGAATCGACGTTTAAATGGCTTAGACTTTCGTTGTTTCTCAACTTTATGGGCTAGAACACAAACATCATCGAAAGTGAACTACTGTTATAATTTAACCACATTAGAATACTTAGCATCAAGACTCTCCAAGTATCTAACAATGGTTTGTTCTTCAGGCTCTTGAATATCACACCTGATTAGGAGTTTTTTAAATTCTCTTGTGTACTCCTCAACATTCATACTTCCTTGAGCTAAGTTGTGTAGTTGGGAGTAACTATCATGTATATAGGAGGTAGGTAAGAATCGAGATTTGAGCTTGGATGTCATCTTCTCCCATGCTTTGAACTTCTCCTTTGGGTTTCTTACTCTTTTAGCACACAAATGTGTCCACCAAAGTGAAGCAAAGTCCAGGGGCTACTAACTTCACCGTCTTATCCTCATAGACCTCTTTGTAATCAAGGATCCTTTCAGTGGTATGCATCCACTCTAAAAAACTCATTTGGGTCCAGTTTGCCTTCAAACTTTGAAATCTTAACTCTAAAATGATTAAAGTTAGTTGGTTGTCTACACTCCCTTTGTGTACTTGTTTGAGGCTCACCCTCACTTGAAGAACTCCGACGATTGCTAGCTTCTTCGTCCTCTTCACCGTGAACACAACCGATTAGCCTAGGTAAAGTTTTCTTCTTCTGTTTCATTACCCCAATTGATGCTTCAAGTTTTTTTTTTAGGTTTCTGTACTCTTGATTAGAGCCCTTAAGCTCTTGATTAGAAGGTGAAATAGTATGATAACTTCGCATCGAAGCTTCAAATTTCTCTGCTTAAGTCATGCTGGCACTCATGGCTAAATTTGGATTCGAATAGGTTTGTGTTTTAGGTGTGTATTTGGGCTGATTTGAAATGTGTGGGGGCTAGTTTCAAGGTCCAGGAGAAATTTAGCTCTGATACTGAAGTTGATGTATACATGTAACAACTCAACTCACACCCAAGATAGAATGCAAGTCAGCTAAAAACAAACTTGAACTTTAGCTAGAGTTTAGGTGAATCCGAATGATAGAAGAGAGAGATTAAATGTAATTAAACCTATTCTTGGATACAGAATCACCATCAAGAACAAGATTAGGGCCCTTAATCTTTTTTAGAATACAGAAACACCACCTAAAAAGGATTAAGACTCACTTGATCGCCACCTAGCTCAGCCTAAGCAAGGACATGCAAGTAAAGTGTTTAAACATTCAAAGGAGCAAAGCTCAACTTTCATTCATTCAAGGTTGAAAACTGCTTACAAAATGAACTTACAGAACTCCCTATATATATCCCTCTTTTACTGCCTAGGAAGGGATGAGGTTTCTTCCTACTTAGGAAACCTCTAAACTAGTTTAAGCTAATAAAATTACAAAGCAAGAAGAGTTAAGCTAATTATAAACAATGAGTCTATTAAAACAAAATGCTAATGACTAACTCAAGCTTGATCATGTTAATTAGCTTAAAAGGCTTTCTTGCACATGGACGAGGGACAAAAATGGCTACTGCCCCTCCTTATCTGGGGCTGGCCAACCAGATTGTGCCTAGTGTCTTCTTATTTGCATTGTGGTGGTTACATGCATTACTAGGCGTTAAGGAACTAGGCATTAAGGAAAGTATAAGGTTGTTTCCAACTATCCTATGTCTCAAAGAGCCAATTTTACTTGCTTTTTGTGCAGCCTTCTATCCCTTGCTTTTGCTAACTTTCACTTGGTTTCATTGCTTGGGGGAAAACCTTAGGATGTTAACAAACCCGCTAAATAAGAAATCAAGGCTAAACCAGGGTTAAGATGCTTAAAACACCTAACTAAGTAAACCGGCTTATATTAGGTGCTAATCTAGCATGGTTGACAAAATGTGCTTGAATCTTCGACTTGTGCTTGATTTAACTTGAAATCTTTACTTACCTTGGTAGCTAACTTCCTTGAGTATCACACTAAGTGAGACATTTGGATTAAACCTCATGGAGGCCTAAGCAATAGCACGCATAAAATCGGGCCATTATTGGACTCAAACTTAGGACCTTCTGTTTTTTACCCTAAAAAAATTAGGGTCATTCCTTGGACTTTGGCTAGTAAATTTGGACTAACTTGACTAATATTTAGGTCCAAATTGGGCTGCATAGGTGGACCTCCATCAATATCGCTTAAGGGAAAAAGGAGTCCACCAATGTTAGTTCGACAAGGCCAACCTCCTACATTGGGACAAAGGGGAAGAGTCCACCTAGGGTATCTCCTATAAGTGCAACCTTGTACATCTAGGACAAAAGGAAAGAGTACACATATGAACTATCCTAGAAGACCAAACACCTATGCCTAGAACAAAAGGAAAGGTCCATGTTGAGTCTCCCCAATGAGATCAACCTCCTATGCAGAGGTTAAAAAGGATGCCCACTTAAGCTCTCACCTTTAAGATCAAACTCTTACGGTTAGGGCAAATGATGGGTCATTCCAAGGTCTCTCCTACAAGACCAACCTCTTATGAATAAGGTAAAGGGAATCGGTCCATTGAGGGTCTCTTCTATAAGACCACCCTCTCAAAGCTAGGCAAAAGGGAAGGGTTCCACCTAGGGTCTCCCCTTCAAGTCCAACAACCTATGGTTAGGATAAAGGCAAGGTTCCACCTAAGGTCTCTTTTACAAGGCTAACCTCCTACGAGTAGGATAAAGATTCCTAACACTTATAGCTAGGAACTTTTTTTAATCCTTTTAAGACTTGAAAAGCAAATGAACATCACCTATAACCTGGGAAACTCATTGCCTAGCCACCTAGGACCAGGAAGAGAAGATGTCTAGCCCCCCACGACTTGAAAAAGGGATGAATAGTCACCTACAATAAGCAAAACTTAATCATTAGCTACGTCGGATAAGGGAAAAGGAGGTATAGCTAATTAGGACTTAGATGAGAAGATATGTAGCCACCTTTGACTTGAAAAAGGAATGAATGATGTCCTACAGCCAAGAAAACTCAACATCTACCTATCTGGTACTAGGTAAAAGGAAGTATAGCCAACTATATCTAGGATAAGAAGATGTCCAACTACTTACAACTAGGGACGAAAAAAATCTAGCCTCCTATGATCTAAAAAAGAAAGCTCTAGTGACCTAAGGCTAGGAAAAGAGGGTTATAGCCATCTATAACTAAGGAAGGGAAGGGAATGTGGGAAGATAATTTTAGTCGCCTATGGCTAGGAGAGGATGGTTTAACATATTATGACGTAGAGGAGAAAATGTGTAGTTACCTAAGACGGGAAGGAGAGATTGTGTATTTACTTACAATTAAGATGAGAGAATGTCTGGTTATTTATGACTCAGATGAGAGAATGCTTAGTGACCTATGACTGAAACAAGAGAATGCTCCATCACCTAAAACTAAATGAGAGAATGCCTAGTCACCTATGACTAATATAAGACAACTACTAGTCACCTATGACTGGAATGAGAGCATGCCTGGTCACCTACGATAAAGATAGGAGAATGTCAAGTTATATACTAAGATAGTGGATAGTCTAGCCAATATGACTAAAAGCATGTAGAACCTAGTGTAGTTGATGTTGTGATGTATGTGATATGCAAAGTTTGGGCCCTTAGGCTACTCAACTAATGTTGGGAAGGCAAGCAGGCTAACATTAAACGATGTAATTCCAAGATTGGAAGAGAATGCATTATGGAGAGACACTTACATAGATGTGGATTTGAAATATCAAGTGAGGTTATCTTACTTATCCCATTTAGACATCCCTGGGATGCTACTAGAGTACCTAGTAGTGTTTTTTGCTTTTGCTCCAAAGTTTGGGCTGTCATTGATCAACCACCTAGATGATGCCATTGTATAGCCATCAAAGTTTCATTTTAAAGTAAGTGCTTTCTTTGTTGAGGGACTAACTATTATATGTTCTTTCAGTGTTTTTCTTAAGTCTCGATAAGAGATGGTGTAGAACGAGAAGAAAGGATGCCATCGACACTCACATTATGAGGGCTTGGTTTTTCAACCAATATATGGGCCATACATGCATTTGCATATAGTGAAGTGGAATGGCGTATCAGGGCGTAATATAATATGCATTGAGGCGAGCAGCTAAAAAAAACTATGAGCATGATATATCTGTTCCTGGATAAAAGCCATTATATTGCAAATTTTCTTGGGATAAAAATCTTAAAAGGGTAATACATCTCAAAATGGAAACCCTAAGAGTGAGATATGCTCCAAAAATAGGATATGTAATTCAATACATGTGCTTACGAAAGCATATAGTGTGTACTATATGTGTGTTGAATTCCAAGAGTACACAACCACAAGAGGGGGGGTGAATTGTGGTGGTCGATTTTCGCCTAATAACTGACAAACAACCGTAGCACTTGATTGCAGAGATTGGTTCTAAATCACAAACAACCTTACGCCTTGTTTGTAGCGGTTGTTCTCAATTGATTCAGTAGCGAAATTCAAAGTAATAAATGCGGAAATAAAGCACACACAATTTTTACGTGGAAAACACCTCTAGCCCAACTGAGGTGTGAAAAACCACGACCTACCTCGTGTAGGATTTAACCACTTCACTAACGGGCTGAAAACGTTACAAAAGCAACACTCGTTGTTGCAACTTCTTACAAAAGCAACACTCCTTCTTCTCTAAGACAGGTTACACCACGTCCAATCTCACCAGATAGGACATGTCCAAAGTCCACACGACTGAGGACACACTCACTCACTTTCTGTTCTGAGAACAGGGGTACAAAACACCTTACTGGGGTGCTTCTAACTTAAGCAAATGTAAGGTACAATGAAGTCCTATTATGCCAAGAAATTGAAAGCTCAGTTAAGCACAATCTTCTCACGGTTTTTCTCTTTGAAATTCAGCTCTAAAAATCTCGTACTTCTTTGTAAAAACCGGATTGTCAAATGGGAGAGAGAATTTCAATATTTAGACGCACAACCCAACGGCTATTCTTTTCAAAAGATAGGGAAAATCCTCTATTTTTAGTTGCTTAGAAGATTCACCAAATATTTCCAACGGCTAAGAGAGGAGAGAAGATTTTCTTAAAATATCTTGGCCGAGTAATCTAGCTTGAAAAGGATAAAATCTTGATTTATCCCAAATTCAATCAAGACCTAAAAATAAGGGATAAGAATCTTTCAAGAGAAATCTTTAGCAAAAACGGTTTTGCAATTTTTTTTTCCAAATTCAAAACAAATCTTTTTAGATCTGGCAGCCAACCGAAGCAAATTTCCAGATAAGACTGATGTAGCTGCTGTAGTTTTTGAGAACACCCTAGGCACCCTGTTTGTAGGGTTGTTTGGAAATGGTGTCCCAAAGCAACTTTTCGAAAACCGTTTTTAAGAAGTGCTAAAAATGATACTTTCAAGATTGGCACATTAACAAGAGTCTAAAAGATAAAAACTAAATTAACCAAGACTCCTTGTAAGAATTAGTTGTCTTGTCAACAGTGAATATGCTGCTCCAAAACACCTTGGTCACCTTGATTCCTTGGGTGATCTTGTGTAGCTGAATGTTCCTCAAGACTTAAACCATATGTGTTGTTTGCTGATCTTGTGTCACTGAAGCTCGGAACCTGTTCCTAAGACTTGTTCTCAACATTTAGCCATCAGGTTAATAAAATATCACAAACAGCGGTGTAGGAACAACGGTGTATTAGGCCCTGTTTGGAGAGCTTGTTTGGAACAACATTACTTAGACAAATATGTTACTCTTGGATTTGTTATCATCAAAACTAAATATATTCAACAAATTCCCCCATTTTGATGATGACAAACCAAGTAACCATATTGACAACATTAAAAAGCTTAACAACGTTTAATGATGCTGATAGGGATCCTCTAGGTGCTAGGTCATAGAGCACGTCATATGGTTTTATTCATATGGTCTTATTCCCCCTTTTGGCATCATTAAAAAGCATAAATAGCAGTATGAATGCAAGAAAAAAAATATAGAGCATAAGGTGCAAGAAGCATCATTAAGGAGATATTGCATTAAAAACAGTACAATGCCAAAAACGAAGATGGGAGGAGACAAGAGAACAGCCTAGAGAATCAGGTTGCAGGGGTGGTCTCGTTTGCAGAGGAGGAATGCTGGGGGCAAGAGTGGAGAGAAGGGCAAGCAATTCCTCATGGCGTTTGGCGGAGAGGGCTTGCTCCTCAGCAAGAGCAGCCTTGACAGCTGAGAGCTCATCCTTGAGGCGAGCATTGTCCTCAAAAACAGCCTCAAGTTTGATGGAAGGTTGCCCAGAAACAGGTGGTCGAGGTGGTCGACGACCCTGTTTGGAGACTGAGCCTTCGCCAACCTCATAGCCACACCAGAGCAGAGTGTCAATCCCAATCTCATCAACGACTTGGGCCTCCACTCGCCGTGTGAGCACTATCCCAAGGTGCTCAAACACCCTTATCAGCAGAAACCCATATCCAAGATCATGGGCCCGGGTGGTGTCCGCAATTCGCCCTATGTGGCGAATCATGATTGCAGGGAGGTTGATTGGTTCCTCTCGATCCAGTAAGTCCACCAGGCATTGATCGAGGGCATCAGCTGAGTTTCGCCCTTGACCTCGCGGAATTATGTTCTTGATAGTGAACATAAACAATAGTTGGTGCAGGGAGGTCATTTCACCCTTCTTAACAGAGAGGGGTGTTCTCAGGCCCTGTTTTTGACTGAGGCGTTGGGACACCTCTAGGAGCCTGGCTGTTTCTAGGGCTGTTTTGTCTTCCCTCACATACACGTCAAAGCCTTGGGAGGGTACTCCCAAAATTTTTCCAAGTGTGGGCTCATCAACCTTAATGCATTGCCCATTCACAAAACTAGTCACCACCCCTTCGGTGACAGTGCAGTTGGCGTAAAACTTAGCCAACTCAGGCACAGAACACCCCAGCTGGGTGTTTGCAAACAAGTCGAGCCAGCCTTGAGCGCGCAACTTGGTCAGGAACACCCCCAGACCCTATTCCTCGAAAAAGCTTACATTCACTACCTTCCCCCTGACGACATTGCGCTTAAGCAACTGCGCATGTTTGTCAGACATAGGAGAGGGAGTGAACTGCTTTGGGCGTTTGGGGGCAGGAACAGAGGTGGTAGCTTCTGGTAGGGGGGCTGTTCTGGGCTTTCGCTTGAGGGGTGTTTTTGCAGGAGAGGGCTTCACAGCAGGTTTAGTGGTTGATTTCGGAGGGGCTTGTTCTTCAGAGGGCTCAGAGAACACCGGTGTCCCCTGTTTGAAGGTGGTGTTCTCAGAGTCAGAACTCGAGAACCCCTCGGTAGAAGAGGAGGAAATCTCCTCGATGACAGGAGCAGAGGGTTTAGAGATATGGTGAGAGGATTGAAAAGCTATTCTCGCAGATTTGCGAGAAGGCTTGGAGGATTGTGGAGAAGAGGGAGTTTGAGAGGGCTGAGACCTTGGTTGTGGCCTTGTTCTTGGCGTTCTGCTACGCCTGGCCACTATTTTCACCCTTTTCCTTTTCTCTCTAGTTTGAGCGACCGGAGTGGGGGTTTCAGCCTCAGAGAGAGAATCCTTCTCTAAACTCTCCTCTGATGTCTCATTCGACTTCCCTTGGAAGTCGACATTCAGATCCTCCACATACACACCTTCGACAGAGGCAGCCCCTGTTTCTGTCGCTGTGTCAGGAAACAACCCAGAAGAACAGGGCTCAAAATTAAACCCTTCAGGGGTTTCCAAGAGTTGGTCTTGAGACCCCGATAGTGTACCCTCTGACTCGACTTTAATGGGACAAGCAATTGTCCTACAAGGAACACCAATTCCCTTCCACACTCGAAGGGAATATCATCCATCCCCATTCCCACTGATTGTAGGGACAAGCTTTTCAGGAATTTGAAAGGCTTGTGCAGGATTGGGCGAGGGGGAGCAGGGATTGAAGACGCAAGAATGAGGGCTTTTGATTGAGAGGAGTTGTTGGGAGCCATTGTTGCTAGAAGAGAGAGATTAGGGTTTAAGGATTTTGCAGGGTTTTCAGGTTTTGCTTGTGTGCGAGATGAACGGCAGAACTGAGAACAGGGCATATAAAGAGAGAGAGAGAGAGAGAGCACCCAAAATCTTTAGAAGATTTCTCGGTTTGCAACGGGTGTGAGCATTAAAAGCTTGTGCCTTGGGAAGGAAAGAAAACACATAGAGCAACCAAGGGGCGTACCTGTTCTCTTCGTTATGCCTGTTCTTTGCCGTCTGATCTTGATTGGACTTAATGGTATTAAGGCGGCTCCAATACATCCCCTTATGCTGCACTAAGTGGATAAGTAGAGACAAAATGCACGCAATTCGAGTGTATGCAATCACATCCGTTGTTAATAAGATTTGCAAACAAGGGGAGAGAACAGGGTGTAAAGGTTGATCTTACCAAACCCAGTTCATGTTCTGGAAACAGGTATCTCAGGGTGTTCTCACCAACCCTAGTTCCAGTCTATTTCTCTCAAATTGATCTCTAGCTAGTGCCGTAGTGAATATATCAGCAATTTGATTTTCCGTTGTGCAAAAATTCATAGAGATTAAACCCTTTTCAACATTATCTCTCAAGAAATGATGTCGAATGTCAATATGCGGTGTTCTTTTATGTTGACATGGATTTTTGGCAATGTTAATTGCACTTGTGTTATCACAAGAAATACGAATGCATCCAGTGTCAACACAAAAGTCCTTAAGCTGTTACCTTATCCACAACAGTTGAGCACAGCATGAAACTGCTGCAACATATTCAGCTTCTGCTGTGGACATGGCAACAGAATGTTGCTTCTTGGTAGCCTAAGATACCAAATAATGTCCAAGAAAGTGAGCCATACCTAAGGTACTCTTTCTATCAACTAGGAATCCAGCATAGTCAGCATTAGAATATCCAACAAGATCAAAATGGCAACCTCTAGGATACCATAAGGCTAAATTGGGTGTATGTTTCAAATATCTTAGTATCCGTTTCACAGCCTTAAAGTGAGTTTCCTTAGGATTAGACTGAAAACGGGCACATAAACCAACACTAAAAACAATATCTGGTCTACTAGCGGTTAGGTATAGGAGTGACCCAATCATGCCCCTATAGAGTTTCTCCTCAACTGAGGGACTCCCATCATCCATAACCAACCTGGTTGAAGGAGAAATAGGAGTGTCTACGGGTTTGGCCAACTCCATCCCAAAACGCTTAAGTAGCTCCTTGATATACTTTTGTTGATGGATCATGGTGCCGTTTGGAGTTTGCTTGATTTGTAAGCCTAAGAAAAAGTTAAGCTCACCCATCATGCTCATCTCAAACTCACTCCTCATCATATTTGAAAATTCATTGCATAAATCATGATGAGTTGCACCAAATATAATGTCATCAACATATATTTGGACAATCAATAAATGTTCCCCCTTAGATTTTAGAAACAAGGTATTGTCTACCTTGCCTCTTCTAAAATCATTTTCAATTAAAAAACTTGACAACCGTTCGTACCAAGCTCTAGGAGCTTGTTTTAGGCCATAAAGAGCTTTGTCAAGTTTGAAAACATGGTTGGAAATTCACTGTTTTCAAAACCAGGGGGTTGTTTGACATACACCTCTTCTTTAAGGTATCCGTTGAGGAATGCACTTTTCACGTCCATTTGATATAGCTTGATTTCCATATGAGCTGCAAAGGCTATTAAGATTCGAATAGCCTCAATTCTAGCAACTGGTGCAAAGGTTTCTTCATAATCGATCCCTTCTTTTTGATTATACCCTTGAACAACCAGCCGTGCCTTGTTCCTAGTGACTGTTCCTGACTCATCCAGTTTGTTTCGAAACACCCACTTGGTTCCAATGATTGTTCTCTCTGCAGGTTTAGGTACAAGGTGCCATACTTTGTTTCTTTCAAATTGATGGAGCTCTTCTTGCATTGCCGTGACCCAATCTGAATCTGCAAGAGCTTCATTCACACTCTTTGGCTCAATATTAGAGAGAAAAGCATAGAAAGCACAGAAATTCTTAAGCTTAGACCTAGTTTGCACTCCACTGTTAATATCAGACAGAATTTGATCAAGGGGGTGCGAACTATGGTACTTCCATGGTCGTGGAGTAAGAGGATCCACAGACCCATGCTCTACTCTAGTCGTAATATCAAGCTTACAATCATCTCCTGAGCCTGTTTCTGCACCTGTTTGTAAGCCTGTTCCTGAAGAACATGGTCCCGAACAGGGTTTAACGGTGTTTCCCCCTGTTTGGTGTTCACCTTGCCTGCTGTTCTGAGGAACACCTTCAGGAGTTGTTTTCTCCATGGTGTTCTTACCTCGTTTATCTTGGAGCAACACTTCTTTTCGAACAAGACCTAATTCAAGTTCATCTTCCTGTGCATCATTCTCACTCAACAAGTTAGATTCATTAAAAAGCACATGCACACTTTCCTCAACACACAAGGTCCTTTTGTTAAAGACTTTGTATGCCTTGCTGTGAGAAGAATAGCCAAGAAATATTGCCTCATCACTCCTAGGGTCAAACTTTCCTAAGGCATCCTTCCCATTATTATGCACAAAACACCTACAACCAAATGTTCTTAGGTGCGTAATATTGGGTTTTCTGCCCTTGAAAAGTTCATAAGGAGTTTTGTTTAAAATGGGTCTGATCATGCATCTATTTATAATGTAACATGAGGTGTTCAATGCTTCTGCCCAGAAATGCCTAGGAAGACCACCAGCAATAAGCATTGTTCTGGTTATGTCTTCCAGGGTGCGATTTTTTACGCTCAACCACCCCATTTTGTTGGGATGTTCTTGGAGCTGAGAAGTTATGATCAACACCATTTTCATTACAATAGTTGATAAAACTTGCATTTTCAAACTCAGTTCCATGATCAGATCTCAAGCTAATTAAGGAGTGTCCTACTCTCTTTTCAACCTTTTTGAGAAAGGCAACAAAATTCTCAAAGGTTTCATCTTTGGATACCAAAAACAAGGTCCAAGTAAATCGAGAGTAATCATCCACTACAACAAGCACATACTTTTTCCCACCTCTACTAGTTATCCTCATGGGACCACACAAATCAATGTGTAATAATTCTAGAGGTCGGGTAGTGCTTACACATTTTTTCGATTTAAAAGAAGATCTGACTTGTTTGCCTTTTGCACAAGCTTCACATACCTTGTCATCATTAAATTTGATGGAAGGTAGTCCAATAACCAGGTCTTTTGAAACAAGTTTGTTTAAAAGAGTAAGGCTTGTATGACCTAGTCTCTTGTGCCAGAGCATTATGTCATCATTCACAGCACTCAAACAAGTCAGGTTGTTTTGGGAAGAGTGGAAATACATACTTTGTAAACATTTTTGTGTCGCTTCCCCCTTAATACGACATCTCCTGTGTTGACATTGACAACCAAGCAATGTGTTCGTGAGAATACCACTAGGTTGTTCTTGTCACACAGTTGAGACACACTTAGTAAATTATGCTTTAAACCATCAACTAAGTGCACATTATCAATTGAGTGGGAGAGAGTTTTACCAATGCTACCTACACCGACAATTGTCCCAGACTTGCCGTTGCCAAAAGCCACGCTCCCACCGGTTGAAGCTGTAAGTGAGAGAAAGTTTGATTTTTCTCCAATCATATGCCGCGAACACCCACTATCAACATACCACAGCTGCCTGTTTTCAAGGTTGTTTTCTGATATGTTTGACAGGGTGTTTCTTACCCTGTTTGCTAGGTTGTTTGTGGGGTTGTTCTCTCTCACTTCAGCCTGCAAAACAAATCACAGGTTAGTTTTGGGAACCCAGATCCACTTGGGTCCCATTCTTTTAGACAAGTAAAGCTCATCTTTTCTAATCCAGATTTGTTTCATATACCTTTCATTTTTTTCAATGACATACCTTCTCAGAGGACATGAATATCGATAGTGACCAGTTTTACCACAATGAAAGCAAATAATGTTTTTAGGTAATCCCACATACTTTCTATGAATTGGGTAAACTGTTCGTTTAGGCTTATATCCAAGTCCCTTTTTGTTTCGACTGTGGTGAGTGTTTACCCAATCAAGGGCTTGTGAGGACTTGTTCCAGCGCTTGGTTGTGATAAGCTCGGTTTCCAGTTTTTCTATATTAGCATGCAAACCCTTGTTCTCCCTGAGCAAGGATTCAACCATTCCTTCCACCTCAAAGAGTTTTTCCTCCATTGGAGAATAATCTCCTTCTTTTATAAAGAGGTTTTATTTGAGCGTATTAATATTTTCATGTAAGCCCAGTTTTTCATTTTTAAGGATCTCATTTTCTAGTTCTAGGTCTCGGACATCTCGTTTCAATTCAGCACAAGTATCCATCAAGGTATACAAAAGTTCTTCGAGAGTTGCTTTATTGAGACCACGTACCTTATTCTTGAGATCAGTAAGACTGTTTGTTGATTCATCATCTGAATCCGTGTCACTTGGTGCCATGAGAGCTACAGCACCTTCATCAGTTTCAGACTCACCTTCATCCTCAGAGGAATCTCCCCAGGCAGCAAGCATAGCCTTCGAGAATCGTCTCCCAGAACTGCTTGCAGCTTGTTTTCTACCTTGTTTCCTGGGGTGTTCTTGCTCTTGCTCTTCTCGAAGTAGTGGACAGTTCTTCACAATGTGATCTGGTTTGCCACACTTGAAACACCCTGTGAACTGTTCTCGGGGGGTGTTTCTGGACTTACTGAAGTCTTTTCTTTTGCTGTTTTCTTTGATCTTTTTGAAGAATTTCTTGAACTTTCTTGTCATTAAGGCCATCTCTTCATCCTCAAGGTCAGAATCATCATCCTCTTGTGCTTTCAAGGCAAGCCCACGATCCTTCTTCTGCTCCTCTTTTTGTTGTGAGTTCTTTCTGAGTTCATAGGTTTGAAGATTGCCAATCAACTCGTCGAGGGTGATCTTGTTCATGTCTTTAGCTTCTTGGATGGCTGTCACCTTCGCTTCCCAAGACCGAGGCAAAATCCTTAGAATCTTCCTCACCAGCTCTTCTGTGGTGAAGGATTTTCCCAGGGATTTTAGCTCGTTTGTTATGTGGGTGAAGCGTGTGTACATATCCATCACGTTCTCACCATCATCCATATCAAACAACTCATATTGCCTCATAAGTAGCTCAATGTGTGATTGTTTGACTTGACTTGTTCCTTCATGAGCTACTTGGAGGGCATTCCATATCTCTGAGCTGACTCACACTCCGAGATACGTGTATATTCATCTGGACCTAGGCCAAAATATAATAGCTTCTTGGCCTTGGCATTCTTTTCCATTTTCTTATAGTCTTCACCATCAAACTCTATGGGTTCCTTGGGAACCTTCTTACCATCTTCAAGCACCTTGGTGGGAACAAGGGGCCCATTTTTGATGAGTATCCATAATTCATAATCTTCTGCCTGAATATAGTTCTCCATCTTATTCTTCCACCAACTATAATGTTGGCCGTTGAAATAGGGTGGACGAGTAATGGATTGCCCTTCAAGGATTCCTTGTGGTGTACTCATCTTCAGAATCTCTCAAGGTGTTAGCCCTTTTGAGAGAACCCGCTCTGATACCACTTGTTGAATTCCAAGAGTACACAACCACAAGAGGGGGGTGAATTGTGGTGGTCGATTTTCGCCTAATAACTGACAAACAACCGTAGCACTTGATTGCAGAGATTGTTTGTAAATCACAAACAACCTTACGCCTTGTTTGTAGCGGTTGTTCTCAATTGATTCAGTAGCGACATTCAAAATAATAAATGCGGAAATAAAGCACACACAATTTTTACGTGGAAAACACCTCTAGCCCAACTGAGGTGTGAAAAACCACGACCTACCTCGCGTAGGATTTAACCACTTCACTAACGGGCTGAAAACGTTACAAAAGCAACACTCCTTGTTACAACTTGTAACCCACGTAACCTTCTTCCCTAAGACAGGTTACACCACGTCCAATCTCACCAGATAGGACACGTCCAAAGTCCACATGACTGAGGACACACTCACTCACTTTTTGTTCTGGGAACAGGGGTACAAAACACCTTACTGGGGTGCTTCTGACTTAAGCAAATGTAAGGTGCAATGAAGTCCTATTATGCCAAGAAATTGAAAGCTCAGTTAAGCACAATCTTCTCACGGTTTTTCTCTTTGAAATTCAGCTCTAAAAATCTCTTACTTCTTTGTAAAAACCGGATTGTCAAATGGGAGAGAGAATTTCAATATTTAAACGCACAACCCAACGGCTATTCTTTTCAAAAGATAGGGAAAATCCTCTATTTTTAGTCGCTTAGAAGATTCACCAAAGATTTCCAACGGCTAAGAGAGGAGAGAAGATTTTCTTAAAATATCTTGGCCGAGTAATCTAGCTTGAAAAGGATAAAATCTTGATTTATCCCAAATTCAATCAAGACCTAAAAATAAGGGATAAGAATCTTTCAAGAGAAATCTTTAGCAAAAACGGTTTTGCAATTTTTTCAAATTCAAAACAAATCTTTTTAGATCTGGCAGCCAACCAAAGCAAATTTCCAGATAAGACTGATGTAGCTGCTGTAGTTTTTGAGAACACCCTAGGCACCCTGTTTGCAGGGTTGTTTGGAAATGGTGTCCCAAAGCAACTTTTCGAAAACCGTTTTCAAGAAGTGCTAAAAATGATACTTTCAAGATTGGCATATTAACAAGAGTCTAAAAGATAAAAACTAAATTAACCAAGACTCCTTGTAAGAATTAGTTGTCTTGTCAAGAGTGAATATGCTGCTCCAAAACACCTTGGTCACCTTGATTCCTTGGGTGATCTTGTGTAGCTGAATGTTCCTCAAGACTTAAACCATGTGTTGTTTGCTGATCTTGTGTCACTGAAGCTCGGAACCTGTTCCTAAAACTTGTTCTCAACATTTAGCCACCAGGTTAATAAAATATCACAAACAGCGGTGTAAGAACAACGGTGTATTAGGCCTTGTTTGGAGAGCTTGTTTGGAACAACATTACTTAGACAAATATGTTACTCTTGGATTTGTTATCATCAAAACTAAATATATTCAACAATGTGTATATGTGTAGGCACATGCATGTAATACATCCATGGATATAGATTAGTATGTGCTTATTGTGGATGAATGTTAAGCTTGGACACATATGTAAAGTGAATGTAGTTTTAGCCTATGAATATATGTGAAGCTATTGATAAATGATGAACCCACAAACTAGGTAAATGCATGAATGAGGTGTAGATGGATACTTGTGTGCATGTTAGGTGTGACACGATGGCGCCATGATGTTGTGCAAGACTCAGACACTATTTTGGTTATCTAGACCCACTGGTGGTTAGGGACATTCCCACTTTGGCTAGCAACCAAAGTCGATAGGAAAGCGGACTGTAAGAAGGATAGAATAGTGTAAGGGTGCAAGTTTTGCTCACTCTGGGGTGTGAAATGAAGATGGCACCGACGTAGGTGACAACTTAGATCAAGTAAGCAACGTGTAGGGTTACATTACCATAAAAAGCAAGTTATGCTAGTGCCAAGGCTAAAATGATGAGATAGACTTGAAAACTGTGCCTGGATTGGCACAAATAGAGTGGAGGAGATGATTAATCCAAAATTGGCTTATAGATGGTCGATAAGGATGGGTGATCTAATTTAAGGGAAACTTTTTCCTTGTGAGTGAGTATCTCTTGGTAGACATAGCTTAGTCCTTATCAATTCGTTGTGCTCAAGTTCATGAATGTCCTAATCCCACGAATGTGTAAGCTGCTTATTTTTTGAGACTTAAATTCTAAGCCTAATACCATCTTCAAAGTTAAGGGTGTTTGCTTTAATGCTCCTTTATAATGGTAAGAGAAGACATGAATATGAGATGAAGGGTTATAAGTATACACGGTGATGAGAGAGCGTGAATGAAAGGTAGAGGGTGATTAGAGAAGATGGCAGGTTAATGATGTCCAAGTCTAGTAAGAGAAAGGAAGGTAAGATAATATTTCATGAACACTCCAAAAGCCAAGTTGCTCTTTTTATTATTTCTCCTCTTGGGAGTTAGGCCTAGATGGGTGTTTCAGCTAGTGATATGGGGAAACAAACCAACTGCTTCCACGACTTGTTCCTTTTGGTTAGCTGTAAGAAGGAAGTTGCCCTTTTTTGAACTTTTGGATTTTAATCACTAAGGACTTAATTAAGCTTTATGTGAGATAGTTTTTATAGCTGACCTAAGGAAAGGATACATATGCATCTAGAGAGGAATCACACCTATAGTAGTTCTTAAAAAGTGATGTGGCTTGAAGGATTTAGCCCCTAGGAGGGCTTTCGGTGTAAGGATGAAGATCTAGCTAATTAAATGAAAGGGAATTGGCATGAAGACTCAATTTTTTTCCCATATATAAACCCAAGTGTATGTGAAGAGGGATATTGACAACTTGTTATGGATTTGAATTCAAAGAAATCTTTTTTTTTGTTTTTTTTGTTTTTGGGCTTTGGTAGCTTAAGGGGAAAACTTAGACTATTTGCCTCTATTGATGTAGTGCATGTAGTGTGCATTTTATAACTTGGGTCACAACCCTCTTATGAGATATATGCATTATCAACACACATTTACACTATACGACGGATCGTTTATCATTCTCGCTTATCCTATCTCTTTGTTTAGCTTTCCTAATGAATATTGTAAAGATCTTAGCCTATTTGCAAATAGTTGTTAGTTATTTGTATTTGTTGTTAGTTGTTTGACTTAGTAGAGCTAGTGATGTGTGGAAAAATTATGGTAAATTGGTTGTTTCTAAGGAAGATATTTGGTAAAAATTCTATTTGTATCCTTATCTCTAAATTATTTTTTGATAGAGCATATTTTTTAATTTATTACTTATCTTATTTTCTTTTCAAAAAGAACTAAACTTGAGTAATATGTATAAATTAACATTATTTGTGAACACCAAAGAAAAAATTCTTTCATAAGACTTTACTTTCTTACTAATTCTACACAAGTTGTATTCATCGTTTATCATATTTGTTTTCAATGTGTACTTATGTAAATGATGCCAACGTTTTATAATGTCATTCTGTTATTTGTTAGAATTTCTAGTTTATGAATTGAAATTAAAATTTATATCAATTTCTAATGATTGTATCTTTATTAGGTTTGATTCACATAGAACGTAGCATCAAATGTTACTATTTTGCACCAATACAAAGCTCATTGTCTACAACATTGATATGGGGACTAAATAATCTAAATATAAATATCAATTATTCATAAAGGTGCATGATGAGAGTACTAAATTAGCTTGATATATATACTAATGAAATTAGAAAATCTACAGCAGAAAAATACACTATTTAGCTGAAAAGATGCAAACAACTAAAGAAACAATGCAACTTCAACGGTTCGTTTTTGTCTAAAAAACGTTTAAAGAAAAGGTTTCTACTCTTGTTAATGCTCAAGGTCTAATTAGGCTTGAATGTTGTTGATACAAGCTTTCAAGCAATGCTTCATCGTACTTTGTACTATTTCTATTTCATAAAAGCAACATTATATAAATATAATTTAATGGCATGTAGTATAATTTTTTTAAACTCTTGGGCAAATGTCTCATTTCTACAAAAGCTTCTTTGAAAAGGCTAATGAAAATAGCCTTTTGAAAAAGAGCTACTTAGAGCTAAACTACTGTTTTGAATAGCTATTTGTCATACACCTATTTAGCTGCTTAACTTGGCCAAACTAGCTAAAACACCCAAATTAGATTGTTTTTCCCAAAAAAGTTGTTGCTACCAAGCAACCCCTTGTCATGTCAATGAATTTTGGCTTTTGATCTTTTGTTTGGGAACCTTCGTCAATTGGTCATAGTGATTTCACCGTTTGAATGATTTGGCGAGCTAAGAGTTTCTTTTTTTTTTTTTAAAATTTATGGACAATACGGTTTTTTAGAAAAATCCAATTTTTAATAGGTGTTCTAGCCTTTTATTTTTCATTAATAATAACTTTCAACACTTGCAAACATGAGTTTCAATCTTTTTGATATCGTATTAGTTTAATTCACATGAGATTTATCACATAAAAACCTTGTAATTATTTTCAACTGTGCATGTAACTATGCAAGGCAAGTGGTCACTTGACCTTTCATCATTTAGTCTTTATGACCCCTATTTCTTTTACTTTTCAATTTTTTTTTGGTTAGGAAAATGACTCTATTTGATTACGGCACCAGAGCTTACGTTGTATGTGTGAACATTGGTCATGTGAGCATTTCCCTTCCTGGCTGGTTATCTTTAATTTTGGCATCACGTGCAACACACATTAATTCCTATCCTAAGCTTAGGTTAGTCTCAAAGAAGGACAAGTTGAAAGGTTGAAACATGCCTATGTCAGTCTAAAGGAAGATTGTGGGTTGTCAAAGGAGGCATTCCCTCATAGGTGAGTCCTTAGTCATACCATTTTTCTTTTTTTTTTTGGTCATTTTTCTCAGTCGTTTGTATTTTTTCCATTTTGCTTTTCTACTTTTTTATTCTAAAACCCAGATTCATTGTAGGACAAAATATGTGAAGGGGATAGAGATAAAGAATGTGCACAAAAATGTATGGATATAAAATGGAACCGATTTTATGGATATAAATGAGGATGCAAGACTTGGTCTAAAAGACAAATAATGATATGTTCTGGGGACACTCCAACGTGACGATAAAGTTATCCTAGAGAATCTAGGTTGCTATTGATCTTATTGGTGTTGCTTTTTCTTTTGGTGAGGAATGAGATTGGTACCACTCTATTTTGATTCCTCTAACGTGGAGGTAGGCTCATTGAAATAATCAAGCCCTTGAGAAATATGGATGACATTGGTCCTATTATTAATCTTGTCTTCAATGAATTATTTCAATTTGAAGCAATGGTTAATAGATTGACCTTTTCCTTCATGGCAGATGTAATCAACATTCTAATCCTATTTTTAGGATTTTCTAGTCTGTTGGTGAGCTCCTGTGGGCCAAACGGGCTTAATGATGCCTTATTGGTATAGTATTCTAAGGGCTTCTTCAAACACCATGCCAAGGCGTATATAAATCCTAGCAAGAGTTCTCCCACTTATTGTTAGGTAGGCTTTTACTTCCATTGCTTTTAGCCTGATCACAATGACCTCTTATCTAAGGCGTCATAACTTTGTGATGCAGGCGGTGACGCTAGCAAACACTTGGACCATCTTAGCAAGAGTTCTTACCTAGTAAGATGTCTCCCACTATGTTGTTAATGTTTGACTTTTGACCTAAATCACAAATGGTAATTAGAAAGAATGTGTGAAGGTGAGTTACCAAAGAGACAAGAGATTAGATAATGATGAAGAGAGTATAGATCCAAGGTGAAAGGGGTGGTAGAAGAGACCTCGGTTGGAGATCATAAGCAAGGACAAAGGCCCAGGTTTGGAATGAGGGGAGGTTCAATGAGGTGGAGGTTAGGGACTAATGATCAAGGTAGAGTCAATGGAATTATACTAAGGGTAGAGACTCTAATGGAAGTCAGCGGTTAGATGAGGACAACTACTATAGATTTTATCCTACATATTAGGGCCTATAGATGAACTATAGGATCCTGGGTCAAGGATGAGAGCTAGACAGGGTGAAACCTAGGTTGAAGACCAAAGGTAGGACATGCAAATTCCTACATTAAGGTTAGGGTGTAAAGGTAATGCAAACCTGGGTTTGGCTTAGGATAAGACAAGTCTGATTCTAGGTTAGGAGATAGGTATGATGGGCTAGTCCCTATGTTAGGCTATACATCATGACATTGGCCTTTTGTGGGCTAAGAGATATATATATGATGGTGTGTCCTAAAGTATTACGTACCATGTGAAAAGGATTGTCTTAAGTAGGCTTGCGTGTAAGAGTTCCAATGGATTGTCTTGGGGTAGGCTACAAAGTGTGCAAATAGTCTTCTATAAGTTGGATGAAGATGTTAGCAAGTGAACTAAATCTAAGTGAGCTAAGGTATGCGCACGGTGGGTAACTCTAGTCTTAAAGTGTTGAAAGGATGCTATATGACACATAGACGTATAAGGGCTAGTATGAAGGTATGCGAATGATGGGCCCAAAGTATAATGGAAATATGAATGCAAAGATGGGGTTGCCTACAGCCTATTTAGATGCACGCGACAATGGACTATGACATAAGCATATGTAATCCAACATCAACTACGGCGATAGGCTACCTAGATAGGCTATGATAATGGACTCTCTTATGAGTATATGAATGTATGCACTATGATAAATGAACCAGGGATGTGGGAGTCTATATATAAGGAGTCCATATATTAGGGATGCAAAGGTTTTAACTCCAAAAGTACACAAGTAAGCAAAAATATACACCTAGCATAAACCTCAAGATAGATGACATGGGAAAGTTGGTATTGCAAGGGCCTAAAAAGACCAATGAGTAGCATGTTGGCCATTTCTCTTAGGCTGCAATGGCATTCCCTCATTGCTGCTGGACAAAATTTCAGCATAGGTAGCATGAAATTAACGGCTACTGTGCTCCGATCCTAGGCTTTTGATGGAAGTGTCTTGCATCTTTTGGCGAAACTAGAGTTTTAGGTTAAAAGACACACCCAATTTTTGAAAATGAGTCTTGACTCACAAAGAAGCACATGTAGAAAACGAAAAAGAGAGCACTTAGCATTTATTCTAAGCATACATTCACATGAGGGTTCATCCTAAATTGATGTTTAAAAGGGCATGTGGCGAAGTTGGTGGTCATAATACCAAGTGAGACATTCTACACTCATTTTATCTTCAAAGGGGTGTGCTTTAAAGTCGTACAATGGTTCTCCTTAGAGAAAAGTCACAACCAAGTGGGAAAAGCGAGCATTAGGAAGGACTTCCACATTATTTTTAAGATACAAAGATAATCCAAGTGGTATGCTTTACTAGGGGGCGCTCGATAAACATTCACATTCATTGATCCTAAGGACATAATGCATAGATACCTATATGATAAAAATTTTTTAATTAGAAAACAAAAAGTATAATAACATTCATTTCTTTAAAGTTTCAACCACTAACTTATATAGTCCCTAGTGAAGTAACCACTAAAATTACCTTGCCCAATTATAACAGTTCGGGGTTATTGATCTTTTGGTATCTTGACATAGGTGCCATTGATTTTTTCAGGTCTTCCTTTTTGGCTTAATTTTTTTAGTACCCTAAGCTATGACGTTTTGATTTTTTACTGCCTTCTGAAAACCTATTTTAATTTTTTAATACCTCCCGTGCTCTTTCCTTTTTCACTTTTGGCCAAAACTTTCAGAAATTGCAGAAAGACCGTCCAAAACTGTGTAAAATATGTAAATAAGCTATTTTTAGAGTTTTTTTAGAAAATATACTTGTTTTAAACAATTAAACTTCTTATATTGACTTTACTGGTACTAGTTATCACAATCTACTACTTATATCTTAGATACTATACTGTCTATGGTTATAGGTCCACCATGCTTGACAAAATAATTAAAACTTGATGAGAGAGTTTCGACTATTACTGTATTTAGTCGGTGTTAGATCATGGCGTTCCTCTAACTTCCTGTTTACAGAGATTGCTAATCTCAACCACACACTCCTTAGATCAGGTACATCACTGATCCGTTTCGTTTCCTACTTCGGACCACAGTCACTAATCAAGTTTTTTATATTTTAAACGAATATTGGACAGTAATATGCTGTAGTTTGGGGGTATTAGCTGATAATACTCCCAACTTTAAACTTAGATATTCGCACACCTATTATGGATGTATTTACTATTTATATACTAAGACCAATCTTGAATGTGTTTTTAGTTGGTGGTGTAAGTTCATATTCAGTATATGTAATTGTATACGGTTGGTAATTCAGACATTTTAAACATATACAATTGCATATAATTGTGAAATTGCTACACTATATTGATAAAAACACATTCAAACTCTACCTTGCTATATAGACAGTAAATAAGCAAATTTAATCCAAAGGATAGTGGGATTTTAACTAGCAAATTATAATATTTAAGACATAAGGTTCAATTGAATAACGTTGCCTACTAGAAAACTTCTTCTATTGAAAGCTTGAAAGTGAAAATATTACAATGGAAAGGTTTAAGAGGGACTTAAACTACTAAGATTATTAGAGATGCTTGGTTAAAGAGAAATGAAAAATCTCAACTTCTCTTTTTCTCAAGAATGCTCAAATGACAATGTCCCTTCTCAGCATTCACCTCTCCTTTCATAGAGGGCTGGGGGTACAGAGGAAGCCCCATTGACTACAGTATACATTGATTTTACACATAACTACAATTACATTCACATGGCTACAGTAGGCTACTTTATTTACAGATCTGACACTTGTCAAAATAGTACAATAATGGAGTAATCACTTTTCAGAGAGCTTTTAATCATGATAAGACTAGTCGTCATTTATTGAGACCATGTATACCTTCATCTCCAATTATATCTTCTAGACCATCATTATCTAGATAATCATCAAAATATTCATTAAACTGAAGATGCTCTGGGGCCCATTTCTTAAATAATTCAAGACGATATTTCTTTTGTTTTTCTGATAAAATTTTTTCAGCTCCAACATTAAAGAGATAATCAATAATATCTTCCAAAACTGCTCCCTCTACCTTCATGTATTCTTTAAACTCATTGTCATAGACAAAGGTAGTGTTTCTACAATATACTAATGTTTTTCCTTGTTCAATTAATGCCCAACTTTGATGATAAGTGTTGTAAAAACTAATGGCTCTTGTCAAAGCAGGATTAGTAACTAATTCTCGTCATTTTGGAACCCATTCTTGTCCTTGATCATAGGGATCGTCGAAATCAATAATTTGAATAAGATAATGAGCTCGCTTGGCTTTTCCATTATCATACTCAGTTAGTAAACAATGTACTTCCACATATAGGCATCGCTTATTTGGGATTTTTGTTGGACCATCAGGAGATATAAGAATCCAATAGATCACTCGGAACATGTATTGCTGAAATTTAGTTAGTGCTGAGAAAAATAGAGATTTTACATCTGGGAATTCTATAAAGTAAACTACCATCCCGTATTCCCATGCTTTCATGACAGGGTCATTTGGAGAGATTGAATTTGCTCGGAAAGTAACAGCACCAACTCCAGGCCTATCGAAAAAGTATATTGTTGTACTCTAAGACCCCCAAATATCATAGGCATAGTTATGATAATAGTCGATGCAGGCTGCACACTACTCATTGAATCATTTTTCTTGAACATAAGAACTTATTTTATCTTAGATATCATAAGGACATCTTAGGTAATTCACTTGTAACTCTAGAAGGGAAAATCTTTGGGCCATTATGTTGGCAGAAGATAACAAACCAAAATGTGATCTATTTTTTATATCGAATTCCAAATTATCAATAAGGACTTTGCTAGAACGAAAAAACCGTTCAAGAAGTAATGGCATCTCATTATGGATTCCCTCTTTTTTTGAAAAGAGTTCTGCTCTTATAATCACCATTGACGAGTTCTCAATTTCTTGTTTAGCATAAATGCACTTCTAGAATGGGCTTTTGTAGGGTGATTTGTCCAATTTTTATCTTTAGGCCTAAGAACTCAATTTCTTGTTTAGCATAAATGCACTTGCTCTTTCTAAGCATAATACCATGATCTATCCATCTTTAGGTGACAGCTAAGACATTATCCTTGTGCTGTTCTATGGTTTTGGAAAAGACAAGGATATTATCGATGTAAACTAAACAACAGTGATTAAGAACTTTGAAGATCTTACCCGTTCTTCTTTGGAATATTTGAGGTGTATTCTCTAAACCAAATGGCATTATTATCCACTCATAACGTTCTAGTGGGGCACTAAAAGCTATTAAAGGAATGTTTTCTTCGTCCATTTTAATTTGCCGATATTCGCTTTTGTAATCCATTTTTGAGAACCATGAGGCTCCTTGAATTCTGTTAGAAATGAAGGTTTTGTTAGAAATGTAAACCATCAAAAGTAGTATTATCATTAAGTTTTTGTAATTGATTCCCATTCTTGCTTTTCCTCTTTTTTCTTCCGCATGATTTCTTACCATGACAGTGGGACTGATGTGAGGACTCTTGCTACTCCTGATTAATCTTTTATCCAAAAGTTCTTTAATTTGTTTATCAAAATCTTGAATGCCCTAGAGTGTATACACCATTTGTTTAACTATAATAGTGTTGGGATTTAATAAAGTGATTTTAACAAATGTTTTATCTTTATCCTAAAATTTTAGAGGACTATCAAAGTAGAGTTCTTCGCATAATTTCTCTTGTTGTTTAGCAATCTACTATCTGATAAATAACTTAAGTAATGAGATTGTCAGTGCCAATTCTTGTTATGCAGGCATTATCTTCTCACCATGCTAGCTATGTATACACTCAATCTTCTAATGAATGTAAGCCTTACTTAATTTTTTAATAGGAATAGAGTGACCATTAATTATGAATATTATCTTGTTTATGGTTTGTGTGCATGGAGAATATAATATCTGAAAATTATTTCCAATAATCATATCATAAAAGGGTTAATCAATAGCCCATAGAACTAGTATAATGTATTAGATGCCTCATAATTCTACGGATAACCCTTCTGCTGCCTCATTATGGCTCATAATGCTATTATCAGCTATCCTTACTTGTAAAAGATTCTTGGCTTTTTCCACTTAAATTCTAGAAATAATGATATTTTTCCAAAGCAAACAAAACAACTACTATCCATGCAGGCGCACAATTCATGTTTATTATATTCCTTTAAGCATACATTTGTTAGGATACAAAAGCTATTAGGATTCGTATTTTAGTAGCCTCATAGCAAATTTCCATACTCGTATTTTTCACTAACTCATCTTCATAGATTGGTTCACTAAGACTGCTTATTTTTAACCTAACAACCTTTCTATCAAGACTCATACTTCGATCAACACTGTGTCTTATAGGTTCAAAACTCATTTTACACATGTCACTGATCATACTAATTGTATCATCTTCTTTAAGATCTTCTTTCGCTGATGAGGAGCATTCTCCCCATTCTGATATTGCATTCATGCTTCTTAATAATTGGGTTTAATGGTAATTTTACCATTATCTGCAATTTTATCACATTTTTCTTGTTGATTTTTGTCGCATTGGCAAAGCTAGATATCCATGAACGATCAATTTTTATCTTAGCAGGATTGGATTTAATAATCTAGATCTTTTGCACAGGCGTAGGACTTTCAAACTTTTTTGCTTCTATCATTGTTGCCATAGTCTTTGGATCTATAGTATTATCTAATTTGTAGATAACTTTCTAAAATATCCTTAATGGATATCGTCCTCTTTTCATATCCATTCCAACTGTTTTTATCTTAAGGGATAGGAAGTTCTAGCAAATTCATCTTTTAGGCTCACATAATATTCAAGTCGATAATTGAATCCTACCGATTCATTATATAAATTAGTCTTAATCCCTGTGATAATTTTTAAGTTTGGTATATCTAATATCACAGAGCAAAGCATAAAGATTGATATCTTTTCCACAATACTGTAATGGAGTAATTTGAATTTGGACACTTCTAACATGGATATGCCTATACTTTCTATCTTTGTTATGCTTAAGGATGTTTTCCTTGTTATTGAAATTAACTTCGTCCACATCATACTTATAATCTTTTATTTCTAAATCTCCTTCCATCGTTTCGCATACATACTTACTCTTCAATTAAAAGATGGATTCTTTATAGATCATATCTTTCTAGATTATAGGAAGAATCTAATCTCCTATGACTTCTTTGTTATCATTGTCTACAACAAACTCCTTTCCTTAAAGATCATCAAGACTAATCAACCCACTTTCCATCATATGAGTTGTTTCTTTATAATCACTTTCTTCATATTCATTATCCAATATAATTTCAAGAACCCCTTTGTTGTTATTTATGGCTAGGTCTAATGCCTCATCCTCCATAAGCTCAACATAATCTAGGCTTCTAAGGTTTCAATAAGCTTGTTATTTTTCCTATTTTTGCATTCATTAGCATAATGTCCTACTTCTCTATATGCCCGACATTTACAATTATTTTTCACTACATGACAATAAGTGGCTTTTCTAAAAAATCTTGATTTTTTAGGGCTTGGTTTGTTATAATATTCTCTTCTATATCTCTCTCCCCTTTGCTTGTTAAAGCTCTTTTTTCTTATAAAATTTTCTTTTTCTTCTTCCTTTAGACTCTCTTCCCCATTGGTGAGGTGCATCCCAACAAGTTAGAAATTGTTTCTTAATTTTTTTTTTAATTTTTGGAGATCAAGACATTGATTATTTACCTATTTTCTTAGATAATAGACTCTTGCTCCAAGGGTATTAATTGCATCTGCTCTTTCATGCCATGCGATGTATTTCTCAATAATTATGTAATTTATAAGAGATGACAATTTGTCATAAAACATACCAAGGCTAGTTTCATTTTGCTCAATTTCGTAATAATATTGACTAAATTCAACTATATAATTTTTCAGATATCTTATATCCCATAATTCTATATTATTAATCATTCTTTAACATTCTTTTGCTTTTTCTTCAGAATCAAGTTTAGCTCCTCTAAACTCAGTTTCGATTTCCTTACATAGATTTTGAACATTGCAGCTATTGTTTTGATCATTCTTAATGTATTTTTACCGTCAGCACTGAATGAATCATACCAGTCAACTACAGCGCTCAAAAAACTATGCTCGGTATAGTTTAGAAAATTAGTAGTAGTTTATGCAGCATTTAGGTTTAAGACGCTATTCATGCCTCTTTTTCAATGCTCAAATACTTCTTCTCTATTATGAGCTCTGTCTATATTTAAGATGTATCCTGTTTGACTGATTAGAGTAAGGTCAATTTCTTCATAGGTTGTAGTTTTCCTTGGAATAAACTTAAAGGAAAAATTGGTTACTTGTCCTATTGGAGAGTACCTAGGTCTTATGAAATGAGTATTTCTTCCCGAAGGTTCACCAAATTCTTTTGGTTTAGGACCAACATTGTTAACCAGATTGATCTATATTTCACCTAAGTCAAGCTCTTCTCCAGTTTCATTAATCTCATCTTTAACCGTAATTTGATCATATTTTGGATCTAGCTTTCTTCTAATTTCTTCTAAAGGTAATGCATTCAGATCTTCTAATTTAGTGTGGTTCATATGCTGATATATTTCTTCTTCTAATCGAGCCTTATTTGTCTCTTCATTATCATCAGATAATATGTTGTGTTTATAACTAATTGCACCCATAATCTTGTTCAATTCTTATGAATTTTGTTCTTTCTCAAACATATTCTGCAGTTCTTCAAGAGTATATTACTTATACTCCTTTATCTTCTTCTTTTCTGCTTTTAAGATGATTTTTGAGCTGATTTTTCTCTAACTTATTTTTGGATTTTTATATCATGCAAAGGAAATGGATTTTCATTTTTTGGGTTCGACAAAGGATATTTATGTTGAAATTGGGTAGTAATGGTTGAAGTAAATTTTCCGCTACACCCAATTTCGTTAACTAAAGAAAGGTGGATTACAGGTAGTTGCTTCTTAAGCTCCTTAACTTCAGTCTTAATTTTAGCTAATTATACTTTTAATTCTAAAATTATATCAGTGATATAGTTTAATTGAGGTGCTACAGAAGAAATGCCTTCTGGTGAGTGAAAATGTGAGAATAGTTCAGTCCAATACAAGTAGGTAATGATTCAAGCATTAATCACAATTAATTATCTTAATTAGTCATTAATCAACTTAATTATCTTAATTATTTTTGGTCAAGTGGCTCTTATACCAGTTGAAAGAGGACTACAACTAGTACTAGTGAGTAAAATATCACATACACAAATTTAGATTTGTTGAAAGTAAGTTTTTAAGGATTGGGGTTAAAATACAAATTTTAAAAGTTTAGGTGCTTAAGAAAAACGAAGAGTGCCTAAAAATTTGATCAGCTGATGTCGAGGTGCTAAAATATTCACTCCAAAAACTCAAGCCCTGAAAAATAAATGTCGCATACACTGGGGTACCTTTGGATTAACTCCCCTAACAGTCTATGGGGTCACCTAGAGGGTCATGGAGCCATAATAACCTCATCCCCAGTAGCCTACCCTATTTCTAAGCATTGCATCAAATCGACTATCTCAAAGTGCTGATTTTGTTAACTTATGTGGCATAATTAACTAGAGTTCTAGTTTTTAGATTCATTAGCACATTATAAAGATAATGTGCAAACCCATGATATTATAGAAAATTCTCAATTCCTTCATTCAACCAAGTCCTTAAACCAAATGGATACAGGACATAGGATTGATTTGCAAGAAGAAAGAGAGGTTTTTTCTACGTATTGTGATTCTAGATGTTCCAAATGGGGATTATTAAAAGTGAATCCCTGGCTACAAACAATGAGAATTGATTGGATAGTAGAGGTACTATCTAATGAAGGGTGAAAACCACCACTAGACACCCCAGTATGAATTGTGGCTTTACTACAGGTGAATGTATTAAAATTTTTTCGATGATTTTAGTATTACGTAGTAAGGCGAATAATAAGAAATATTTTTGTTGCCACTTATTAGCAATCCATTTTTATAAGTGAATTAAAATGTAGAAAAAAGCAATGAATTTAACAGTCACTTTATTATGGACATAATGTTATTTTGTGCTTAAATGAATAAATGTTAAGCACATTATCATGGAGGATTAAAAAATTGATAATTAATACAAAAATAAAAAATGATTTAAACAGATTATTTTCTTTGGCTTATGACCCTCAAGACCTACCTTGATCCAAGTTAAATAGCAACATAGTGAGTACTTGATTCCTTCCTACCAAGTATGTTAGGCTCGGACAAAGGTTAGTGCAATTTCGACAGAGTTTATGGGAAGAATTTTATAGATTTTTGTTCCCTTGACAAGGTTTTTCTTCTATTTTCTTTTGGTAAACAGTGGTAAGGAGTCCAGAAAAGCAGTATTTCTCCTAGACATGGTATCTATAGCAAAACATGTAGAGTTTTCTTAACGCAAACATGATGAAGAGGGAAGAGTGTAGAGTTTTCTCGAGATAGAATATGAACATGGATGAGAGGGAGAGACTCACTTTTTATAATAAGGGAAGTGAACTTGGGTAAGAAATGACCATATTAAGAAAAAGATTAAATCAAATAATGATTGATATAAAATCATTCATAATTGTCCACATCAATTGAAATTAACTTTGTCCCAATTTAGAGATGGGTTAAAGCATTTGATGGAGCATTCAATGAAAAACATGTGTCAATTCATATAGTGCATGTGAAGCAAGGCCTAACAACAAGCTGATAGTGATGAGGATGAATCCTCCAAACTCTCAAGATCAACAGTTATAAGAAAACCAAACATAAGGGACACTCCTCTTTAGAATCCATCTGAAACTATCCTAATGGGATTGTGAGAATTGTTCTCAAAAATGAGATCCTAATGATAGATTAAAAATTTCCACCAAATCATTCTCCTAAGGAGTTAGAGACACTAAAGGGAAATTGTAAATGAAAGACTCTAATCACCACTATTAATTAAGAGATAAAGGTATAGAGAATATTTTAGATAGAAGATGGCCTTTTACCTTTCATTTTATAATCAAGTCAAGCTAAGTATATGTAAGGGAAGAATTGGTCTATAAATAGCCAAAATTAAGGGTATTAGCTGATACATTAGTAGAGTAAATGGGTCAATAGGCATCTTAGAAAGTACCTAGAAAAATAAATCAAAATAATAAGATAACGATAACAATAATGACCTATTTTTTTCCAAGATTCTGCCTTTATCTTATAGGTAGCTTCTAGATGGTTATACTCCACCAATGGTGGTGTTAACACTTGGAGCTTCCTCTTTTAGTCTCGGTGTATGTATTCTATATTAAGTAATACTAGGCTATTATAGCTACATCCACTTAAACAAGGCTAAAGTCCAGATTGCTCCAAAACTAGATTTCTATGCACGCCCCTACCATTTTGTCCATTTCTCTCAAATTTAAACTATGATGCCAAATTTTAGGACATGACCTAAAATAGATATCTTAGGGAATTAATGAAACTTAGAGTTGGATTAATTGTGCCGCAGTAAGTAGGGTTCAAACTTAACCCAATTTCAGTAATTTTACTGTGAAAACCTGCATTGTAGCAGTTGTTGTTTCATCACTATAGGGAAACAAAATGTAGCCTAATTCATAAATTTATTGTATTATTCAAAAGTAGATAGGCTAACTTTCCCAGTAAAGCATTGAACTTGGATAAAGTGCTGGAATGGTGACTTTCTCGACTAAGTAAGGTTTTTTTTGGACTTTTGCATGGATAAGGCTATAAGTAAGAGTTGGTTAGGGCCTACTGTACATCAACCTCCTCCTCTTGAGAAGGATTTACCCAAACATCCTTGAAGTTGTCTTTCATATAGGGAACTAGATCACCCACATTGAAGATAGCACTCACATTTATGTCATCTAATAGCTCTAACTTGTAGGCATTGTCTCTAATTTGTTTATGCACCTTGGAAGGGCCTTTTCCTTGAGCCATAAGATTGTTTTACCTTATAGAGGGGAATACATCATTCCTTAGGTGAAACCATACCAAATCTCCTATGTTGAAAGCCATGGGCTTTAGATGCTTGTTTGTCGTAGGCTTATAAGAGGTGATGACCTTCTCAGTTTGAGCTCGAATTTGCTCATATAGGTTTCTCATTTCCTTAGCTCTCTCTTGGGCCTCAAAGCTGACCCTATGCTCAACCGTAAGAGGAAGAGGGTTTGCTGAAGTTAGAAGATTAACTTCATAACAAGCTTCAAAAGGAGAGTGAGATGTAGCATATGTAGGAGCACAATTATGAGCAAACTCAACATGAGGAAGGTTTAGATCTTGTTCCTTGACGTTTTTCTTCACCAATCCTCTAAGGAGAGTAGATAGAGTTTAGTTAGTAACCTTTTCATTTGCCCATCAATTTGAGGGTGGCAAGTAGTGCTAAGCTAAAGCATGATCCCTATCAATCTATATAAGCACCTCCAAAAATGAGAAAGGAATTTAGTATCCCGACTGGATACAATACTTTATGGCCTCCATATAACCTGATGACCTTCTTTAAATAAAGATGAGTGGAATGAACTGGGCCATCTTGGAGAACCAGTCAACCATATTCATGATTAAGTAATGTCTCCTTCGGGTTCCTAGTAAACCTAAAATAAAATCCATACTCACATCTTCCCAAAGACTGTATTGGAAGAGTACCACACAACCCTCGGTGGAAGGCTCTATGACGTGAGCATACTAAGAGAACTTAATGGACGTAACTTGCAATCCTAGGATAATGAAAGTTCTCCTTCAAGATTCAATTACTTTGTTAATGCTGAAATTACCTCTTAATGCGATGGGCCTCTTTCACCAGTAACTCCCTTATAGAGCCTCTAGGAGCACATAGCTTGTTGTTCTTGAAGAGAAACGCATCTTAAAAGATATAGGAGTCATGATCCTTAGGGTTAACAATGATTTCTTAGAAATCCTCATCTTCTTTGCAGAGATCATGGATGATGTGAGATCCCAAGATTCTGGCCTTGAATATAGAGAGTAGAGTGTACATTCTTAGGATTGCATCGACCACCACCGTTTCCTTGCCATCTCTATGCTTGCAAGTGAAGGAAAATGAATAGATAAATTTAGCCACTTGGCATGCCTTTAATTAACCTTTCCTTATCCATTGATAAAAGATAAGGCCTTATAATCTGTAGGTATCACAAAGGGCTTGGGCTTTAGGTAGTGACTCTAATAGGTAAGAACTTGAATGATAGCATAAAACTTCTTGTCATAAAACAAGTACTTGAGCTAGGGCCACTCAACTTCTCACTAAAATAGGGGAAGGGTTATTTGGATTGGGTAGGGACTACCCCAATGCCAACACCACTAGCATCACATTCAACTTGAAAAAGGAGCTCAAAGGTTGGAAGAGCCAAGCTAGTAGTTGAGCACAGCTTGCTTTTGAATGTTTCAAAGGCCCTTTCGACAAACTTTGTCCGCGCAAAACTACCCTGCTTCATGTACTCCATCAAGGGACCCATGATGGAGCTAAAGTCTTTGATGAAGCAATAATAAAAAGATGTCACGCCATGGAAGCTCCTTACCTCCAAAATAGAGGTAGGCATGAGCCAACTCTTAATGGCTTCAACTTGCTACTCATCCACTTTTATGCCCTCTTCCAAGACAACATAGTCAAGAAAAACAATTTAAGGTGAGAATAAGTCACATTTCTCTAGCTTCGCATACAATTTTTGTTCTCTCGTGACTTGAAAGACTTATGAGACATGCTCAACAAGAGAGTTTTCATCATGGCTATATTAGAAGATATCTTCAAAATACATCACAATAAACTTCCCAATGAAAGGCCTTAAAAACTCATCCATAAGTCTTATAAAGGTGCTAGGAGCATTAGATAAACCTAAAGACATAATAAGCCACTCATACAATTCATATGTGGCATTGAAAGTGGTTTTCCACTCATCACCTTCTTTGATTCTAATTTGGTGATACCAACTCCTAAGGTTAATTTTGAAGAAGACCTTAGACCTATGCAATTCATCGAGCATATCATCTAATCACGGAATAGAGAACCTTTACTTGATAGTGATGTTGTTTATGGCCTTAAAGTCAACACACATATGCTAAGCCCTATCTTTCTTTGGAACCAAAAGGGCAGGAGCTGAACAAGGGCTGAAGCTCTCCCTAATGTATCCATGGTTAGGCAACTATTGCACTTGCCTTTGTTATTCCTTTCACTCACTAAGATTACATCAGTATGCTAGCTTGTTAGGAGAAGGAGCACCTAGTAGGAGATCAATTTGGTGCTGAATTCCAAGGGAGCTCCAGGGGTAAATCATTGGAAAATACATTATCGAACTTTTTTAAAAGTGATCAATGGGTTTTGCTACCTCACTTTTGTTTGATTCTACCATAAGTAAGGCAAATAAGGGCTTGCACTTACTAATGACTATTTCTACCCATGTGTCACTCAGGTAGAGGCTTTTCTCACTTCCTTTCCTTTGTTTAATTTTGAGAGAGCTTTTACAGGGGTAATGAAGCTAGAGTAAGACTATGACCGTTATGCTTGAATGTGTATGTATTTGAATTCCTAACATAAATTACATGATTATCATGCAACCAAGGTCCATGAAGCAACAAATGATATATATTGATAGAGGGAACATCACATGGCACATTACCATAATATGGTCTAACTGAGAATAAAATAAGAGACATCACTCCCTTGCTTAAGCCATTGAAGAGTGTAAGGGGGTTGATGCACCTTAGTTAGCTATTGGAGCTCGTCAATGAGTGTCAATAAAGCGACATTTTTGTAGCCTTCTCCATTAATGATGGCGGCTCACATACCTTACCTCCAATTTTACTTTGAGTATGGAAGATTTGTTCTCTTTGACCACGTTTAAAAAGAACCTCTTTCACATGAAGTGCTCCTTGGAACACCAATAGTTCACCAACATCTGAAGTGACCAAAGTGTGATCTTCATTTTCTAGCTCCTCATCACTAGTTTCTTTTTCAAGAGCTTGGATGTCTTCCACCTCGCTAATGGTGAGAGTCCTTCTATTTGGGCAATCAGCTCGGAAGTGAACATAGCCATGGCACATATGTAATAGCCCGATCCTAAATCACGTTTGTTTATTTAATTAATTCATATTATTAATTTTTTACACTTATGTATCTCATTTAATCATCCCGGTTGGGAGAATTTATTTTGGGCACCACTTTGCAATTCGAGTTTCATTTACTGTAACAATTTCGGGTGAATCGATATTAGGTTCCGGTAAATATGAATAGGTTATAAATTATTTTTTATAATGTCACAAAAATTTAATTTTTTTACCATGCAAAAAGTTAGGCCCAAATTCATTAAGTTTGGCCCATTCATTTGGGCTCGAATTACGCCCTAATTTATTTTGGGCTCAAATTGTGGTCCGAAAATTTTGGTGCAATTAAATTAAGTTGATTATCATCATTATGCCTAATTATCAATAGCAAACAATTGCTTTTTGAGTGGATAAAACCAGCCAAACTTATCCACAAAAGTCAAGCTAGTAATGACCAAAAGCAAAGCAACCTTCTCTTCTCCTTCTTCCTCTTCAGTCATGGCATCCCCCCACCTTGGCTGATCTTCCACCTTTCGACCACCTTGCTGTCACCAGCCAGCCACCCTCCAACCACCATCCACTACCCAAACACCCTACTACATCAAGCACCTTCTCTATATCTCCCTTTGATCACCAAGTGAGGTATGCACCCTAACTTAATACAGGTTAGCTTTGATTTATGTTGGATTTGATCACGGATCACGTTATTTTGATAGAAATAAGTGTTAGTTGATGTTTATATTGATTTTGGATGAGTTTAAATGCAAAAATAAGTTGGCCATAAGTTACGATTTTGGTGATTATGCATGGTTTGATTTATTCTTGGCATCAAGCATGTTATTTGTATATACTTCGATGTAAAATGAATCTTGGATATATTGTTTGACTTGGAAAATGACTTAAGGTGAGTTGTCATAAAGTATTGAATTATGAAAATTTTCTTAAATGGATTAAAATAGGTTATTTAGCTCATATGTGCAAATAAGTGTGATTATTGATGTGTTTTGAGTCTTTTGAAAAAGAGCAGAATTGAAAATTTGATGAAGATGATTATGGGGTAAGTTTGAGTAATATAGCTTTGTAACATGATGATAAGGAACCATGCTTTGTTAAATGATTTCAAGGAGTCATTTTAGAGGGAAGTCATGTGAAGAAAAGGGGGAAAACAAACACAGTGTGGCTGTGAACAGGTAGAAAATAGGGGACACTTTGCAAATAAATTGGTAACATTCTACCCATTGCAAAATGATCATTTTTTGTGGATATGTAGATCAGTGAATTATCTTTCAAATGCCCTTTGAATCACTTTATGCTAAATTTTGTGAAAAAGGTTATTACCTTTTTTCTAGGACTGCGCAAGACAGACCGAAGCTGTAGACAATTGTGTTCTTCCCCAATTTTAGGAACCCTATTGTGGGAATTATGTTTTACACTATCAATGAAAGTTTTGAGGGACTTTTTGAACTTTTCATATCGGGGTTTTATAGCTCAATTAGAGGTCGAAGGTGAAAGATATGGATTTTCTAAAAAAGATATGGATTTTCTAAAGTAGACCTTCAACAGGTAATATGAGGGGAGAAAGAAATCGTGACATTTGGAAATATTATCAGGAGTTTCTATATAATTATAGATATTGCAAAGAAATCACAAATTTTAGTTAGTTCAACAACTTTGATTATGCATAGAAGCTCATATGTGTTGGAAAACCGAGTCACATGGGCATGAAAATGAAATTTGAGAAGTAGGGAGAGTAATTACTCAAGATCGGTGTCTAACGAGCCAAACTAGGGTTATATGAGCTTTTATAACCTCACAACTCCCCACTTAGCGTTAAATCTTTTATTATTTATTTCAACAACATCAAAAACCCATATTCCATTTGTATTCATTAAAGTCCTTCCGTAATCACCTCAATTATTTCATTTTGGTCTATTTTGCTTGAATTTGTTTTACTTCGAGTTCAGTGGCCTTACGTATTTTTCAAAATTATTTTAGTATAACTTATGTTATATTGAAATGTTTGAATTGTGAATGCCCTTTTTATTAATCAATTTCCATAAAGTTACAAATTACGAGAGTGAAAGTTATTTACTAATGACATTCACCTATAACTACATTTCTTACGCAGAAACGGGGCTTAGTCTATCGTTTCCCATTATGCATAAGTATTATCAAGTGAGATTGCATTTTGAAGACTTCAGATACGTCTATTGCCTATATCTTTAGAAATCAGTACATATTTATCAAAGTTATCATGTTTTAATATGTACAGAATGAATCAGTTTACATAGTGATCTATCACATAATTAGTGACCCATCAGTTATCAGTTACATGGCATTACTCTTCAGTTACTCATGTGGCTTCAAGTGATGTCTCTTGATCAGCTTGGTAGGTGTACACCTATCCATAGATTGTAACAACATCAAGGGGTTCACTATCAGATAATAACTAGCAATTGCAGTTTACATTTATCTTATTCACTATTTTAGCTTAAAATGAATTGCAAAGTGGGCGGCCAACCAATTTATGCAGAGATCGTTTAATAATACAGGAATGCATGTACTGAGCTTTGGCTCATAGTTTGAAATGTTTTTTATGTTTTGTTTTAGGTAAATACTTAGTGAATCACCCTCATGCTAGCAAACCAGTTGAAGAAAATATGTTGAGTAAGGGAATTTGGATGGATCAATAGTGACATAGTATATGCATATTGTGAAGCTGTATTTTGAAATTTTCAGTAGATGGAGGTGTAGATTATACGGTAAACTATTTTCCTTTGGGGTATAAACCTTATGTTGATTAACAGTCTATTGTATGTGGTTTGATCATGTATGAATGTATATGATTGAAGCCATGTCTAACTATGTTTTCTTTAGTGCACATGCTTCAAGTCTTGTCCTTTTGGACGGCGGTAATGCCATGATCATTGGGTTTACCAGTTGTAATTGAGGGAATCAGAATAGTATTTACAAATAGTAAAACATGCTTGATTAGGAGGCGTTACAGTTTTGGTATCAGACCAAAGTTAATTTTCTTTGATGGGATATGGAGTATGGAGAGTAGAGATTAGAGGGTGAGAAGGTTGGTTAGTAAAGGATATTAATATATCATTAGAGATTTATAACATTAGAGATTTATGATAATAGAAATGCCTATTTATCTCTCCCATGTTCTGCACTTGTGTTCTTCCTTGTTAGATGGATAGACATATATTGAATATGATGTTAGGTACTTCTGTGGCCATTCACATATCTTTACTATATGCTAGTATGGTAGCCCACCTACAAACCCCATTTCTGAGTTCTATAGTGTTATGGTCCATACATGTAGGTTGTTGTGGACCTCATCTACAGTTAGCCCTTGGGTCGAGTTTAGGACCCCATATCATGACTTTGTGATGACTCGAGCCTTGGGATGGGACAAACCTAGATTTCAATTTTGCAAGGCTTGGGCTGACATTATCACCGACCTGTTATTAAGAAAGTAGTTTGAGCCTAGAGGGAATAACATGGACATTCTACAATATATATTTTCATTACACTTTGTATCCCTCCCCCCATTATCACCACCTGCACTGAGCACTCCTCGACCACCTGACGACCCAAAGTCATCGGAACCTAGAGAGAGGATCCCTATATCTGATGGATCAAATGAGGTCCACATTGTTATAGATCTCCCTGATATACCATAGTTTAGCTCTGACGGTAACCTCATGGAAAACTCAGAGAAGGACCCAGAATTGAAGGAGCATCAACTTGATCATGATGATGAGAATGCAGAGATTGGTGCCTCAGACAACAGTTTCGATTTGGGTGGAAAGCCTGGGGATGAGTTTAACCTAGACTATGATCCATCTAGGGATCATTGGATTGATTTATATTATATGTTGACATCCCAGATAGATAACTTTTTAAGCCCACATGTATATAGTATAGTCAGCTGGATACATGCGTTTTGTGCAGATTATGACATTGCATATAGTTAGACAGGTCTTTCTGTTTGTGTTGACCAGTCCTGCCTACTTCTAGGCATGTGGCGGACTTAGTCTATTAGGGCTGAGTAGTGTTTTAGTTAGGAGGCAGGTGTAAAGGTTGACCTTGGGTTGTTAGTTGGACAGGATATTCTTTGTGGGACCATGTATATGTATGTACGTGAGCAATTATAGTAACGACATAATGAAGCTTTGTGTTATGTTTTAATAATACTTGGGTCATGCTAGTTGTATCTATTGTGTTTGTATATCTTATATATTAGTTGTAGTTGATTGACTGAACTACTCACCTGAATGGATAGTTAGAATATCAGAATATGTGCAAACAATGCAGAAACCCACATGGAAGAAAATTTAGTGGTTAGAGGTCAGGTGACCAGGTTTTGTGTAATATGGCAATAACCGTTAGTAGAATGCCCTCAATTTCCCCTGAGTTGATTGGCAATGTGGGAGCTCTAATTATTAATAGGCCTTGGTGTCCAAGCTTATGAAACGAATAGCCCTAATGCCTTCCGAAATCCTTTATAAAGTCAATAAATTAGCAGGCAGGGTAGGCGATGCAACCTTAAAGTATATGATGGAAAGTATGACCTAAGGAACTAGAAGCATAGAGTAGAGGGATAGAAAAGATTTTCACAATAGTGGAAGTTCCAGAGGATAAAAAAAATGAACATTGTAATGTATTATCTAACTATCGAAGCCGATATTTGATGGAACACAGCTAACAATAGGCTCTTAGGGCCTGACCTCACTTAGAATAGATTTGTAGAGGAACTAAGAGCCAAATTCTACCTAGTTGTGGTTCAACAAAAAAAGGAAAAGGAATTTATGGAACTAAAGATGAGTGGTAGTATGATTGTGATGTAGTACGCTAGAAAATTTATAGAATTATCCAGGTTTGTTTAGGAGTTTATTTCATCTAAAAGATTTAAGACGAGGACATTTGAAGAGGGATTAGCTTTCTATATTCACAACCAGCTGGTTGGTCAACCAATCCGTACCTATCAAGTGTTATATGAGCGAGTAGCTGAAGTTGAAAAAGTGAAGACTGGGTTAAGGGCATTGAACCCGATCAATCAGAAGAGGCAGTGGGCCGAACAGGGAGTGAGAGTGTAAACAAGAAGAAATCTGCTTCAGCTCTTCCGAAGATTTATCCTGCAAGCTTCGTAGAGTCCTATGGGAAATAAAGAAGAGCTAACCACACCACTCTTAAGTGTCAAGTGGGAACTAATAAATGGAGTGGTGTGGTAGCCTGGAACATCTCATTGTTACCTGTCCTAGAAGACTGAAGGTTATAAACAAGGGCTCCCACCTTCAAGGCTCGTAGCTGTAGGAAGAGCTTATGTGTTAAGCAAGAAAGAACCTATCGCCTTTGGTATAGTTGTTACTAGAACTCTTTTTTCAATTTCAAAGCCATTTTGTATATTGATTGATTCAGTTGCCACTCATTCATTTACATCCACTTGATATACCATTCAACTGAACCTTGAAAATAAGGAGATAAAAACTAATTAAAGAATCAAGTTACCTAATGACGTTAGACTTTAGTGTCCTATCTCTTATAAATTTGTTCAAATTACTATTGATGGGATAGTATTCCCTAGAGTTTTAATTCAATTTGATTCATCAGACCTCGATATCATTATGGAAATAAGCTAGTTGTGTACTTATGGGGTCAAAGGCTATTTCAAGGAATGAACGAGGGAGAGAAATATGTTTTATGGGCAAAGAGAGGAAATATCTTGTCCTTTAAATTCTGTTGTGAAAGCAATTGAGCTCCTATGTTAAGTATATATTAGGTATTAGTGTTATGCTATTGACACTCAACAACATGAAGAAAAAGCAAAGGATATCCCAGCAGTTTGTGAATTTAGAGTTGTTTTCCTAAAGAGTTACTGGGACTGCCCTGCAAAGAGAAATTGATTTTGAGATTGAATTAATCCCTGGTGCCCCAACGTATCTCTAAAGCCCCATATCGTATGGCCCCAATAGAGCTTAGAAACCTGAAGATTCTATTAGATGAGCTATTATAGAAGGAATTTATTAGACCAAGTGTGTCACAATGGCGTGCCCTAGTTCTATACGTAAAGAAGAAGGACGAAACCTTGAGGTTATGTGCCGATTACAGGAAGCTGAATAAGATCACCAGTAAGAACAAATATCCATTGCCCCGAATAGATGGTTTATTTGATCGAATATGAAGAGCAAGGGTATTTTCTAAGATTTATTTGATATCAAGATACCATCAACCTAGGATTTACAAACCGTACTTAAGACCCGGTTTGGTCACTATAACTTCAGTATGATGCCTTTTGGCCTGACCAATACTCCCGAGGCTTTTATAAATCTTATAAACAGAGTTTTCAGACCCTGTTTGGACAGGTTTGCGATGGTATTCATAGTTAATATCTGGATTTACTCCAAATGCAGAGACGAACACATTACCCATTTGAGAATGGGGTTGCAAACCTTGAGGGAGCATTAATTACATAGCAAATACAAGAAGCGTGAGTTTTAGTTAGAAGAAGTAGGGTTTGTGGGACATATGGTTTCAAAGGAAGGGATTAAGGTCGATTTGCAGAAGATGAACGTAGTTACAAAGTGCCCAAGGCTCACCAATGTTATGAGACCAGAAACTTATTGGGTTTAACTGGGTATTACCGAGTTTTGGAAAGGGTTTTCCAAAGATAACATCTTTCATGACCAATTTCTTAAGGGAAGCTACAAAGTTAGCAAGGAGATAAAGTGATAGCTTATACCTCCCGACAGTTCAAGCCATATGAGAGAAGTCACCCTACCCATAACCTCCGATCAGCGGTTGTGGTTATTGCACTGAAATTTGAAAATATTACTTATATGGAGTACTTTGTGAATATACTGATCATCAAAGCTTGAGATACATTTTCATTCATAAGAAGCTTAATATGAGACAAAGGCATCGACTAGAATTGCTTAAAGATTACGATTTACAGATCCAACATCACCCAGGAAAGGCAAATAATGTGGGAGATGCCCTGACAAGGAAGGCACAACATACCCTAAACACTATAGTCATTACGCAGTTGAGCCCCTTAAGAGGGCTTGAGAACTTGCATGTTCAACTGGTGTCACATGGGCAAGCATATAAAAACATCAAAGGATGTAACTCTTTTAAGTTGGAGCCTATAGTACTTCATAACATAGAACCAATATTTGTATTTGGAGAAAGCATGGAACTCCCAATGATCAATGTTATGAAAATATTAGCAGAGAAATTTGGATGAAAGATCAGGGTAAAATGACACAGACATTGACGACAAAATCATCTTTTAGGTCATGAAGATTTTCTTTAACATTCAATGAGGTGACATACATCAAAAAACTCATGAAAATAGACTATTGGAACCGAGAAAAAAGCTATGCTGATAAAAGAAGGAGGCTCCTGGAGTTTCAGGTAGATAATAAGGTTTTTTAGAAAGTTTCGCCAACTAAGGGTATAAGGAGGTTAAACTATGAGCTAAATTGAGGCCAAGATCTATTGGACTATATAAGTTTATTAAAAGATTGAATCCCATAGCTTGTTAATTGGATCTGCTTATAAGTAAAATATGTGTACAACGGGCTCCTTACTTCACAACACAGGCAGTACATTTCAAATCCTGACTACGCTTTCTTAACCAAACCGATTGCAGTCAATGAGGGACTAGTATTTGAAAAGAACCTAGTCCAGACACTAAATTATAGGATTAAGCAGCTAAGAATCAAGCATATAGCTTTAGTCAATGTACATTGGGTAAATCATACCTCCTCAGAAGCCACTTGGGAAAACTGAGGATGAGATGCCAGCCAAGTACACACATCTACTTGAGAAGAACTTGCATGTTTTGCTAAAGCTCATAAGTTTCGAGGATAAAACTCTTTAAGGGGAGAAGGTTGTAATAACCCGACCCTAAATCATGTTTATTTATTTAATTAATCTATGTTATTAATTTTTTACATTTATTTATCTCATTTAATCATCTCGGTTGAGAGAATTCATTTTGGCCCCTACTTTGCGATTCGAGTTTCATTTATTGTAATAATTTCGGGTGAATTGATAATAGCCTCAGGTAAATATGAATAGGTGATAAATTATTTTTCATAATGTCATAATAATTTAATTTTTTAACTATACAAAAATTTGGGCCCAATTCATTAAGTTTGGCATATTTCATTTTGGGCCTGAATTGCGGCCTAATTCATTTTGGGCTCAAATTGTGGCCTGAAAATTTTGGTGCAATTAAATTAAATTGATTACCATCATTATGCCTAATCATCATTAACAAAAAGCCACTTTTTGGGTGGATAAAATTAGCTAAACTTATCAACAAAAGTAAGGCCAGTAATAACCAAAAGCAAAGCAACTTTTCTTCTCCTTCCTCTTCATTCATGGCATCCCCCCTCCTTGGCTAATCTCCCACCTTCTAGCCACCTTGTCATCACTAGCCAGCCACTCTCCAACCATCAACCACCACCCAAACACCCTTCCACATCAAGCACCATCTCCATCTCTCCTTTTGATCACCAAGTGAGGTATACGCCCTCACTTAATCTTGGTTAGTTTTGGCTTATGCTGGATTTGATCATGGATCATGTTATTTTGATAGAAATAAGTGTTCGTTGATGTTTGTATTGATTTGGATGAGTTTAAATGCAAAAATAAGTTGATCGTGATTATGCATGGTTTGAATTATTATTGGTATCAAACATGTTATTTGTATATACTTTGATGTAAAATGAATCTTGGATGTGTTGCTTGACTTGAAACATGACTAGAGTTGAGTCATCATAAATTATTAAGTTATGGAAAATTCCTCAAATGGATTAAAATAGGTTATTCAGCTTATATGTGCAAATAAGTGTGATTATGGATGAGTTTTGAGTGTTTTTGACAAAGTGAAGAATTGAAAATTTGATGAGGATGATTATGTAGTAAATTTAAGGCACATGGCTTTGTAACATGATGCTAAGGAACGAGGCTTTGTTAAATGATTTTGAGGAGTGATTTTAGAGGGGAATTATGAGAAGAACAGGAGGAAAATAAACACAGTGTGGCTATGAGCAGGCTGAAAACATGGGACAATTTTTGAGTAAACTAGTAAAATCCTACCCAAAATTCTAATTTTTGATGAACACGTAGAACAGTGAGTTATGCTTCAAATACCTTTTAAATCACTTTAATCCGAGTTCTATGAGAAAAGTTAAGGACTTTTTTTCTAAGACTGCATAGGATAGACCGAAGCTGTGGACAGTTGTGTTTGAGCCCAATTTTAGGAACCCTATTGTGGGAATTATGTTTTATACTATGAATAAAAATTTTTAGGGACTTTTAAAACTTTTTATATTGGGTTTTATAGCTCAATTGGTGGTCCGGCGTGAAAGATATGAATTTTCTAAAGTAGGCCTTCAAATGGTAATATGAGGGAAGAAAGAAATCATGGCATTCAGAAATATTATTAGAAGTTTCTACATAATTATGGATATTGCAAAGAAATTACAAATTTTAGTGAGTTCAACAACTTTGATTATGCATAGAAGCTCACATAGGTTGGAAAACCAAGTTACATGGGCATAAGAATGAAATTTGAGAAGTAGGGAGAGTAATTACTCAAGATCGATGTCTAACGGGCCAAACTAGGGTTATATGAGCTTTTTATAAACCTGAAAACACCCCTCTTGGCATTAAACCTTTTCTTCCTCATTTTAGCAAAAATCCATATTACGATTATATCCATTAAAGTCTTTTCGTTCTCACATCAATTATTTCATTTCGGTCTATTTTGCTTCAATTTTTTTCACTTCGAGTTCAATGACTCGAACTAATTTATTTTTCAAAATCATTTTAGTATAACTTATCTTATATTGAATTGTTTGAATTGTAGATGCCCTTTTTGTTAATCAATTTTCATAAAGTTACAAATTACGGGAGTGAAAGTTATTTACTAACTGCATTTACCTATAACTACATTTCTTAAGTAGAAATACGGCCTAGTCTATCATTTTCCATTGTGCATAAGTATTATCAAGTGAAATTGCATTTTAAAAACTTCAGGTATGTTCATAACCTGTATCTATAGAAATCAGCATGTATTTATCAAAATTATCATATTTTGATAAGTACATCAATGAATCAGTTAGCATAGTGATTTGTTACATAATTAGTGGCTCCATTAGTTATCAATTATAGGGCATTGCCCTTCAGTTACCCGCACGGCTTCAGGCCAGGTCCCTTGATCAGAGTTGGTAAGTGTACACCTGTCTATAGATCGTAACAACATCAAGGGGGTTCACTATCAGATAATAACTAGCAATTGCAGTTTATATTCATCTTATTCACTGTTTTAGCTTAAAATACATTACAAAGCGGTCCCTCAATCAATTTATATAGAGATCTTTTCACAATATAGGAATGCATATACTGAGCGTTGGCTCACAGTTCAAAATGTTTTTCATGTTTTATTTTAGGCAAATGCTCAGTGAATCTTCCTCATGCTAGCAAACCAGCTGAAGAAAATAAGTTGAGTAAGGGAATTTGGATAGATCAATAGTGACATAGTACATGCATATTTTAAAGCTGTATTTTGAACTTTTCAGTGCATGGAGGTGTAGATTATATGGTAAATTATTTTACTTTGGAGTATAAACCTTATGTTGATTAACAGTTGACTGTATATGGTTTGATCATGTATGAATGTGTATGATCGAAGCCATGCCTAACTATGTTATCTCTAGCATGCATGCTTCAAGTCTTGTCCTTTTAGATAGCGGTAACGCCCCGATGATTGGGTTTATCAGTTGTAATTGAGTGAATCATAATATTGTTTGTAAATAGTAAAACATGCTTAGTTAGGAGGCGTTACAACATGAAACATTTCTTCCCATCTAACTTCCTTGAAGGCTCACTATTGATACTGTTTCCCTTGTCTATGGCTTTAATAGTGGTTGGAGTAGTTTAGGTCCTGTAGTGAGAAGGAATCCCTTTATAGAGATTTGAGACTGTGATAAATGCTTAGAGCATACTTCTTTTGGGGTCATTTTGTTGCATTTTTAGGGAGAATTATGAACTTCATGTTATAATCTGCACCCCTATTTTCATTTTACGCTTAGATATGGCTCTTTTTTATGTTTTACAAGTTTTTTGACCTTTTTGCCATTGTTTTGACCCCAATTACGTTTGTTTTGAGTCCTCACAGATGCCCCTAAGTCATCATGCCCGTGGAGAAGAAAGAAGAACTAGAGAATGTTGAGGCAGAGGCCACCATGGATGCTCCGTGGCGAAGGCCATGATCCATGGTGAGCTTGAAACTAATTACTTCTTCATCTTCCTTCATCTTGTGGTTGAGGATGGTCGAGGTCATGCTTAAATAGGGCTTCTTGAGCTGCAGAAGGAGGAGAGCATAAAGAGCAAAAGCATCTATCACTCATTTTTATCTTACTTCAGTAATTAATTTTTGGATTTTTAAGTTTTCTTTAGAGCAAGAGAGAGAATTAAAGTGCAAGATTGGGACTTGGAGGCTTGGAGATTGGGAAGCCATTGAAGGCCACCATTGTTGCTAAGCTTTCTTTCCTTCTAAATCTCTTCTTGAACTCCTCTTTAGATATTGTTAATTTCAATAATGTGTGAGAAGTTTTAGTCAATCTAGGGACTTGTTAGCCCAAGTATTAACATTGGATCCTTAATTTCTAGTATTTGTGCTTTATCTAAATTCGTATGGCTGAATTCTATCTGGTGGATGAACTATTGTGAGTAAAGTTTTAGCCACATTTGCTTGCTTACATTAGATAGTTGAGTGAAGTACTGAAAGGAGAAACTCACTATTAGAATAACAAGTTATAACTTAATTCAATGATTCTTGAAAGAGAGTTGTTTGTTGAGAGAAAATCCTAACAATCAAAACTCTATAATCAAGTTTAAAAATGAGGACATTTGAAAGAATGTTAATTGGATTAGTTTAGAAAATTTAGATTGTTTCTAAAAAAAAAAAAGATTGAATTTTTAGTTCGATTGCGCTCCTTTGGATCATGCTAACTTAGGTAAAGTGCATATTTAAATCCAACAATCCAAATCTTTACTAGGCAAAATAATTTCCTAGATGTTTTTAATTTGATTGAATTTCCCGATAGTTAATTAGCGATAGTTGAATCAACCCATTAGATGCTGTTACTTGGCCTTATATAATAGGTTAAAACTCGATAGATTGCACTTGGTCTTTGTGGGAATGATATTAAAACCATACTGCAACACCTGTGCACTTGTGGTAGCATCATGTTTTTCACACCGCTAATGGGAACCAATTTATGGATATTGAGTTCACCTATTCAGATTGACCAGGTGTTTTTAGTGTTTTTATTTTCCATTGAAATTTCTTGATTTGGTTAGTGGTGTTTTGTGGCGATCTTTGTAAGATTCTCCACTAATATGCAAAGTCCCTTTCCATTTAAATTCGATCCAGAAATAGAAATGACTTTCCGGTCTAGGAGGAAGAAATTGAAGTTAGCGAACCAAAGAGCCAAAGCTCAAGAAATCTTTTCAACGATCTCGGGAGGAGGAGGTCACCAAAGAAGGACGCTTTGGGATTTTATCACGCCGGAGTCCAAGCATTGACTCTAGTATTGCTCGACCCGATGTGGAAGCCCATAACTTTAAGCTTAAACCGGCACCTATTACAATAGTGCAACAACCCCAATTTAGAGACACCCCGCTAGAAGATCCCAACTTACACCTCTCGGTATTCTTAGCGGTGTGCGACACATTGAAGCTCAACGGAGTGTCTACCGATGCTATTTGATTGCGGCTATTTCCCTTATTGCTTAGGGACAAGGAAACAACAGGACTTCATTCTTTGCCTTCTGGATGCACCAAAATGTGGGATGAGCTCACCAAGGTCTTTCTTGCAAAATGCTTTCCTCCTACTAAGACAACGAGTTTGAGAAACCAAATCACCACTTTCGCTCAAAGGAAGGATGAGTTGTTATGTGAAGCTTGGGAGTGTTTTAAGGAACTATTGAGACAATGTCCATATCATAGACTATAATGGTGGATGTTATTATAAGCCTTCTACAATGGAGTCGCTCAACTGGTGAGGTCTATTGTGGATGCGGCGGGTGGCACACTTATGAACAAGACAGAAGGCAAGGCTGATAATCTTATTAAGGAAATGGCACTAAATTACTGCAAGGTGACCAATGAGCAAAGTGAGCCCAAGAGGGTTAGATGTGAGTCAAAACTCCATACTATCTCTATGCTTTTCGCTAAAGTAAATGCCATGTCTCAAAGCTTAGAACAATAGAATGTTAATTCGATTAGTTTAAGTACCCCTTTTCCTATCATGTGAAGGGTTTGTTGAACGTTCGACTTTGAATTGTTAAGTCAGGAGTCCATTTGCCCGAGATGCTAATGATTCAGTCAACTATGTCAATAATTTCAATCCTACACTGACTAATGACCCATTCTTTAACACTTATAATCCAGGTTGGAGGAATCACCCCAAGTTTTGCGATTGGTCTAATCCCCTTCTATGCCTCAACTGAATTTTAGACCACTCCCTAGATTTCAGAGACCATCTTACCCTTAACAAGCGCCTCAAAAATCTAAGTTAGAGACCATGATGGAGAGTATACTTTTGATACAGCAGAAGTAAGATGAATACATTAAGCAATTATCCTCTAAGGTTGATGTTCTTACTACTCATAATAAGATGTTAGGAGCTCAAATCACCTAAGAAGCTACCTCTTCATTTACTCCCCTAGGTAGATTTCCTAGTAAGGACAAACTTCCCTATTGGGAGCAATGTAATGCCATGATTTTAAGAGGGGGCAAGCAACTTGAGGGACCTAATGGGGTTAGCCAAGATGAGCATTTGCATGATGCAAATGATGTGGTTGTTGAAAGGGAGGTGTCTACTTCTTCTAAAGATATCATAGGTGATGATGCACAAGGTTCCTTATGATCCCCAGAAAATTTCCCAAGACCTTATGTTCCACCTTTACCCTTCCCTCAAAGAATGGCTAAGGCTAAGCTTCACCAATAACTTGGGAAGTTTTTAGAGGTCCTTAAGAAACTGTACATTGATATTCCACTCATCGATGCCTTGTGACAAATGCCTTCTTATGCTAAGTTTGAAAGTGATATTGTCTAATAAAATAAAGATATAAGAGCATAAAACTGTGGCATTACGTGAAAGTGTAGTCCCACAATCTAAAATAAGCTCCCTACTAAGCTTAAGAAACCCGATAGCTTTTGTATTTCTTGTTTGATAGGGAATGTGTCAATAGATCGTGCCTTATGTGACTCGGGGTCCAGTCTAAGTTTAATGCCCTTCTCTTTATACAAAAAAGCTAGACCTAGAAGAGATGAGACTCACCACCATCTCTTTACAATTGGTAGACCATTCTGTAAGGTACTTCGTTGGTATTTTAGAGGATATCCCTATTAAGGTAGGAGATTTGTATGTGCCCATGGATTTTGTAATCCTTGAAATGGAAGAGGATGCACACACCCCCATCATTCTTGGGATGCTATTCTTGGCCACTATTGGGTGCCATATATCAAAAATGGTAAACTATCTTTTGGTGTGGAAGATGAACATGTGGAATTTAATTTGATTAAAGGTTCTAAATTTCCTTCTATTTCTAGTGAATGTCATCGGATCGATGTAGTGGATAGTTTGGTGCAAAGGATCATTTCTAATAATGTTTCGAACATGATGCTTTCTAGCACTGTTTATTAAATGATGGTACCCCTAAAGATGAAAATCCCAAACAAGCAATGTGTGCTTAGTTCTTGGGAGCTTCTTCACAAGTTCACCTAATCTTTATAAAGGTGGACGCGCTAGTGAAGGACGATGCACCCTCATCTAATGAGAAACGTGCCCTCTTGGTAGAATTAAAACTTATTCCCTCTTCTTCGAGGTATGGGTTTCTTTGCCCCAATTCTACATATCCTATGATTATGAATACGAGTCTAAATGTATTTCAAGTCGACTCTTTGATAAGAATACTTAGGATGCATCGTAAGGCCATAGGGCATACTCTTGATGACGTTAAAGGAATTCACCCTTCTATGTGTATACGTTGTGTTTTGATGGAGGATAACCATAAACCCTCGATTGAACACCAAAAGAGGTTGAACCTAAATATGCAAGATGTGGTCAAGAAAGAAATTTTGAAATTGCTTAGGGTTGGTATTATCTATCCTATCTCTGATAGTAAGCGGGTCAGCCCGGTCCATGTTATGCGTAAGATAGGGGGAATGACGGTTGTGAATAATGATAATAATAAACTGATTGCTGCTAGGACTGTCACGGGTTGGTGTATGTGCATATACTATAGGAAGTTGAATAAGGCCCCCCGTAAGGTCCATTTTCCTCATTACCTCATTGGCCAAATGCTTGAGAGGGTCGCAAAAAAATCCTATTTTTGCTACTTAGACCGGTACCCTGGGTTTTCCCAAATCCCTATTCACCCTAGTGACCAAGAAAAACCACCTTTACTTATCCATAGGTATATTTGCTCATAGGAGGATGCCATTTGGGTTGTAAAATGCCTCGCTACATTTCAATGATGCATGATGGCTATCTTCTCTGACTCTATTAAGGACATAATGGAGGTCTTCGTATATGACTTTTCTGTGTGCGGTATAACGTTTGACCATTGCTTAAATAATTTGCCTAAAATTTTACGAAGATGTGAGGATATGAATTTGATTTTGAATTTGGGAAAGTATTATTTTATGGTACAAGAGGGGGTTGTTTTAAGTCATATTGTTTCAAATAGAGGCATTGAAGTTAACTAAGCAAAGATAGAAGTAATTGAAAAATTACCACTGCCTACTTTTGTAAATGGTGTAAGGAGTTTTCTTGGACACGTTGGTTTTTACCAAAGGTTTATAAAAGAGTTTTCAAAATTTGCAAAACCTCTCACCCATTTGCTTATCAAAGATGTGCCTTTTGAGTTTACTGAAGATTGTTTGAGTTCGTTTCATAGGTTAAATGAGGCTTTGATCTCTGCTCTAATTATGCAAGCCCTGGACTGCGGATTACCTTTTGAGGTAATGTAAAATGTTCGTGACTATGCAATAGGAGTAGTTTTGGAGTAACGGAAGGACATGCCACCCACTGTGCAAGCTAAGCTTTGGATGACACTCAAACGAACTATGCCATAACTAAGAAAGGGTTCCTCGCTATTGTGTTCGCCTCAGAGAAATTCCACCCATATTTGATCAATTCCAATGTGATCATTTTTAGTTATCATGCTGCATTGAAGCATCTCTTGAAGATGTTTGACTATAAGCCTGGTCTCATTTGCTGGCTGCTTCTTTTCCAAGAGTTTGTCTTGGAGATTCGAGATAAGGCTCGACATGAGAATGTGGTTGCAGACCATTTATCTTGCTTGGGTCCCGAGGCCACACTAATAGAGGAGCTTTTCACAGACAACTCCTTCTTAGATGATTAACTCCTTGAAATGTCTCACCAAGCTGCTTTATAGTTTGCTGATTTGGTGAATTCAAGCTGTGTGGGGTAACGTCATCCGAATTATCTTATCAATAAAGGAAGAAAATCATTTTGGATGCAAAATATTATGTGTCGGAGGTGCCTCTACTCTACAAGGTCTGTGGAGATGGTGTTTATAGAAGATGTTTGCCAGAAGATGAGGTTCCTAGTGTCCTTTACCATTGCCATGCTTCAACTTATGGTAGACACTTTGGACCGGACATGACCATTACTAAGGTACTTCAGGTGGGTTTCTATTGGCTCACTTTCTTTGAAGATGCAAGAAACTTTGTTATGTCTTACGATCGATGCCAACAGATGGGGAACATTTCCATAATACATGAGGTGCCTTAAAGTGGGATTCTTGAGGTAGAACTTTTTGACGTTTGGGGGATTGACTTTATGGGTCCGTTTCCTCCATCTCACAATAATAATCTTCACATCATTATGGCAGTTCATTACATTTCTAAGTGGGTAGAAGTCATTTCCTCTCCTACCAATGACTCCAAGGAGGTAATTAAGTTCCTTAAAAAGAACATCTTTACAAGATTTAGCACACCGAGAGCTCTTTTAAGTGACCATGGGACTTATTTTTGCAACAAGCCACTTGAGTCTCTCTTAAAGAGGTATGGGGTTTTTCATAAAATTGCCATGTCTTATCATCCCCAAACAAGTGGTTAAGTTGAGTTATCTAATTGAGAGTTAAAAAGCATTTTGGAGAAAATGGTTGAATGGTCCCGAAAAGATTTGTCCAAGAAGCTTGATGACGCTCTTTGGGCATACCGAACTGCTTACAAAACTCCTCTAGGCACTACTCCATATCGATTAGTGTTCGAAAAATCTTGCGATTTGTCGGTTGAGTTAGAACACAAAGTGTATTAGGCACTTTGAATTCTCAACTTTGATCTTAAGGCGACGGATGAGAAAAGGATATTGCAATTCAATGAGTTGAATGAGTTACGTTTGAAAGCCTATGAAAACTGCAAAATTAACAAGGAAAGGACCAAGCCATGGCAGGACAAGCATATTATGAAGAAAATATTTGAGAACGGTGACTCAATCCTATTGTTCAATTCCAAGTTGCAGTTATTCTCGAACAAGCTGAGATTCCGATGGTCGGGACCTTTTAAAGTTGTAAAGGTCTTTCCTCATGGAACTATGGAGGCATGGAGCGAGCCTACTGCTCCGTTCAAGGTCAACAAGTAGCATCTTAAGCCTTATTATATAAAGGAACCAATTGGCAAGCCTGTTGTCCACAATCTTTCTAAACCTGACCCCTCCTACAAGATAATAAAAAAGAGAGAAAAAGGTGTAAGAAGAGAAAAAAAATCATCGAAAAAAGAATATGGGAGTTTTAGAAGCTCCACTAGTAGCCACCACTGACCCCTAGTGGTGCCCAACCCGGTCCATAGAGCTGTTCCCAGGAAAAGTCACAAAATTCAGAAACAGAGCTCACCATGGACAGTCTGTGCCAGACCCCATGGTCCTTGGTGAGGCACTCCGTCTACGGTCAATGGTTTTTTATGGCCGTTGACCTAAGAAAACCATGCACCTTCTTTTACATTTCATCTCTCTCTCTCTCTTTCTTTAAACTGTCTTTTTCTCTCTAAAACCTCTATAGCCACCCCCTCTAAACCTTCAATTTTTACTCAATTTTCATCGAATTTCTTCCCTTTCTTCTTATTTGCTTCACTTTCACTCCAAATCTCCTTCAAATTTCTCTTTTCTTGCCTTCTTTCTTTCAAATTCTACCCAATTTTATACCCTAACCTTCAATAACCAACTTTAACTTCTATTCTTCTATATTTCTCCTTTTCTTCCATATTGCTTCCTCATCACCTTAGTTTTCACAAATTTTTCATTTTTTGCCATCTTCCTTCCCCTTTCCACTTCACCTAGTGTTACAGCTTTCACCTATCCACTCTTCATAGCCATGACACCCAAGAAGAAGGCACAAACCACTAAAGAGGTGAGGATGTCAAGTCAAGCACCACAATGCGTGCCCTGAACTTCCCGAACCTCAACCAATGCAGGAAACTGAGGTAATATTCCTAACTCCTTTGTTTAACACATCTTGAGCGTATTGCTGGATATAACAATTTGAGTGGTAAGCTAGTTGTTACTAATCATTGTTATGATGAGGATTTGTTAGCTCGATTGGGTTTGTTAGATGACATTCGTTGGTTGTTTGCTTAGGGAGCTATGGGGCAATTTTTACAGATTAGAGACAACACTTATTGTGACCTGACCCTTAAACTTTTGAGTACATTGTTTGTGGAGGTCACGAGTGGGCCTCATTGTCAAGAGCGATACATTTCCTTCTATCTAAATAGGGAGTTTTATGAGCTAAATTTGAGTGCCTTTAATAGCATGTTTCGTTTTCCACCGATTATGGACTTGCCTTATCGACTTGTCCCCAAAGACGTTAACCCAAATGCTTTTGCAATGAAATTTCTAGGGATCATTGGTATGATGCAAGCAACTCCAAAGGCATTATTATTAGAATCCCCTGTATTTGACTAGCCTGGAGATTACTTACTTATGGTTTGTTTGTTAAGGAAGATAGTTTGAATGTATCTCACCTATCTGAATTATGTTTCTTATATAGCATCCTCTAAGGTGACCGAGTTGATCCCAGTTCATTCTTGGTCAATCAGTTGCATAGTGCGGCCGCTAGTTCCGCATAGAGCAATGTGATTAGGGGCCTTATTACCCCTATTGCTAGGTTTGCTAGAATAGAACTAAGCCCTAATGATAGAGTTCCTGGTTTTGAGCGATTGAACTTAGCCGCTTCTGAACAAATGAAATTTTGTAAGGTGGAGGCTACGCATTTTAGTTGGATTTATCCGGGGAACTGTCTCATGGCTCTCCTTAACGTTGACCAAACCATTCTCTTGAATCAGCCAAACCTTTACTTTTTACCGGGCGACGAAGAGTTGGTGCAACCCGAACCACCACCTCTCCGTCCTCACGTAAGGGCTTCTGGCTCATCCTAACTATTCGAACAAGTTACACAAAGGTACCCTCAATTTATTGTAAACTATTTTAAGGACCCTCAGTTTAAAAACTAATTATGAGGTAACTTGACTTATGAGGTACCTAGCATAAAGGGCCTTCAAAATCTTATGCGAACTATTTTTTAGTCTATGCTACTATTTGCGACCCTTAGTTTCAAAAAATTTTATTTTACGCATGTGTAGTTTTTCTTATAAGCAATATTTGCAACCCTCTTTCAACTGGTATCAGAGTCATGTGACCAAAAATAATTATGATAATTAAGATTAATCAGTGGTTAATTGAGCCAATTAACTAGGCTTCATGCTTGAATCATCACCTAATTGCCCTACTCGTAATCATTTGCTTATTGTCCACTTAATAGAAGGCACCACTTCAGTAACACTTTAATTAAACTATACCACTGATACAGTTTTAGAATTAAAAACTGAATTATCAAAAACCGAGACTGATGTGAAGGAACTTAAGAATCAATTATCTATAATCCATCTTTTTTTAGTTAACGAGATCAGACATAGTACAAAGTCTACTTTTGAGTATTAGTACTCCATTTTAGCATTAATATCTTTTCCAATATCCAAAAAACATTATTTCTTTTGCATGATATAAAAATTCAAAAAGAAGTAGGAGAAAAATCAGCTGAAAAATCATATAAAAAGATAGAAAAAGAAGAAGGTGATAGAGTATGAGCAGTATACACTTGAAGAACTACAGGGTGTGTTTGAGAAGGAACAGAATCTAGAAGAATTAAACAAGATCATGGGCATAATTAGTGGTAAACATGTCGTGTTATCTAATGATAATAAAGAGACAAATAATGTCCAATTAGAAGAAGAAATATATCAGCAGCTGAATCTGATTAAACTAGAAGATCTTAACGTATTGCACTTAGAAGAAGTTAGAAGAAAACTATATTAAAACAAAGATGGCAAAATGGTTGTTGAAGATGAAATCAGTGAGATTGGAGAAGAACTCGACCTAAGTGAAATAGAGACAAGTCTAGTTAATAATATTGTTCCTAAGCCTAAAGAATTTGGTGAATCATCTAGAAGAAGTATTCATTTTATGAGACCTAGATATGTCTAGTGGGACGTACAACCAATTTTTCCATTAGGTTTATCCTAAGGAAAACTATAGCTTTTGAAGAAATTGTCCTTATTTCAATTAGCTAAACATGATATATTTTAAATATAGATGAAGCTCACAATAGAGAAGAAATATTTGAGCATTCAAATCTAAATACTACATGAACTACTGCAAGCTTACTAAGCTACATCGAACATAGTTTTTCTAACACTGCAGCTGACTGATATGATTCTTAAATAAAGACGATAAAAATGTATTAAGAATGATGGAAACACTAGTTGTTATATTCAAAATTCTATGTAAGGGAATCGGGGACTGAAGTCATTGGAGCCAAACTTGATTTTGAAGAAAAAGCAAGAGAATGGCAAAGAAAGATTAATAACATAGAATTATGGGATATGAGATATGTAAAAAATTATATTACTGAATTTAGTCAATATTATTACAAAATTAGGCTTAATGAAACTAGTTTTGGTATATTCTATGATAAATTACCATACCCGATAAATTCTATAATTAATGAAGAGCACATTGCATAGCTTGAGAAAACAGATGTCATTGATACCCTTAGTTCAAGAATCTCTTATTTAAGAAAATGGATCAATGATCAATGTCTTAATTCTAAAAGCAAAAGGAAATTAAGAAGCAATTTCCAATATGTTGGGATCGATCTCATCAATGGGGAAAGGAACCTGAAAGGAGAAGAAAAAGAAAATTTAAGAAGCAAAAGAGCTTTAATAATCAAAAGGGCGAGAAATATAGAAGAAAATATTATAATAAACCAAGCCCTAAAAAACAAAGATTTTTTTTTTGAAAAATAGCTTATTATCCTATAGGGAAAAGCAAATATAAGTGCTGGGTATGCAAAGAAGCATAACACTGTGCTAATGAATACAAAAATGAGAAGAATAACAAGCTTATTGAAACCTTGAATAGCTTAGATTATGTTAAGCTTAGCGAGAAAGAGGCACTAGACCTAGCTCTAAATAGCAACAAATGAATTGTTGAAATTATATTGGGCAATGAACATGAAGAAAGTGATTATGAAGAAACAAGTCATGTGATGGAAAGTAGCTCGATTAGTCTTGGTGATTTTTAAGGAGAATAGTTTGTTGTAGACAAAGAGAACGAAAAAGTCAAAGGAGATTGAGTCCTTCTCATAATTCAAAAAAACGGAATCTATAAAAAGTCAATCTTTCAGCTAAAAAGCAAATATGTATGTGAAATGATGGAAGGAGAATTGAAAATCAAAAATTGTGAGTATGATGTGGGAGAAGTTAATCTCATTAACTAGGAAAACATCCTCAGGCATAATAAAGATAGAAAGTATATGTTTGTCCATGTTGAAAGTGTCCAAGTTCAAATTACTCCATCACAATATTATGTCAAAGATAGTAATCTTTATGCTTCGCTCTGTGATATTAGGCATGCCAAATTTTATAAATAAATTATCACAAGGATTAAGACCAATTTATAGAATGGGTCAGTGGGATTTAATTGTTGACCATGACATTATGTAATCGTAAAAGATGAATTTGCTAAAAGCTTCTTATCTCTCAAGATAAAAATAGTTGAGATAGAAATGAAAAGAGGAGGATATCATGGAGTATATTTTGGAAAATTATCTACAAATTAGATAATAATACCATAGACCCAAAGAGTAAAGTAACAATGATTGAGGAAGAAAATTTTGAAAGTCCTACCCCTGCACAAAAGATCCAGAGGATTAAATCCAATTCACAAGAGATAAAGGTTGATCGTTCACGGATATTTAGCTTTGCCAACCCTACAAAAATCAATAAGAAAAATGCGATAAAAATTGATAAGAACGATAAAATTACCATTAAATCCCAATTATTAAAAGTATGAGTGCAAGATCAAAATGAGGAGAAAGATGTTCATCAGCTGAAGAAGAACTTAAAGAGGATGTTACAATTAGTAAAATGAGTAGAATGAGTTTTGAACCCGCAGGACACAGTGTAGACTGAAGTATGAGTCTAGATAAGAAGGTCATTTGATAAAAAACAAGAACTACTAGTGACCTAATTTTAAAGAAGAATTAGTCAAAGACATGAATATAGAGATACGCTATGAAGTCACCAATACAAATTCCAACAACATCTATATCCTAATAAATGTATGTTTAGAGCGATATAACAAATATGAATTTTGTGCGTACATATGTAGTGGTTGTTCTGTATGTTTTGGAAAAAGAGCACTATTTCTAGAATTTATGTGGAAAAAAGCCAAGAATCCTTTACAAGTAAAGGTAGCAGATAATAGAACTATGAGGCATAATGAGGCAACAGAAGAGTTATCTATAAAATTAGGGAGAGTCCAATGCATTATGCCAATTCTATAGGCTACTAATCAACCCTCAAATGATATGATTACTGGAAATAATTCCGAAAGACTACATTCTCCATACACACAGACTATAAACTAAATAATATTCACAATTAATAGACACTTAGCTCCTATTGAAAAAATAAGTGAAGCGTACACTCATCAGAAATCTAAGTTTATAAGCAGCCATCCTGGTGAGAAGGTAATGCCTGGATAACATGTGATAGCATTGACTATCTCACTACTTGAGTTATCTATTAAAGAGCAAATTGCTAAATAACAACATCAATTATGCAAAGAACTCTACCATGATAATCCTCTAAAATTTTGGGATAAAGATAAGACATTTGCAATAATTATCTTGTTAAATCCCAACACTATTATTTGAGTCAAACAAATGGGGTATACACACCAAGATATCCAGGAATTTGATAAACAACTCAAAGAACATCAGGATAAAGCATTAATAAGGAATAGCAAGAGTCCTTACACCAGTCCTATTTTTTATGGCAAGAAATCATGTTGAAGAAAAAAGAAGAAAAGCAAGAATGGTAATCAATTACAAAAATCTTAAATATAATACTGTCTTTGATGATTATTACATTCCAAACAAAATAGTCCTTTTTAATAGAGTTCAAGGAGCTTCTTGGTTTTCGAAAATGGATTGCAAAAGCGGATACTGGCAAATAAGAATGGATGAAGAAAGCATTCCTTTAATTGCATGTAGTGCCCCACAAGGATATTATGAATGGATAGTAATCCCATTTGGTCTAAAAAATGCACTTTAAATATTCAAATAAGAATGGATAACATCTTCAAGGACCTTAATCACTGTTGTTTCGTTTACATTGATGATATCCTTATTTTTTCCGGAACTAGAGAACAGCATAATGATGATGTCTTAGCTATTACCCAAAGATGCATTAAGCATGGTATTATACTTGGTTAAAACAAGTGCTTTTGCACCGACCAAGAAATCGAGTTTTTAGGTCTAGAAATAAAAGTTAGATAAATCATCCTACAAAAGCATATTCTGGAAAAAAAATATCAAAGTTCCCTAAAAAGATTGAAGCTAGTAAGTAGCAAGAAAGATTTATTGGATGCCTTACCCATGCTTCAGATTTCATTAAAGATCTTGCTAAACTAAGAAAGCGATTGCAGCAAAAACTCAAGAAAGAAGTTGGACATGAACCCCTAGTGATTCAAAAATTGTCCACAACTTCAAAAACATGTATAAAAATCTTCTTACTCTTAATTTGCCTAATAAAGGAGATGATTTAATTCTTGAGACAAATTCCAGTTTTGAGCACTGGAGTGCAGCACTATCTCACGATGGAGAAAGAAATCCTTGCAATCATAAGGGAAATTGAAAAGTTCTTGATCTTTTTATCCCCAAAACCTTTTCTTATCCGAAGTGATTGTAAAGGAATACTTGGATTTGGGAAAAATAATTTATTAAATATGCAAGTGTAAAGGTGACTCCTGCGTTAGCAATTATGGTTAACCGGTTTCCCTTATCTATTAAACATATGTAGGGATCGATGAATTCTCTGGTAGATAGTTTTAACTCGTAAGCTTGCCAATGGTGATTATCAAAGCAGAGCTCCTGCCTGAAAAGGAGGAAATCCAATATGAAATGTCATTACTAATAGAATGACTTTCTCCTTCTAGTAAAATTCTTATATATAATTTGGAATTTCATACAAAGAGTAGATCTCGTTTTGGTCTGCCATCTTCTACCTACCTAATAGCGCAAAGCTTTTCCCTTATAGAGTTGCAAATTAACTACCTAAAGTGTCATTATGATATCCAAGGAAAAAAAAAAAAAACTCTCATGTTCAACAAAAATGGTTCAATGAGTGGTATGTAGCCTACGTCGATTATTACCATAGTTATTCCCATGATATTTGGGAAACATGGACTACTACAATTTACTTTTCGAAAAGGTTCGGAGTTGGTGGTGTTAGTTTTCCCACAAATCTAATCTCTCTAAATGACCTTGTAGTAAAAGCCTAGGAACAGGGAATGGTAGTTTGCTTCATGCAAATCCCAAATTCGAAATCCCCATTTTCTCAAGACTAACTAAATTTCAATAGTGTATGCTCAAAAGCATCCATTGCATTCTCACATCTCTTGATGGCCTAATAAAAATCCCATACATTAGATGCCTATATGTACCTATTATCTGGTTCAACTAGTTGATTTAGCTAACCCTAGAGATTAATAACAAGAATGGTTTCAAGAACAACATGAATTACTTACTGATCCTACTTTAGCAAGAGCCATTGGTTTTCTCAATATTTACCAGCAAATGTGGGTGTTCATTGAGTAAGGAGTAATACTAATGCACTGTGAAAATACTACTTTCGCTTATCATAATGAGTTCAGCGAATATATGAAGGTAGAAGGAGCTACTTAAGAAGATGTCCTTGATTATATCTTTGACGTTGGAGCGGGAAAATTCTTATTAGAAATAGGAAAGAAATATCTTCATGAATTATTTGAAAAATGAGATTCAGAGCATCTTCAACTAGATGAAGACTTTGATGATTATTTGGATAAGGATGGACTGGACGACATTCTTAGGAATGAAGGCATGTAGAATCTGAATAATGATGACTAGTCTTGTTACCATTAAAGTGCTCTGAATAGTGGTTGCTCCATTATTATACTATTTTGATTAGTGTCAGATCTGTAATATAAGGCAGTGTACTATAGCCGCATGAATATAACTTTAGCTATGTGTAAAATCAGTATGTACTATAGCCTTTAGTGCATCCTATGTATTCCAACCCCTCTATAAAAGGAGAGGTTGAGTACTGAGAAGGGACACGATCATTTAAGCGTATCTGAGTTAAAGAGAAGTCGGGATTCTTCATTTTTCTATGAGCAAACTAAGGATCTCTAATGACCCGAGTAGATTAAGTCCCTCTTTAATCTTTTCACTGTAATATTCCCACTTTTAAGGCTTAAATAAAAGAAATTTCCTAAGAGAGAATGTTATTCAATGTAGCCTTATGTCTGAAATATTATAATTTCTTGATTAACCATCATTTAAAATTCTAGAACTAAACTAGTGACTCTGATCTGAGATAGAAAACAAAGCAGATCTGTGTTATGCCTATCTAACGAAGCTATGGATGAAATCAGCAATCTCTTTAAACTGGAAGCTAGAGGAATGCCAGGATCTAGCGTCGACTAAGTTCAGGTAATGGTCAAAACTCTCTAATTAAATTTTAATTATTTTGCTAAGCATGATGGGCCTATAATTATAGAAAGTATAATATTTATGATATAAGCAGTAGATTGTGATAACTACTACTAGTAAAGTCATCATAAGAAGTCTAATTGTTTAAAATAAACATATTTCTTAATTAGACCTTAAAAACAGCTCATTTGCAAATTTCACCCAATTTAGGGATCTTTCTACAATTTCTAAAAGTTTAAGGGCCAAAATAATAAGAAAAAGGACCTAAGAATATATTGTCTAAAAACATAAGATACCCCAAAATTAGCTTTAGGAAGACAAGGGCCTAAAAATGGTTAGGTACCTTAGGGTTGGTAATTCCAACCGTCCTCCTCCTCTAATTGTACTGGTTTGCATGCTACCCTTCAGTCAATTCAAGAGGAGTAAGCCTTCTTTTAATCTTATATTCAATTGAGCATACTGTACTCCATGACCTTGTTTAGGAGTGGCATGATGAGCTCCATGAGATGATTACTTCCCATAACCAATACTTCAAATTAAAGACTTTAGGGCCTACGTAAAAACATGGTGTGACTAGCATATTTCTCAACCCCACCATCCTTCTTCTTCCCCTCCTCCTCCTCATTAGTTTCTTCTTTTTTGCCCCATTGATTCTTATATCCTTGTATTAAGGACAATGCTTTGTCCAAGCATGGGGGAGTTGTGTGTGACTATGTGTAAGTGATGTAGTTGTGTGAGTAGTTTGCATGCATTTAGGAGAAGTTTGTAGTTTTAGTTAATTATTGCATTTTCCTTTCTGTTTTTAGGTTTCTTTTCTTAGTTTTAGGCTTTTTATTTTGGTATTTTTTAATGTTTAGTTGCATTCAGGGGTAGCATTAAAAAACAAAAAAAAAAAAGAGAAGAAAAGCAAAAAAAAAGCAATAAGCAATGAAGCCCTCTGACGATGAGTCATAGACTAAGTAGTTTTCTTTGGCTTATTTTGATCTTTTTTGTTATGCCCATTTGTGATCTTTGCATGATTACTTGATGATTCTTTGCATGAATATTTGGTACATGTGATCTAATGAGCTAGTAGAGCTTTGGTAGTTATCCTGTGAGATTTTGAAATTTATTTGGAGTAATTCATCATTTTAGTCTCATCTTCTTTTTCATATGTATGATCTAATCTCTAGATTTTGCTTTGACACTTGTTCAAGATCACATTTCGCATGCATATTTAGGAAATATGATAGACACATTTTTTGAATTTATGAGCTACATTGACCAAATAGCCACCCTCATTATGTAAGATTTATCCCTTGCTACCCCCTTGGGCCTTAACAATGTTTTTCTTTTTTAGTGCAAACCTAAAATAATGAACCTAGGCAAAATGCATATCTTACCTTTTTAACCAAGACTATAGAGTTTCGTTCGTGATTGGGAGTAGTTTTGTGGATAATGACATTATTGTTTGGTGTGGTTTGTTTATGTGCAATAAGAGTTTATGTGATATTTCCTTTGGTATATTGGATTGAATTTTATGAGTTGTTAGAAAAAGTGTTCAAAAGTGCACAATTTCTCTTGCCATAATCATGCTCTTTGAAAAAAAGAAAAAAAATGAAAAAAGAAAAAAAAGAGAAAAAGAGAAGTTAAATTATACAAGGATTTGGTATAGATTTCATCTACTTCAACACATTTTCACATTGTAGATTAGCTAGGGGTAATTTTATGTATTTGACATGTATTGGTGTTTGGTGAAAGGAGCATTTTTGTGAAAACTTAGGCAAAGATGATTTATACTCATAGTCTTTGGCTTTGAACTCCACAAATCCCAACAACTTTATTCCTCTCTTATCTTTAACCGTTAGCCCTGCTACAACCCTATCAAAGTCCTCATGATTGCCTAGTATGTTTTGCACTTTAGTGGTTGCAAATTCGAAAGTCTTCTCAAGCTTATGGTAGATTTGATTCTTTGGAATGAGATTTGAGAGAACCGCATTATATTTTAAACACATAAGTGATGAATGGTTCATTCCTAAAGTGAGGGTCTACCGGTTCTCTTAGCTCTACCTCTTGTACGTGCCAATATGATTGTTTAAGTTGATTTGGGTGATCGATCCAATATTTGATGTGATGGTACTTGCTCTTATATTGGAAAACCTTATTCTCTTATCCTTTTCGCAATGTTTTTAGTCACTTTTAGGCTAGCTTCTTCGGTCGGTTAGGCTATTGATGTTGCTACTTATGTTCGCCTGAGGAGGTTCTTTATGATAGTTTTGGTCTTCGTAGTTACTTAGGGATAAGAAATGGTTTCAAGGATGGGGGAGTTTGATAAATACTTTGAATATACTGCATTTTGGGGTCATTTTGTTGCTTTTGTGAGGAGAATTATGAACTTCATGTTATAATCTACACTTTTATTCCCATTTTATGCTTAGGTACCATTCTTTTCAATGTTTTGATGGTTTTTAAACCTTTTTACCCTTGCTTTGACCATAATTGAATGCATTTTGACACTCCACGGATGCCCTCAAATCACTATGCAGGTGGACAAGAGAGAAGAACCAGAGGATGCTGAGACAGAGGCCACCACAGATGCTCCATAGTGAAGGCCATGGTCCGTGGTGGCTTAAAACTACTTGCCTCTTTGTCTTCCTTCATCTTGTGGCTGAGGATGGCTGAGTTCATGCATAAATATGGTTTTTTGTTTTAGCTACAGAAAGAGGAGAGTCTCGAGAGCAAAAGCATCTATCACTCACTTTTATCTCACTTCTATTATTAATGTTAGGATTTTTAAGTTTTCTTTAGAGCAAGAAAGGAAAGTGATGTGGAAGATTAGCACTTGGAGGCTTGGAGATTGGGAAGCCATTGATGACCACCAGTGTTGCTACGCTTTCTTTCCTTCTAATTCTCTTCTTAAGCCCTTGTTTAGATGTTAATTTTAATTAGTTATGAAAACTTTTACTTAATCTAGGGGCTAGTTAGCCCAAGTATTTATGTTGGATCTTTAATTTCTAGTATTTGTGCTTTATCTAAATTGGTATGGTTGGATTCTATCTTGTGGATGAATTATTGTGAGTAAATTTTTTAGCAGGTTTGCTTGCTTATATTAGATAGTTGAGTGAAGTATTGAAAGGAGAAACTCACTGTCAGAATAAGTTAGAACTTAATTTAACGATTCTTGAAAGAGAGTCTTTTGTTGAAAAGAAATCCTAACAATCAAAAATCTATAGCCAAGACTAACGGGGACATTTGAAAGAATTTTAATTGGAATAGTCTAAGCAATTCAGTTTGTTTCGAAAGACAAGATAGAATTTTTAGTTCAATTATGCGACCTTTGAATCATCCTAACTTAGGTAAAGTGCATGTTTAAATCCAACAATCCAACTCTTTACTAGGCGAAACAATTTCCTAGATGTTTTTAATTCATTGAATTTCCTTCTAGTTAATTAGCAATAGTTGAATCAACCTTTGGAATTTGTTGTTTAGCCTTTTATAATAGGTAAAAACTCGATAGATTAAACTTGGTCTCTGTGAGAACAATATTAAAACTATACTACAACACCCGTGCACTTGTGGTAGCATCAGACTGATTTATAGAAGGGGTAGGAAATGGTTTTCTGCCTTTGCGTTATTTCTCAAACTTAATAGCTAGTTTGCATACATCATGAAATGAGAGATAAGGTTTCAAGTGTACCTTGTTAGCAATGTTTGGGGACATACCCTTAATGAATTTAGCCATTGTCAGCTTAGGCTCTTTATTAAATCTGAACCTCATTTGAAGTTGTTCTAACTCTCTAATATACTGTTAAACCTTGAGCTTCTCTAAACTCAAAGAAGTGATCTTGAGATAGAGATGTCGCTTGTAAGGGGGTGGTATGAGCCTTTTTTCCATGTGCTTCTTGAGTTTGGACCATGCTTTGATCTCTGACTTTGCTTTCTTGCTCTGTTCCTCTTCAAGTTCTCACACCATAAGAAGGCATACCCTTTTATCTTGAGAATAGACAATTTGAAAGTCTTCTTATTATTATAGTATTTAAGCTCAAAGATCCTCTCTATTGATTGAACCCAATCTTCTTAGTTTTTTGGATTGAGGTTCCCATTAAACTCCGGCTCCTCAATCTTGAAATCCTAAGGTCATCTCTTAGATGCCTTCTTCTTCTAACTTCTCTATCCTCATCATTATAATCTTCATAAGAGGATGATCAGGCAGTATTAAAAGGGCTAACACTAAGCTCTTGATAGTGATGGCTTTGCCATCTAGTGGGAACAGAGCCCTTTACTTGTTCAAGCTCCCTTGCAAGCCTTGTCACTTGTTCTTCAAACTTAAGGATAATTGTATCTCTTCTCATTTCATAGGCTTGCTCAAGTGGAATGCCTTCAGAATGAGAGCAATCTCATTCATTGGCCTTGGGAGATCCAGAAATGAAAGCATATGGAGAAACAGGGGAAACAAGGATGGTGGGAATTACCACAGAGGATAGAGGACAAGAAAGAATAACCATAGAGGGGAAAAAGGACTACCATAAACAGTGGTGTCTGCCATGATCATACTATTGTGGGCACTGTCCCGAAATGTTTTTGCGATTTTTGTGCAATTTTTTTGGTGTTTTAGGATTGTGTTTGCATTGGGGATTACATTTGGACTCTTTTGGGGGTTCATTGTGGGCTATTGAGGTGTTATTAAGGTAGGTAAAAGAAGGAAGATTTTGAGGAGTCAAAGTGTTGATTTTTTGGGCTTAAAATTAAGAAGATGGTGAGGGTTTTTGATTGAATCAATGGAGACAAAGGTGTTGATTTAACATTCTCCCAAAAGGAGATTAAGCTCTAATACCAAGATGATGAGGACGAATACTCAAAACTTCCAAGATCAACACTCACGACAAAACATAATGTAAGAGATGCTCGTCTTTGGATTCAATCTTAGACAATCAATGAGATCATGAGAATTGTGTCCCAAAATGAGATCGTAATGATAGATTGAAACTTTTCACCAAATCTCTCTCCTAAAAGCTAAGAGCCACAAAAGAGAAATTATAAATGAAAGATTCTAATCACCACTCTTAATTAAGAGATAAAGATGTTGAAAGTTTTTTAGAAAGAAAATGGTCTCTTGCCTATAATTTCATAATAAACTCTAGTTGAGTATAGATGGACAGGAATGGGTCTATAAATGCCCAAATTTGAGGGGATTAGCTGATACATTAGTAAGGCAAGAGAACTGATAGGTGGCGTCTACAATATCCTAGAAAAATAAATCAAAATGCTAAGGAAATGAAAACTATAATGATCTGTGTTTTTCCAGGATTCCTTCTCCGCCTTCTAGGGAGCATCTAAAAAGTTTTACTCCACTAATGGGAGTCACTTAGAGCCTCCTCTATGATGTGCGTATATTCACCCCATGTTAAGGAATCCTAAGGGTTGCAGCTGCATTTTCCTCAAATAAGGCCAAAATCAAGATGGCTGTAAAAATGTATTTTTTGTTCAAACTCCCCTAATTTTGTCCATTTCACCTAAATTTAAAATCTCATGTCAAATTTTAGCACATAGGGCTAAAAAAGTAATATGAAGGAATCAATGCGACATGGATTTGCATTAATTGGGCTTCATTAGGTAGGATACAAACTTAACTAAATTTCAACAATTTTACCAATAAAAACCTGCACCGTAGGAGTTGCTGTTTTCATCAGTCAAGAAAAATAAAATGCAATCTAATTCAAAAATTTATTCCATTATCCAAAATCAACACCCTAAGATTCCCAATAAAGTAAGGAACAACGCAATTGGATGTCATTTGGGTGGTGAAAACTCAAGTCGAACCTTATTCACCAAGGGAGAAGTGTTTGGAATTTGGTATGGATGAGGGTGTAGCTAAGAGTTGGCTTGGGGCTCGGTATGCATCAAATACGAGCAAAACTATTGCTAGGGGCTACATTATGCCAGTGGACTGGTTAGCATGGCGGGATCAACATATTCGGGCCACGACTTTCTCATTCATGTCCAATCAATGCGATTCATTTTTTTAAAAATCTTACTGAGTTTGATTTCTAGTTAATCCAGTTTCGCGTTTTTTCATAAATGCGAAGGAAGTAAAGGTTCAAATAGTGAAGAGATGCTGATTTTTATGCACATCTTCCCATTTAATGGATAACTTTTTCATAACTTATTGGAATTGAGATGATACTACATCTTTTGAAAGAACATTTTGTGCGAAGTCATTTCATGTGGCCCTGAGTACACACTAGCCCTAGTTTAAAACGGATAAGAAGGTATAAGACATGAGAGATAAGATTGCCGTCAATGTGCAGCCAACGACAGATGTTAGGCCTTGAAAACTTGTCAATGGGCCTTATCAACAACTATGATTTTGCCGCCACTATGCAGGTTTTGATAATAAATGATTAAATAGATTGCTTCAAATTATTAGTGACAAGAAATTTGCCGCCCTACTGATCCTGCACTGGCTATACCATTATCTAGCTCCTAGATTGAAGCCATTGCCTCTGTAAATTGCTATAAAATCATTTTTTTTCCTGTTTTGAAAATATTGTGAAACTTTTTTTGGGTTTTTAAAAGTCTATAGAAAGCTTTACATAAATAAATATTTTTTGCGTACAAATTAGCTACAAGGGATTCAAGTATAATGTTGGTTCACCCTCGGTGGATTAGTTAATTGTTATCATTGGGTGACAACGCATAAGACATGTGGGAGTGTGGTCATTTTAAAATCCTAATGGCACCAATTTAGTGATTGCATTTACGTGAATATTCTTATAAAGATTCATGACCAACAGATCATGCTCTTGTTATTTTATACAATGAACTATAAATTGCAAAAGTTTCATTACGTCTTGAATTACTGTTTTGCATGTAAGTGAACCTATAGCACTTTAAATGTTATGAAAACAATGTCTGCAAAATTTCATATTATGCTGGATATTTCCTTTAATTTTGTGGGTTGGATGTTTTCAATATTTTTAGTGCTTTTGAATGGTTAAGTGGCCAACTAGCCATAGGAGAGGCCTTCTAGGTATATTAGAGATGGCCATCTATGGAAGGATTAACATGACATTCGAAGTCGGATACCATCTAACAGTTTCGATATCATAACCTCAGGTACACTAACCTCATAACCATCACATTTCTACCATGGTGGAGACTACACTAGTACGCTTCCTTTCCAAACTTTACCACATTTTGTGATTTTGCCATTCATTGTTTTGTTCTGGTGGTGCCTCTTTTTGGTGAGATCGTGATTTTATCGAAGCATGTGGATCTTTCAAGAAGATTTATACTGCATATGAAGGCCTGCAAACAAAAGCTGAGAAACTTATGAAGGACATGGGCTTCTATAAGTTTCTAACGCTGCATAAAGAGCTCATAGGCTCTAACTATAAGCTGATCTACAATCTCATAGAGCATTTCTGGAATACTGCCATCACCTTCAATCCGCCACAGGTCAAATTGCTGTTAACTCCTATGATATTTGCATGTTAATAGGAATCGACTTCGTGGAGACCCTATTAATGTATAATGCAACCTTTAAGCAAGAACTTTCTGGAGGGGTCTTTTGGGCCTAGCACCTCAAGATGGAGTGTGGGATCGAACGCCATGCAATATTTCCATCTTGAGGTAGCTTTCCAGGCATTAAACGTCGATGTGGAATAGCAAGCAAGTCTCTTCACTAATTTATTATTCAGTTCGACTTATGAATAAGGCAAATTGGGTGCACCTACAGTAGATGCACAATTTGAAGGTGTTCGAGGCACCAAATGATGGGATTGGGCCAAGATGCTTATATCACCCCACTTTCTTACCTTAGATTGGCCTGTCGATGGCACGATTGTCAGGTACACGATGCGAACCTTAAATGTTTTTAGCATTTACTTTAGGTATGATCCGTTGATCGTTTCCTTACGTTCTTTTTTGTTGTGGAATTGTAGAAACAGCTTATGGCGTGCAGTTTTTACAACATTAGTGTTGACTTATTTAGTAATTACAAATATTTTGATGAAACACAAAATTAGAAATTAAGTTGTTGCATTCAAAAGATATAACACATGAAAAGAGAAGCAATATATAGTAGTAGAATCATAACAAAAATTATAAAGAAAATATGAAAGATTATATGCATATCATAATTATTTTCTTGAATACTATCGAAGATTGCGTGCATATTTAATTTATGTGATTAGAAAGATTGTATGCAAATATGATTAAAGGAAAGATATTATTATGCTAGGCAAATATTAATTAAAAGGATTTTACTTGATTAAATATCCTTAATTCCAGCATAACAAAATGATATTGCCCTTAGTTCAATATTCTAGCAATATTATTAATATTCTTGCAATATCAAATTTGTTTTTTTAAATTTGATCTCATAAAGATTATATTGCATGATTTTATTGATAATATATTTTGTTGCCAAGAGTTTTACATGTTCAAAAGGCAAGAGAAGAGATTGTAAGCAAATACTTTCTTATTGGAGAAGATCACAAGATCAAAATCAAATATGATATGGAGATAACTTCCTTCTTGGACAAATCAGCATATGGCTACTCAATCCTATAAATAGGGGCTGAAGGAAGAAGAGAAGATGCCAAGGAAGTGAAAAAGAGCATTGAGACATACACTATGTTATCATACTGAGCTTTGTATTGAGATCAAAAGAATTGCGTTATACTGAGAATTAAATTGTAATCAAAAGTCTTGAGAGATCTTGAGAAATTCTTATTAAGGAGTGAACGAAAGAGTTGGTGTGAGGTCACAACTCCTCCCAAGCTTAAATCAGTGGTTGGTTTAGGTTGTTGGGATCTTTAGAGTGTGGTGCTTTGAAAGAAAGTGTGAAGGTTCATCTTAATAAGAAAAGTAGAGCGTTGAATCCTAGAATTGGATAACTCTAGGCGGGGATTAAGCCTGATTGAGGCCCAACCTCGTTAAAATATCCTTGTACATTATCTCCATTTAAATTCTGCATTTTGAATTCAGCTTTGAATTTATTTCTGCAATCACCCTATTCACCCCCCCTATAGGGCGATCTAAGTCTTCAATTGGTATCAGAGCCAGTCCCACACTTCTTTTTGACTTAACAGTCAAGTGGGTGACGACCATAGCCTTATCAGGAGATATTAATATTGAAGGACGCTCTACTGTTAGACCTCCCCTATTTAAAGGAACAAATTTTTCTTATTGGAAAAATGCGATGCAGATTTTTATTGAATCAACTGACATGGAATTGTGGGAAATTGTGAACAATGGCCCTTACATTGTTCCTAAGGTCAAAAACGATAAGGATGAAATGATTGATAAACCTAAAGATCAGTATACGAGTGCTGACTGGGAAAAACTTACAAAGAATTCTAAAGCTAAGCATATTCTTTATTGTGGTTTGGATGCTAACGAATATAACCGAATTTCTGCCTGTGATACAGCTAAGCAAATCTGGAACAAGCTGATTGTTACATATGAAGGGACAAGCCAAGTCCGTGAAACTAAAATGAATATGTTCATACATCAATATGAACTATTCAAAATGCAGACAGATGAATCGATAAAAGACATGTTTACACGATTCACGGACATTACAAATAATCTAAAGTCACTTGGGAAAACCTATACAAACGAGGAAATGGTGAGAAAGATCCTTCGATGTCTTCCAAAGAGCAAGTGGGGACCGAAGGTCACCGCAATTGAGGAGGCTCAAGATCTCAAGAAGTTGGAACTAGATGATCTTCTGGGGAAACTCTTGACACATGAGATTCACCTCAAAGAAGATGATGGAGAAAGCTCAAAGAAAGGAATAGCCTTAAAAGCTATTCAAGAAGATTGCACATCAGAGGAGGAAGAAGCCAACGAAAATGATGATGAGGCCTTCTCACTGATTGTTCGAGGCCTCAACAAAATGGGGTTAAAGAAAAAATTTAATCAACGAGGACTCAACTCAAAAGGGCCCTCATTAAAAAGAAATGAAAAATTCTCCAAAGGTAAGTTCACTCATAAAGACAATACTAACGTTAGCTCTTGTTATGGATGTGGCATGCCAGGACACTTGCTGAAGGACTGTTAACTAATCCAAAAGAAAGGAGAATCACGAAGATTCAAGAAGAAAGATAGTAAGAAAGCAATGATCGCAGCTTGGAGCGATAGCGACACCAGTGAAAGTGAAAGCGATGAAGAGCACATCGCTAACATATGTCTCATGGCAAAGGACGATGAAAGATTTGAGTACGAAAGTACCGACGAGGTAGACACATCGGCTCTCTATGACTGTTCTAAAGAAGAATTAATCAACGCTTTTGTTAGTTTTGCCAAACTTGAACGAAAATATCTATCTAAATATAAAGGTCTCAAAAAGAATGTTCAAGATTTGAATCTAAAGAATATGGCTCTTGAAAAATCAAATAATAACCTTCAAGCCAAAGTTAGGAACCTAGAAAGTAAAAATAAGGAGTTACAAGCCAAATGTGATGAAGATCACAAAATAATCCTAAAATTTACACAAGGTCAAGAAAACTTGGATAAGTTGCTTTGCACCCAACGATCATCATTTAATAAAGAAGGAATTGGCTATAACCATACAAACAAAAAGAAAACCTATAAAAACTTCTTTGTCAAATCTACTCCACATGAAAAGGATGCAAAAACATATAGTTACTACCCCAAGATTAGACATACTACATATTCTCGCTCATTTGAGAAACCACCTACTAGAATTGTTCAAATATGGGTTCCTAAGGGAACAAGACCCCCTAACTTGGTAACCAATGGTTTTGAAGTTCGATTTAAAGCCAAAGGAAGTAGAAGGGTTTGATTTCCTGTTTTGTAGGTGTGCTTAAAATCCGGGAAAGATCTATGGTACCTTGATAGCGGATGTTCAAGGCACATGAGCGGAAATGCCTCATTATTTACTGAAGTCAAAAGGAAATAATGTGGAAGCGTTACATTCGGAGACAAAGGTATAGGCAAAATAATCGGTGTTGGAAAAATTGGTAAAGATCCTTCCAACTCTATTGATAATGTTTATCTTGTCGATGGCTTGAAGTTTAATCTTTTAAGCATATCTCAATTATGTGACAAGGGAAACCTTGTAACATTTGACTCAACAAACTGCATTGTTAAAAATAAAAAATCTGAAAAAATTACCCTCCGTGGACCTAGAATTGAAAACGTGTATGCCATAGACATTGATAATATCCCCTCACACAATCTACCTTGTTTTAAAGTGACTCGCGTAGAGGATAATTGGCTGTGGCATCGTAGATTAGGACACGCAAGCATGCATACTATTAAGAAATTAGCCAAACAAGAATTAGTACGAGGACTTCCTGCATGCAAATTCGAATATGACCATTTATGTGATGCTTGTGCTAAAGGAAAACAAGTATGTAGCAGCTTTAAACCTGAAAATAATATCAGCACATCCAGACCATTAGAACTACTTCACATGGACTTATGCGGGCCTATATCTATACAAAGTTTAGGACGTAGTAAGTACATTCTTGTGATTGTTGATGACTATTCCCGCTTCACATGGGTCTCTTTTTTAAAGGAAAAGAATGAAGCTTTTAAAGAATTTTCTAAACTCTGTAAACAATTACAAATTTACAGAAATTCACCAATTGTGTTCATAAGAAGCGACCATGGTAAAGAATTTGATCAAAAAGAGTTTACTGAATTCTGTAGTAATTATGGAATTGCTCACAATTTTTCGGCTCCACGCACACCTCAACAAAATGGTGTAGTTGAAAGAAAAAATCGTACTTTAGAAGATATGGCTCGAACTATGATGTGCAAGAGCAATGTCTCTCAAAGTTTTTGGGCCGAAGCTGTAAATACTGCTAATTATGTCCTAAATCGATGTTTAATTAGACCAATCTTGAAAAGAACTCCTTATGAATTATTTAAAGGAAATAAACCTAATATTTCTTACTTTCGACCATTTGGATGTAAATGTTTTGTTCACAACAATGGTAAAAATAATCTAGGAAAATTTGATGCCAGAAGTGACGAAGGAATTTTTGCAGGATACTCTATGCATAATAAGGCATACATAATTTATAACAAACGCACTAAAAGCATTGAAGAAAGCATTCATGTGATTTTTGATGAATCAAATGACGGTGTGCTAAGTGATTCCATAGGATAGACCCTTAGCTTGAACAAGCACAGTGATGATGAAGAAGAGACACCAAAGGGAGTAAATCCTGGTGATCAGCAATTACTAGAGGTACCTCTCAATACTGATCCACAAGATGACACTCTATCTCAAGAAGAAAAGGAACCTACAAACAAAGAAATTTCTACACCTGAAGCACCACGCCATGAGGTAACTCAAAGGATTTTTAAATATAAGTCATTTCACCCAATGGATAACCTCTTAACAGATATATCCACTGGGGTAAGAACTCGGTCATCCTTGCATAATTTCTGTGCTTTCTTTTCTTTAGTATCACACATAGAACCAAGAAATCATCTAGAAGCACTTAGTGATTCAAATTGGATTAATGCCGTGCAAGAAGAGTTAAATCAATTTGATCGAAACCAAGTCTGGACACTCATGACAAGACCAAGTAACCATCCGGTCATAGGAACAAAATGGGTCTTTAAAAATAAATTAGATGAAGCCGGGAATGTTATAAGAAATAAAGCAAGATTAGTTGCTAAAGGATATAATCAAGAGGAAGGTATTGATTTTGATGAAACCTTTGCCCCTGTTGCCCGACTAGAGGCCATACGAATACTATTAGCTTTTGCCTCATACATGAACATAAAACTCTATCAAATGGATGTAAAATGTGCCTTCCTAAATGGCTACTTGCAAGAAGAAGTCTTCGTAGAACAACCTCCTGGTTTTGAAAATCCCGACTTTCCAAATCATGTCTATAAACTACAAAAAGCTTTGTATGGTCTAAAACAAGCTCCCCGAGCCTGGTATGAGCGATTAAGTAAATTTCTCTTAGACCATGGTTTTACGAGAGGACTTATCGATAAAACATTATTCACCAAGACAAAAGGAGATAATTTCATGGTCATCCAAATTTATGTAGATGACATACTTTTTGGAGCTACAAACACCTCTCTATGTGAAGAATTTTCCAATCTTATGAGCAACGAATTCGAAATGAGTATGATGGGTGAATTAACCTTTTTCTTGGGCCTTCAAATTAAACAATGCCAAGATGGTATATTCATTAATCAAAGCAAATACATTAATGAACTCCTAAAGAAATACGGAATGGATCAAGCCAAACATGCTAAAACTCCTATGGCTACAAATGAAAAATTAGACCTTGACCAAGATGGCAAACCAGTTAGTGAGAAGGTCTATCGAGGCATGATTGGATCACTATTGTATCTTACTGCTAGTCGTCCTGATATTATGTTTAGTGTCTGCTTATGCGCTCGATTTCAGGCCTCTCCTAAAGAATCTCATCTAACTTGTGTGAAAAGGATCTTCAGATACCTGGTCGGAACTAAAAATCTAGGACTATGGTACCCTCGAGGGGGAGAATTTTCTTTAGTGGGATATACTGATGCAGACTATGCAGGATATAAAGTCGATAGAAAAAGTACATCAGGCACTTGTCAGTTTCTTGGGACAAGCCTAGTCTCATGGCATTCCAAAAAACAAAATTCTGTCGCACTTTCAACGGCAGAAGCAGAGTACATCGCTGCTGGCGCTTGTTGTGCACAATTACTTTGGATAATGCAGCAATTACGAGATTTTGGCATCAATCTCAAAGAAGTTCCAATTAAATGCGATAATGCCAGTGCTATTAATATCACAAAAAATCCAGTTCAACATTCTCGAACCAAGCATATCGAGGTACGTCATCATTTTATTCGCGATCATGTTGAAAAAGGACATGTCACATTAGTTTTTGTACCTACTGACTCTCAACTAGCTGATATTTTTACAAAACCATTAAGCGAAGATCGATTCAATTTTCTTCGACATGAACTTGGAATGCTAAATCTTGATGCATAAATTGAGGGGGAGCCCTCACTTATTACTAACCTTGGTCGCTAAGTGATAATTCAGGGATCAATTACTTGTACATCTTTTCTCCCTTTGGCTTTATCGATTCCTGCAAGATTATTATCGGTAATATTGAATCTTCTATAAGGTACGTCAATCTGACCCTGGGTTCCATTGCCTCGGCATGAAAATTTTATTTCAATACCTTGAGGAGACTTTAGTACACAACAACTTGAGCACATTTGATAGGAGAAAATTCCTTCATCATTTTTCTTCTATCAAAAGTCAACAGGATTTATTTTAATCTCTTCCAGTCATTTCTTGACAATTTATTTTTTTTTTTTTCATAGGCCCTCTTCTCCCACCAAGACACTCTTCTCACACAATAACCACAAACACACAAAAAAAACAAAAAAAAAGGGAACCCAACCTTCCACTGTCGCCGTCAAATCCCCCACAAAAGTCAAACAAGGCATTACCTCTTCATCAACACTTCACTGTCAAAGGATTCGCTCTCTGTAAATATGCAGGCCGACTAACACCTTAGCGCAAGTTATTGCCTTTTCTTCATCTTCTCGACGCTTTTCTCTGAACCAGACGCCTCTGCTTCTTCTGCCCTGTTTTTCGCGCTCTCGCCGTCGACCGTCCCAACCCACCATCCTCCAGCAACCAACATCTTCACCCCACTCCTCAACCCGACCACCGGCCTCCGCCCTGTTGATTTGCTCACACATTTTCTAAAGTTCGTTGTTTCCTTCTTTTTGATGAAAGAGGGGGAGAAATTAGGGTACTTATGTTACTCTTATCCTAAATCTATGATGCTAATAAAACCTATGATAAATTATGATGTTGCTACTTCCATGCAAATATTTACGTTTCATAAATTGCAAATACGCATCGCATATAACATGAGCAATAACATTTGCCAATTTTGTCTTTCATCAAAAAGGGGGAGATTGTTGACTTATTTAGTAATTACAAATATTCTGATGAAACACAAAATTAGAAATTAAGTTGTTGCATTCAAAAGATATAACACATGAAAAGAGAAGCAATATATAGTAGTAGAATCATAACAAAAATTATAAAGAAAATATGAAAGATTATATGCATATCATAATTATTTTCTTGAATACTATCGAAGATTGTGTGCATATTTAATTTATGTGATTAGAAAGATTGTATGCAAATATGATTAAAGGAAAGATATTATTATGCTAGGCAAATATTAATTAAAAGGATTTTACTTGATTAAATATCCTTAATTCTAGCCATGACAAAATGATATTGCCCTTACTTCAATATTCTAGCAATATTATTAATATTCTTGCAATATCAAATTTGTTTTTTTAAATTTGATCTCATAAAGATTATATTGCATGATTTTATTGATAATATATTTTGTTGCCAAGAGTTTTACATGTTCAAAAGGCAAGAGAAGAGATTGTAAGCAAATACTTTCTTATTGGAGAAGATCACAAGATCAAAATCAAATATGATATGGAGATAACTTCCTTCTTGGACAAATCAGCATATGGCTACTCAATCCTATAAATAGGGGCTGTAGGAAGAAGAGAAGATGCCAAGGAAGTGAAAAAGAGCATTGAGACATACACTATGTTATCATACTGAGCTTTGTATTGAGATCAAAAGAATTGCGTTATACTGAGAATTAAATTGTAATCAAAAGTCTTGAGAGATCTTGAGAAATTCTTATTAAGGAGTGAATGAAAGAGTTGGTGTGAGGTCGCAACTCCTCCCAAGCTTAAATCAGTGGTTGGTTTAGGTTGTTGGGATCTTTAGAGTGTGGTGCTCTGAAAGAAAGTGTGAAGGTTCATCTTAATAAGAAAAGTAGAGCGTTGAATCCTAGAGTTGGATAACTGTAGACGGGGATTAAGCCTGATTGAGGCCCAACCTCGTTAAAATATCCTTGTGCATTGTCTCCATTTAAATTCTGCATTTTGAATTCAGCTTTGAATTTATTTCTGCAATCACCCTATTCACCCCCCCTCTAGGGCGATCTAAGTCTTCAATTAGTGTTTAGAGTATTTTACAAGGATGTGCCTAAGGTTTCGAGGCTCCAGTGGCGTTCTTGAGATGGGATGGTGAAGAAGGGCCTAATAAAGGGCGAGTTAGGAAGTATATCAACCTTTTTAGGGCTTGTCAGAATGATTATACATGTAAGGATGTCAAGGGAATGTTCTTTTCCTTGTGTTTATGATTACCTTTTCATATATATGTTTCATTTATTGTGATTGTTGCTTTACAAGTGACTTAGGACCCGGTGGCCTAGACGTACAAAACCTCAGACAACTCAAAGATCTTGGTTGTTATCATGCTAGAGGCTCCTTCTACTCATGTGTTACCCAGGGGATATAGTGATTAAGAAAGTTTAATGGTATAGGTGCCCAAAACTAGCAGTCAAGTTTTTAGTTACTCGATGATGAGGAAACTAACTCAACCGTGAACCCGTTGGACCAAAAAGATGATTAATCAAAATAAAATGGAAAAAAAAATAATGAGACACCAATTAAAGAATAGGTGGCTCGAGTCAGCAAGGCCCACTGGGCCTAGGAGCCGGCTGGTTTACTATGGCTGGAAGTCGGCTAGTTTTTCCCTTTTCCTGCTACCTTTTTCCCCGAGTTCAAGTCCAACTCAATTATTAGTTAATTTCGCAGGCGGGTTTAGTTAAAGGCAGATTCATGATAACATTAGAAAAGTCGTTACGCTTAATTTGATTAGGAGTTGGTATTCTTTTCCTAGGCAGAGTTAGCGTTATTATCACCTACAAAAGTGTAAGACCCGCATTCTTTGTTTTCCATTAAGCTAACTGTATTACCTTTTTACGATATAAATTCGTATTTTTAGCAATATATGAGTTAAATTATTATCGATGTGCTTTTGGGAGCTATAATTTCATTAAAAAAGAGATTATTATTGCTATTATTGATTTCAACTCAATTCGTGCCATTTATGCCTTTAAATTATATCAATAGTTTAATTTAGTCGTTATTCAATTTATTTAGTCGTTTCCCAAATACGATTAGGATTTCAACCTTAGAATTAGTTTCGAGGTTTATGAAAATCGAACTTAGACGTATTTGAGATCGAATAATCGACGAAGGGTCGTATTATCGATTCGGGATAAGTTGTGAGGTACGAGATTAGAAATTAGACAGGCGATTTTAGTTGATTGGGCAAGCGACCAAGAAACAATCCCAAAAAAAAAAAAAAAGAGAGGGACAAAAAGTGGTCGAAGCCCCTTCTTCTCAGCAGAAAAACGCGAAAAAGGGAGGGCTTCGTTCGAGCTCCTTACGACCCCCCGACCACCACACCACAACCACACCAGAGAGAGGGGAGGGACACCGGACGGCGAGCTGGGGGCCGAGGTCGACGGCGGCGCACCAGCAAGTCAGGGGCCGACCAAACCCCGCTCCACGCCACAGTCAGAGAGAGAGAGGGATGAGCGAAGGGGAGAGAGAAGGCCGGTGGCGGTGGCGCCACCGTGGTGCGCACGCCTGGCCGGTGGTCCACCAGCCAGGCGCAGCCATCATAGAGTGAGAGAGAGAGATGGGTCGAGCGAGAGCCTTGGTTCAGGGGGGTTAGGGTTTGAATCCTCCAATGCCACCACTACCGTTCCGACGACTGGTGTGGGTTCGAAATTGACCCTACCGAACGAAGGCTGGAGGTCGACAGAACGGGTCAGCAGCGACTAGCGAGTGAGGAAGCCAACCGAACCAAACCCGAAGTCGATTTACTATCTTGGATTCCAGGTGGGTGTTTCTCGCCTCCAAAGATATTACTATTTTCAAAAATGTTTTTCGGCAGATCGATGTTGCATGTCAAGTTAGGGTTCGTTGAATTCATTAGAAATGTCAAGAAGTGAGCTATTCATGTTTAGGTTCGATTCATTTGGTTGATTTATGCCTGATATTGTAAATCGATACGAATTATGTGTGTTTAGCTTCAATTCGAATCAATTTAGGTGAATCATGCTTGAAACGTTAATTCGAAGTAATTTAAATGCGTTTAGCGTCGATTCGAATCAATGAATGTAAATCATGCTTGAAATGTTAATTCGAAGTAATTTAAACGTGTTTAGCATCGATTCGAATCAATGTACGTAAATTATGCCTGAAATGTTAATTCTAGGTGACTTATATATGTTTAGCTTCAATCCAAATCAAGTAATGCAAGTTATGCCTGAAATGTTAATTCGAAGTGATGTACATATGTTTAACCTCGATTCGAATCAATATAGTTAATTCATGCCTAAGGTTTTAATTCCAAACGAATTATATACGTTTAGCGTTAATTTGAATGCATATAGTTAATTCACGCCTAAGTTTTTAACTCGAAACGAATTATATATGTTTAGCGTTAATTCGAATGCATATGGTAACCCATGCCTGAAGATTTAGATTGAAGTGAGCTATACATGTTTATGATCGTCTCAAGCACGTATAATTAACTCATGCCTAATTAATAGTTTCGAAACGAAATATGAATGCCTAGAATTGACTTTAGTACATTTAGCTAATACGCACTTGAAAGTTTGGTTCGAAGTAAACTATGCATGTTTAGGATCAAATTTAATATATTTAGTTAACGCATGTTTGAAGGGTTGGCTCAATAAGTGAATGACACGACAAGGGATTGCCTACGCTTTATTACGTCTCAATGACCTAGAAAGGGTTTAATGATAACCTCGACATAATAAACGAACGCCATGAGACCCGTTACGCTCAAAAGGCCTAAATAGGTTTGAATAGTAATTTCGATGTAAGTGATGAATGTTTAGACTCGTATCATGTCTAAGTGACCTTAACGGATTCGAATGGCAACATGGATGTGATCAATAAAAGTTTAGAGTCGTGTTATGCATAAATGACCAAATTAGCCTAAACGGTGAATCGTTTTATGCCTAAATAGAGATTCGATTCATGTTAAACTTTAAAGATATAAATAAGCATGCTTAATAAAACGATTGAATCGCATTATGTTTAAATGGCCATAATAGCCTGAATAGTGAAATGTTTCATGCCTAGTTAGTTTAACCTAACACATTAGACGTCCATTTCAAGTCAAGCTCGTATGAATGCTTAAATGTGTGTGTGTATATATATATATACACATATATATATATATATATATATATATATATATATATATATATATATATATATATATGTATGTACATGGACATATATACTATATATATATATATATATATATATATATATATATATATATATATATATATATATATATATGCATGGTTATAACTGTTTGCTACAGTGCTTCGATAATCGCTACTTATTTAATTGGTAAATCCGGCATTGGTAAGTTGCGTAAATTATGTATCGCTTTCCAGTATATCATGATGACTAGGATGCTAGATTATGAAATTGAAACCAAGATGGTAGTTGGATGGTTTGAGGAAGAACTATGAGTGGTTCGAGGTCCTTGTGGTACGGTGCTTGTGAGGAGGCAGCATGGGTTGTGAATTAACCGCAATCGTGTGGATTGCAAGGCCATGTGTGGCTCATGGTGATGAATTGATTATGAAGTGCTTGAATGTGATACATGTGGACCCCTTTCCCTTCCATCTCCTCAAGTTGCATTATGTGCATAAGGGTGAAATTTTCAAAGAAGGATTTCATGTTTTGAAATAATAGTAGCCATAAATATTAGTGCATGATGGCATATTTTTAACTAAATGAGTACAGTTTTGGGAGTGAACCTGCTTGAACGGGGGAATCCTAAAGAATTTTACAAAGGCGTGAGTTGCATGATAAAGGATTTCGCTGTGAGAGGCAGCAAACTTATTAGTCGTTATGACTAGTTTAAATGGCTAAGATAAGTGTTTAGGGACAATAGATGGGAGTGAACCTGCTTGGACGGGGGAATCCCTAGCCTAGGAAGTAATCCCTAGAGACCCTAACGAGGGTTAAGGTCCAAAGTTAGTTGCCATCAGGGGAGTAAGAGCTTAGTGTGAGTTAATCTCACTGGGATTGAGTGTAGATCTCTCCCAACTAGCACTTTATGATGATCTTATGCCCAGAGTAGTTTCTTATTAAATAAGAAAAGCAGTTGGCGTTTTGCCTTTTTAAGTATTTCAGAAAGAAAGCTTTTAAGGGTCATTATGAGACCAAGATGAAAGAGATTCTTTTAAAAGAATATGAGCCTCAAGGGCCTAAGGGAAGAGTTTTTATGAGCCTCAAGAGGCTAAATGAAGTGTTTTCAGTAAAAGAAAGAAAGCTTCCTGTGTATGACATGTACATGTTCTAAGTTTAACTTATGAATGAGATGGTAAAAAGATACGAATATGAGAAGTAAGTCTCATGAGCACATTTCATGCATATCCTATGAATGAGAATTGACTGAGACTTGAAACGTGTGTATGTTATGCGTACCATACGAATGAAATGCCAAGAAGAGTATGATTCTGAAAAAAAATAACCTTATGTGCACATCATATGAATGGGGTTTCATACATAGTTGGAATAGAATGCCAAGAAGTTATGTTTATGAAAAAGAAAGTTTCTGTGCTTAGCCTTGTCCCTTGTTTAAGTGTTTGACTGCCTGGTAGTAAAGAAGTTTGATCATTTAGAGACCTAGAAATGAGTTTGAGTGCCTAAAGTGAAGTTTGAGTGCCTAAAGATGTTTCCATAAGAATTTTATGAATGCCTAATATGATAGTAAAGTATGGATATGTGCTATGTGACTAGTAAAGATATTAATACCTGCAACGGTTTTGGTTTTAAGGGGGTTGGGGGACAGTCACTGAGCGTGTGGTTGCTCATCCCACTATTCTTTCCCCTTTTCCCCAGGTTTTCTTTATAACAGGAAAAAGTTGAATCAGCTATGTCAAGATGGAATCTGTTCATGCTTGCAAGGTGTCGTTTGTACCCAATTGAGGGGATCTTACGTGTTTAACGAAGTCACATTATGTATTCTCAGTTTGAAATGTTTGTAAAGAGGTATTCTGAGTTCATGTAATGCATATTGTTTATGAGTCGTTCTGTACGGCCTTATGAGCCAACCATCTAGTCAGTTAGATGTCTTTTGGTTAAAGTTAGTTATGTTTTAGGATGCAAACCCCAATACTCCGGTTGTGTGAACTGTTGAGTTGTATCTTCCATTTCTTCTTTATTCATGAATTAATCTGGTTGGTGTACTCCGAGCGAGTGGCTCGTTGAGTTATGAACTCCAGCGTGTGGCCGTTGAGCTTCTTTTAAATGTTTTACGCTTCTGTTAAATTACAGGGATTTATTGTCAGGCTTATAGCCTAGAAACGGTCAGTTTTTAGGGAAAACTCTGTCCGTTTCGTCCTAAAACTTAGGTAGAAAGTTAAGAAAACGTAACGCTTTCGGCCCTAGGGGCTAGGGGGTGTTACATTGATGGTATCAGAGCGAAGGTCCTGCGACCATAGACTGCGATCTGAGTCTTGCATTTCATATAGTCGCCGGGGAACACTCTGTGGTTATGTGACATATGCCTGCTTTGTGTGCAAGTGTGCTATATCGTATGGCTGTTTTCGACTTATGTGAGGCTCAACTAGGTCGATTAATTGAAAGTGGCGAATTGTGCGTTAGTATAGGAGTCAAATAGCTCTGCCCACACCTTCAAGTGATGTAGTGAGTGCTTCATTAGTGCGATATGTTCCTAATGTGCTAATTGACTTCATTGATTGACTTCCAGATGACCCGGTTGAGCCAATCGGATGTATGTGAGCTACGTGTTAGGAAGTGAGTCCAATTCACTTGTATCGTGTGAGCTAAGTGATGTTTCCAATGATAAGTGTTTTCTTCGTGCGTTCTGATAAGACAATCGATAGTTAAAGCACAGCAATTAGACTCGAGCGATTGAAAATTCCTTTCTAAGCTCGTCTTTGCTCCTCAAGTACGATTTGCTCCTCGGGCCCCACAATGGAGTGAGCAGATGTACTCGAAGGTTGGTAGAGAGAGAACTAGAAGCAGTTAATCATCCTTTCATTAAAAACAAAGAGATTCAAAATAGATAAGCTATTTTTCATCCTTCGAAACTCAAGATTTTGAGATGTTAATGTCGTTTTAACTATCGAGCCAAGGTTATCTTACACTGGAGGATTAGCTTTCCATTAGTAATGAAGAGGGAGTTTAGACTTACAAATACGCGCCCTTATGTTTATCAAATGTTGCTTGTAAATGTGTATATGCTGCGATGTGTACGTCGATAGAATCCTTCGTAATGAGCTAGGAAAGGAATGATTGGAAACTAGCTGCTATGATTAATAATCCTAGTAAATAATGCCTTTCGTTTTCGAATTCTGAGTTTCTTGAGTATATTAAGGGCTCCCCTTGTATACATGCTTGAAAGACTAAATGCCAGTGGTAGGACCTCGCTAAATATCGCGTAAGCGCGTAAGTGTACCTAGTGTTCTCCTTCCTTGCCATTGTTCCCTAATTCGTGTATTACTTGCTTTCTATTATATGGATTGTTATTCGTGATTGGGGTGACGATGTTTTGGCTTAGACGAACCCTAATACACCTAGAAAGCGAAAGGGAGGAAGAACTTAGCAGACTTTGGAATTGTACATAGTAAATGATCCCTACTAAGGTAAGCGACCTACGGTGAGATTCCTATGATCACCTATGGAATGGGTGTACTTCATAAGACCTCAACGTGTACCTATACGACCAGTAATGCCAATCATACTCAAACAACCCTAGCAGTTGGACACCAAATCCTTCCTAAATTGAACGATGTTTAGGGCAAGCCATTGACCACAATTTGCAAAGGAGGATTGCACGCGTATATACAATTCTAGGTATTCTCTCTATGTGACGGCCCCGTGAGTCTGCATGTCTTAAGGATTTCTTATGATGCCAAGGGGATGTTGTGTGATGTCTTTATTGCCTTGCTATGAAATGAAAATAAGTAACTTAGTTTTAAAGTGCTTCGGTTGTGTATGCTAGTGAAAGATCTTGACTTGAGTCGGATTGGTATGTGACTTGAATATTCAGATTATCCAAGTTTGATAATTTGTGATAGGGCATAACCTCTGACTTATTGCTTACATTGCGGGAATTCTATAATTCCACGTAATAGCTGAATAACTGCATACACACATATTAAAGCATGATGAGACAACCTTAGAAACTTGCATTCACACATTCTTGCCTTTGTATGTTTGATCGGAGTAGCACAGCGGAAGCATGTAGGCCCATAAGCCATAGACCGAGGACTCATCTAGGAGCATAACCATTCATTTGTATGAATTTATGACTTTAGAGACGATCAGCCCCAAGTAAGAACCCTAGGGAAAGACCTCCCACCATCGAAATCATCGACGTACATTCCTGCCTCAGCATTTCCTTCTCCAAGTTGATCTTATCAACATGATTATGCTAGTTCATGCTAGTCGTGATTCTAGATTTTCAGTGCTCTGTTGTAAACCCTACGTGATGTCAATGTGAATTCGATCTTTTATTGCCAATATAGCGCAATTAGTATCTCTGCTACCTTAGTGTAACGTGGTAACCTTTCAGTAAATGATTTAACCTTAGATTGACCTAATGTCTTCATGTTTTAGAACAAACCTGATTAAGTTAACCCTTTCATACAACTTTAGCATGCCCTGTCTAAGTTGCCATGAATGAAATGTTTAAAGGTTACTCGTGATTGATGTAAAAACATAGAAATGCTGGTCAGATATGCTTTCATTTATAAAATTTCTTGCTAAATGTATATTAGCCGGCTGCATGTTGCTTCCAATTCCTAAGCTTGAGAATGCTGAAATGCTGATACTATGCAATACTATGTCATGCTATTACACTTAAATGATACTATGTGACGCTGTTATGCTTAAATGATACAATGTGGTGCCATGTGACATTTTTGTTATTCTAAATGTGTTATAGGAGTCTCCATGTTAATCATTGTGGTCCCAAAAGTGACTTGAATTCATGTTTTAGAATGAAACCGCTGGTTCATGACCTTAAGATGTCATTGTCTCGATTGTTATGCCTTTCGATGCCCACTTACAGATGCATATGCATAGAATTAGTGCCTGTCGTGTGAACTGAATCTAGATCATTGAAAATCTATGTTTCATTTTCAAAACAAACTCAATATGGTTATCCATGCCAACTCAGTTGCCCCTCTTCAATGCGATCTGCCCTCGACACCTAAATAGAGTGAGTGGACGCTTGAAGAGAACTGGCGAGGAGGAGACTGAATACCATAAGCCATTTTCTTTCAATTTAAAAGAAATAGTGTCTGCAAAATGAAACATTTTGAAAGCCTATCGCGTAAATCCTAGTTGTGTGCGTGCATTCTTTTAAGGGAGGAAGAATGTAAGACCCGCATTCTTTGTTTTCCATTAAGCTAACTGTATTACCTTTTTACGATATAAATTCGTATTTTTAGCAACTATATGAGTTAAATTATTATCGATGTGCTTTTGGGAGCTATAATTTCATTAAAAAAAGAGATTATTATTGCTATTATTGATTTCAAGTCAATTCGTGCCATTTATGCCTTTAAATTATATCGATAGTTTAATTTAGTCGTTGTTCAATTTATTTAGTCGTTTCTCAAATACGACTAGGATTTCAACTTTAGAATTAGTTACGAGGTTTATGAAAATCGAACCTAGACGTAATTGAGATTGAATAATCGACGAAGGGTCGTATTATCGATTCGGGATAAGTTGTGAGGTACGAGATTAGAAATTAGACAGGCGATTTTAGTTGATTGGGCAAGCGACCAAGAAACAATCAAAAAAAAAGGGAGGGACAAAAAGGGGCCGAAGCCCATTCTTCTCAGCAGAAAAACGCGAAAAAGGGGGGGGCCTTCGTTCGAGCTCCTCACGACCCCCCGACCACCACACCACAACCACACCAGAGAGAGGGGACGGCCACCGGACGGCGAGCTGGGGGCCGAGGTCGACGGCGGCGCACCAGCAGGTCAGGTGCCGACCAGGCCCCGCTCCACGCCACAGTTAGAGAGAGAGGGATGAGCGAAGGGGAGAAGGAAGGCCGGTGGCGGCGGCGCCACCGTGGTGCGCACGCCCTCCCGGTGGTCCACCAACCAGGCGCAGCCATCATAGAGTGAGAGAGAGATGGGTCGGGTGAGAGCCTTGGTTCGGGGGGGGTTAGGGTTTGAAACCTCCAACGCCACCACTACCGTTCCAATGACTGGTGTGGGTTCGAAATTGACCCTACCGAACGAAACGGGTCAGCAGCGACCAGCGAGTGAGGAAGCCAACCGAACCAAACCCTAAGTCGATTTACTAGCTTGGATTCCAGGTGGGTGTTTCTCACCTCCTAAGCTATTACTATTTTCAAAAATGTTTTTCGGCATATTGATGTTGCATGTCAAGTTAGGGTTCGTTAAATTCATTAGAAATGTCAAGAAGTGAGCTATTCATGTTTAAGTTCGATTCATTTGGTTAATTTATGCCTGAGATTGTAAATGGATACGAATTATGTGTGTTTAGCTTCAATTTGAATCAATTTAGGTGAATCATGCTGGAAATATTAATTCGAAGTAATTTAAATGCGTTTAGCGTCGATTCGAATCAATGAATGTAAATCATGCTTGAAATGTTAATTCGAAGTAATTTAAACGTGTTTAGCGTCGATTCGAATCAATGGACGTAAATTATGCCTGAAATGTTAATTCTAGGTGATTTATATATGTTTAGCTCCAATTCAAATCAAGTAATGTAAGTTATGCCTGAAATGTTAATTCGAAGTGATGTACATATGTTTAGCCTCGATTCGAATCAATATAGTTAATTCATGCCTAAGGTTTTAATTCCAAACAAATTATATATGTTTAGCATTAATTCGAATACATATAGTTAATTCATGCCTAAGTTTTTAATTCGAAACGAATTATATATGTTTAGCGTTAATTCGAATGTATGTGGTAACCCGTGCCTGAAGATTTAGATTGAAGTGAGCTATACATGTTTATGATCGTCTCAAGCACGTATAATTAACTTATGCCTAATTAATAGTTTCAAAACGAAATATGAATGTTTAGAATCGACTTTAGTACATTTAGTTAATACGTACCTGAAAGTTTGGTTTGAAGTAAACTATGTATGTCTAGGATCAAATTTAATATATTTAGTTAACGCATGTTTGAAGGGTTGGCTCAATAAGTGAATGACACGACAAGGGATTGCCTAAGGTTTATTACATCTTAATGACCTAGAAAGGGTTTAATGATAACCTCGACATAATAAACGAACACCATGAGACCCATTATGCTCAAAAGGCCTAAATAGGTTTGAATAGTAATTTCGATGTAAGTGATGAATCTTTAGACTCGTATCATGTCTAAGTGACCTTAACGGATTCGAATGGCAACATGGATGTGATCAATGAAAGTTTAGAGTCGTGCTATGCATAAATGACCAAATCAGCCTAAACGGTGAATCGTTTTATGCCAAAATAGAGATTCGATTCATGTTAAGCTTTCAAGATATAAATAAGCATGCTTAATAGAACGATTGAATCGCATTATATTCAAATGACCATAATAGCCTGAATAGTGAAACGTCTCATGCTTAGGCAGTTTAACCTAACACATTAGACGTCCATTTCAAGTCAAGCTCACATGAATGCTTAAATGTATATATATATGTATATACATGTGCATGGTTATAACTGTTTGCTGCAGCACTTCGATAATCGCTAGTTATTTAATTGGTAAATCCGACATTGGTAAGTTGCGTAAGTTATGTATCGCTTTCCAGTATATCAGGATAACTAGGATGCTAGATTATGAAATTGAAACCAAGATGGTAGTTGGATGGTTTGAGGAAGAACTATGAGTGGTTCGAGGTCCTTGTGGTACGGTGCTTGTAAGGAGGGAGCATGGGTTGTGAATTAACCGCAATCGTGTTGATTGCGAGGTCATGTGTGGCTCATGGTGATGAATTGATTATGAAGTGCTTGAATGTAATACCTGTGGACCCCTTTCCCTTCCATATCCTCAAGTTGCATTATGTGCATAAGGGTGAAATTTTCAAAGAAGGATTTCATGTTTTGAAATAATAGTAGCCATAAATATTAGTGCATGATGGCATATTTTTAACTAAATGAGTACAGTTTTGGGAGTGAACCTGCTTGAACGGGGGAATCCTAAAGAGTTTTACAAAGGTGTGAGTTGCATGATAAAGGATTTCGCTGCGAGAGGCAGCAAACTTATTAGTCATTATGACCAGTTTAAATGTCTAAGATAAATACTTAGGGACAATAGATAGGAGTGAACCTACTTGAACGGGGGAATCCCTAGCCTAGGGAGTAATCCCTAGAGACCCTGACGAGGGTTAAGGTCCAAAGTTAGTTGTCATCCCGGGAGTAAGAGCTTCGTGTGAGTTAATCTCACTGGGATTGAGTGTAG
>JAKOGI010000877.1:105000-110000 GCA_029747015.1 Carnegiea gigantea | reverse complement strand
TTTACCTGCAAACATAAAACTTTTGTCACTCTTTCCTTGCAAGAATTCTCTGGTAAGGAAATCAGGAAGGGAATTGTTTGAGTCTTTGATAAATTCAATATCGAAATCAAAAGCAGATAAGATGGCTTGCCATCTAGCAAATATTTGTTTAGAAACTAGATTTTTAACATCCTTTTGTAAAATTTCTTTGGCAGATTTGCAATCAATTCGAAGAAGAAATTGTTTGTAAAATAAATCATCTTGGAATTTGAAAACACAAAGTACTATAAATAGTATTTCCTTTTTGATAGTAGAATAGTTTTGCTAAGGACTGAGCCAAAGTCCTGAATGAAACCTAGCCAATTGTTCTTGCGTATGTGACTCTAGTTTTTGTTTTAATATACCTCCACATCCTATATCAGATGCATCTGTTTCTACTATCATGGATGCAACTGGGTTTGGGATATTAAGACATGGCAGAGACTTGACTCTGGCTTTGACTTGCTGAACAATTCTAGTATGCTCATGTGTCCAAGGGACTGGTTTTTTTCCTAAGCCTTCTATGTAATGGAGCACACAAATGTCTTAAATTTGGAAAGAAATCAGAGACATAATTCAGGCAGCCTAAAAACCGCTGCAACTATTTTTTTGTCTTTGATTTCATCAGGGAATTCGTCAGCAAATATGAGGGATCGCATAATTGGCTTAATGGTACCTTGATAAATATCATGTCCAAGAAATCGAATTTTTGTTTGAAATAATACTAATTTGGATGCAGAAACTGCAATACCATTTTTCTCAATGACATGCATGAAACTTTGTAAATGTTTAAAATGCTGATCAATGAATTTTGAAAAGACAAGGACATCATCAATGTAAACAATGATGAAAGATGTGTAGGGTGTAAAAATGTCGTTCATAATGTTTTGAAATTCAGAGGGTGCATTTTTTAACCCAAAGGGCATTACATTCCATTCGTAATGTCCGAACGGAATTGTGAATACAGTTTTGTAACGATCTTATTCTGCAATCTGAATTTGCCAGAATCTGGATTTCATGTCGAATTTAGAAAATATTATTGCATCAAAAAGTCTATTTAATAAATCTTTTTTGTTTGGAATTGGGTAACGGATCTATTGTAAAACTTTGTTGAGGGGTTTGTAGTTAATAACGAGCCTAGGAACACCTCGTTCCTTTTCAGCTGCATTATTAACATAAAATGCTGCGCAACTCCATGGCGACTTTGAAGGTTGAATGAGTTTTTTGTCAAGAAGGCTTTGGATTTCCTTTTTGCAATGCTCAATGAGCTCAAAATTCATTTGTGTTGGACGAGCTTTTGTAGGAATGTTCTTTTCATTGAAATCTGGTTCGTAAGGTAAAGAAATAATATGTTTTTTCTGTTCCCAGAAAGCATTGGGAAGATCAGAGCATATACGTTTCTTAATGAGTTGTTCGAAATCTGCAATTTTGAGTTGGATAGAAGGATTTTGCAATTGTTCCTCAATACAACGATAAGAAATTTCTTCTTGTAAATGGCAAATTTGTTTTTCTTTTGTTTATAAACTATTGATCTGCTTAAAAATTGAAGATGCTTGTAAGCTCAGAATTTCTTTTTGATGAGTTGAAGACAGAAAAGGATATGAGATAGTGTTTCCCCTGATTTTTGTATGAACACTGGTTTCATTAACCGTAAAAGGATAAATCTGAGTAAGAAATGGAGCTCCAAGAATAATATCATTTGTAATATTATCAACAATAAGGAAAATATTTTTAAAACAGTAATTGTTATTCTGAATATATCCTTTATTCAATTTGTAACGAATAGTCAAGGATTCGCCATTAGCACTAACTAATTGCTCCCTTGTTCATTCACAAAATTTTGTAGGAACAATTCCTCCTTTAATGCAATTTTGATCTGCCCCACTGTCTATGAGAGCAACTGCATTTATTGAGAAATTGTTGACTACAAGTGTAACAACTGAATACCATTTTTGAAAAGTGACTTTAGAAATTGTTTGTAAAAATTGAGTTTTTGGAATTTTTGTTTCTTGAATTCCTGAAATATCTTTTGTGTCAAGCGCTAAGGGGTTTGTCTTAAATGATTCAATGATAGCAAGTTTTGTTTCAATCTCAAAATCTTTTGTCTTAAGACCAGATACCTCAGTTTTAAGGAATCGCACTTGGGTTTTGAGGTCATTCACCTCTGCTTGAAGCTGTTTGGTTGTAATTTGTTGGTAAGGATTAGAAATTGGATAACGCTCAAAAATTTGTGTTAAAGATGAAGAAGAGGAAGGTCCTAATTCAAATTTTGGGGGTCGCTTTTCTTCTTCAAGGATAATTTCTTTCAACTTTCTGAGGTATTCTCATTTCGTGTCAATATTTGAAATTTGGCCTATAAGGTCTAGGAGAAACTCCTTTTGTGGTTTGCTTGTAATAACATTTAAGGATAAAATAGGAGAAGATTCATACTCAGAATCCTCACTAGATTCGGCATAATAATCCTCATCTTGATCTGATCCTAAAATGTTAGTGGTTAAAAGGGCTAAGAGTTTTTTCTGAAGTTCGGAGTCTCTAGAAAACAACTCATTGATCTTTGGTTCAGTCTTGCATTGAAATGCCTTGTGGCCTACTTTACCACATTTGTAGCAAACAATGACCTTTTTCTTTTGGCGGTCTGTTTTTTCTTAGGAGCAGGTTTTGTCTGTTCCTTTTTGATGAATGGTTTGGGTTGTTTTGGAGACGGTCTTTTGAAAGTGGGCTTGGGCTTTCTCTTTTGGATACGTTTATGTACAAGTGAGGGTGCCTCTATTTGGTTATTCCAAATGCTTCACAGAAAGTGCCCCTCTCTTTCCGAGATTGTGCCTTTTCTGATCCATACTTGGACTGGATTTTAATCTCGTTCCATAGATTTGATCCTTCAGACTTGATAATGTCAAATAATTGTCCAAAGTTCAAAAGGCCAAAAGGGATATCGCTGGTACTAAAATTTTGGCAAAGTTTATTGAGAATTCTTTCCCCAAAAAGCTTGGGTAATCCTGCAATAAATCTTTCTTTTCAAAAATCTTGTGTACCATCTTCTCTTTTTAACACATGAGTAAGAAAGACATCCTTATACCAATGGTAGTCGGTTAAGGTAGGACATCTAAGGTTAATGAAGATGGTTTTTGAGGCAGCTTGTTCTTCTCTAGGATTGCCTAGAAAATGTAGGGTAATGGTATGAATAAGCATCTCTGCTCCATTTTCTTCTTCAACCTCGATACCTTGGTTATTGGTTTTTTTGTATTTATGGTTGAGAATTTTTGTCCTATCCTCGTCGGTTAGGAAATTATCCCACCAGGATTTCAATTGGCCTGAGAATACTACAACTAAGGCGGTAGCTGCTTGGGAATTGGTTAACTTACGGGCTTTGTAGGCTGACAGTGCCATGGTCATTTCTTGTAAAGTACTAAGAATTTCATGTTCTGATTTGCCATCTATGTCCCATTGGTGGACTGATTCTCCATTAAACTGGGAGGTTGTAAAACTACCTCTTTTCTCATATTGAATGTCTGGGGGAGTAGGTCTTGGATAGAAGTTTCTAGTACTTCCAAAAGTCCAATTCCTAATTTTGTTTATGGCAGATGGTGAGGGTTCATTGAATGTTTCTTCTATGACATTCAGTGCTTCCTCAACATCAGAGTTATCATCATCTTCACTAAAGACGAGGTATCAGACTGTTGGGTTTGGCAGGTCTTGTCTAAACATGAAACTGATTTGTCTTTCGAGGAGGCTAACTCTTGTATTTGGTCTGAAATGTGTTTAAAAAAATGAGAATTGGAAAAGGCTTCAGAGAAAGAATCTTCATTCATCTTGGGGATGCTATCTGTTTTGAAATAGGGTTTGGAAATCTGGTCAGTATAACTGGTACTTGAATGGGTTATGCTAGGTGGTCTCTTTGCTTCTTCTATCCTCAGGGAAACATGGTTAAGTTGGGTAGCAATGGTCTGGAGGATAGTGTTTGTGCAGTTAGCCTGTTGATGGACCTTTTTTAGGTCATCAAGTTTGACAGTATCATTCCCCTCCCGGTCTTTGCGAAAAGGTGTAGCCAGAATGGGTTCACCTTTGAGGAGGATTTTAAGATCATCATGAGAAGGATGGATCGAGGACACTGTCAAGCCATTTGAAAAATGCCAGATTTTAAGAAGATTGGTTTGAACATTAAGATTAGGAAGAGAAAAGACATTTTGAATACCCTTTTTTGAAGCAAATGTAGGAAACCAAAGGGAAAAAGGAAAATTAACTTGCAGATGTTCCATGTCTACAATCCATTCCTTTTTACTTTCTTCGCGAAGGTTTCTGTTCATTTGTTCAAACCAGGTACGTAAAGAAGCATTTCTATCAGAATAGTAGTTTTCTTTAAGGATTGTCCAGTTGATGGTAAAACCAGGTTTGGTAAGAACATTAATGGCAGCTCCTATACCGGAAGAGGTTGGAGAAGGTGGATCTTGAACAGGTTCAGGAATAGGTGTTCGAAACCTATATCTTTGGGAGTGGTCTAAAGGTTCAGATCTGGAAGAAAAATCTGAAAATGATCTTCGAAAATTTGAAGGACCAGGTGTGGCCGATTCTTCACGAATGGATTGTGACCGAAATTTAAGAATCACCCTGCCATAGGGCTCTTCCACTATTTGTTCGATTTCCCTTCGTTCTATTTGTGCGGGTTGCTGAGGTTCTTGCAACTCGATCTCATCTGAAAGAGTGATCTCATCCCATTTGAGTAATTTTGGAGTGAAGACTGCGGGTTTTTCGTCTTCAATTTGTAACAAAATTGTTTCCTAAGAATTAGAAGGAAGAGGGCTAAGAAATCTTGTATTCAAATTTGTAGACATAAGTCTAAAATAAACTCTGTACATGACAACAAAATTTTTAAAATCAAGAAACTCATTACCTTGTATGTGCACATCAAGTTTAAGAGCTTCTGTTATCATAGGACATGTTAGATCAACCATGAAATCAGGATAACAATTAAAGAATTTAGGACC
>JAKOGI010000877.1:12500-102500 GCA_029747015.1 Carnegiea gigantea | reverse complement strand
TAAAAATCTTCTACCACTTGACCGTCCTACTTGATCGCTACCTGATGGGAGAATCTGGCTTATTTAATGGCTGAATTAACGTCGGATGTACGGGAAGTCCTATCACGGACAACCGGGCGCTCCATTATTCATTCTTCATTGTTTTCTTCATCATTCCGCTACCCTACCCTTGTCCCCTTCTCATAATTCATAACTTGCCTAGTTGATCGTCAGGCAGGCATTGAAATATCAGTCTCTTGAGGCCCTGTTCTCTTCTAAAGTCCGTAAGATTTTAAAGATTAGTTTCACTTTTCAGGGCCCAGGCAATGAATTGTTCTTAGCTTTCCCCTTTGCGTGGTCCCACAACTGACATCCTTGAATTTCTTCTTTTTTAGTTCTTTTGGCAAAGGTTAGTTTTACTTTTATTGACTAATAATTCTTTACAAACTTCACAGAGTACTCCTTGGTTCGAAAATTGACATTCATGAACATTTAATCGACAAAATTTTCACTTGTACTCAAAAATTAAAATCAAAATTCGTACCTTAAGCGCTAAAATAGTGTGGATAAGATCAATACCTTAGAGCCTATTCTTTAGAATCGCTCAGTAAAACTAAATATTGTAAGAAATTATAAGAAGTTATAAAAAATCCTAAGTCTTATAATTGTAAGAAGATGTAAGAAGTTGTAGGTAGATGAGTTGTAAATTGTAAGAAGTTAGAGTTATAAAAAGTTATAAGAATTTATCAGCAACCTTAATTAGGTGAAACCATGTAATGAGATATACATTTGACGCTACTCAAAGCTAAAAAATATGGATCCTAAGATCCAGCGTAAACAAGGTGAGGAGGCTTGATGTATAACTAAAAGCCTTTTTATTTTCCTTCTTCCCCATAAAATATTGCAAGATATTTATATGATGCAGTTTGGAGTTATTCATCACAGTCCAATTTGGAAAGAAACAAAATTATCCTAAGATGACTTTTTAAAATGTATGACAACCTTTAAACTTTGCAAATAATGTTTTAATTTCAAAGAACTTTAATTCTCTCACTTCAATTCAAATACAAACTTATGCAACCACCTCTGAATCCATCTAAGAGTTTATCGTCACGCAATTATCAAATTTTGATATTGCAGTTATATGAGATTATATATTTAAAAGTGCGCTTGAGGGACTAGAAATTTTCTTTTTAAGAGATATACTTAATTTTTCCTTGTCAGAGTGATATTAGTCATTCCTAAAAATAAACTTGAAGTCAGCTTTTTAGGGGGCCTTTTGATTTGATAAAATTGAATTGACATGAAATTTTAACTTAAACTAATAAAGAGAATGACCATTTTTTATTTATAGTATCGTATGTTTGGTTTAGTCTATAAATGATAATATTCAATACCAAAAAATTAGTTTATATGAATCAATAAAACGAGAGAGGTTTATTCATATCCATACCTAAAAAATTTAGCATATTTAGTGATACTATGAATACAAAATTTGCAAACAGAGAAAAGAAATCAAATATAAATCAAGAATGAGATCCAAAGCTTTTTCATATCTAGATTTGTTTTAAATAAAAAAAAAGGGGAGTGGTCCTTCAAGTTGGACACTGAAATTTAAGGCCAGCACGGCAAGTTGTCAAATTGCAAAAACTGCTGTTGCTTAATAAGGCACACAATATATCGCGTTCCTGAAAAACTGGTTGATTTGGTTTTCACGTTACGCAGGTAAGCCACTGATGATTATCAGGTTTGATAATCATCTGAATATAAATACTTAGTAATTTCCAGCAAAAACAAGCCTCATCGAGCGCAATACGATATTGACAGACCTACAGTGCCCACTAGAATTTTACTGTAGTATCTTTGTCCCTTTGCTTGTCAGTTCATGCAAGATATGCTCATCGACTTATAAAAACATGATGCAAGCTATTAAAAAGGCTGTATACTTATCAGGAAATAAAATTATTTTGTCATGGATTTCGTTTTATCATATTCTACATCTTGTAGTATCTCTCCCAGGTTAGAAATCCTTGTATGACTAGCACTTGGTTGGTAGTTGGCTTATATTCTTTGTATAAAACCCCATGCAAGGGGATTGCAAAATCACGAAGGAAAATACACACAAACACACGGCCAAGACTTGAGAAGCAAATCACCATGATAAAATTTTGTTCTTGAATTTTTCATCGTATCAGAGTCATGGGTGGCGATAAAAAATTTGTGATTGGGAATCAATCATCTTACTATCTACATCCCTCTGAAGGACTTGGTGTGGCCAGAGGCGGAGCCAAGATTTAAAGTAAGGGAGGCAAGATTAATAAGACATATAACGTAAACTTTAATAGTTCTAAAAATGAAGTGCATAGCTAATACATTCAAGAAAGTTATCCTTGATGAGATCTCATATTTTGAAAGTAAAGCATGATATCTTCGTTTGTCAGACTTTTAAAAAGATTCAAAAAAAATTACAAAGAAGGTAGGACGAGGAGTCTAACCAATGACCTCCCACACAAAGCAATAAGCCACCAACCAGTCTATTATGCTCTTATTTGTGAACTATTTGAGAACTAATTAGTATATATACCTATTGTTTTTCTATTAGAATATCCCACATTTAAATTTTTTTCCCAAAAAGCTGGGGGGTCAATTGAACCCCCTTGCCCCTTAGGGGCTCCGCCACTAAGTGTGGCTATCATTTCCGTCATATTTAAGGGGAAAAACTATGACTTATGCCAAAAGTTCGTAAGAACGACTTTAAAGCAAAGAACAAGTTAGGGTTTATAGAAGGAACCCTAACAACACCAAAACCCAAGGAGGGAGTGCTTGGGAGATGGTTAACTCTATGATATGTGCATAGATCGTTAACGTCATCGACCTACAACTTCATACCAGTGTAGCATACGCTGAAATTGCACAAGCTATGTGGGAAAATTGCAAAGGCGATATGTCGCGGCAAATGCACCCCAAATTCATCAACTAAAGACCGACGTTGCCTCATCCAAGCAAGGTGGACTCGAAGTTGTAGAATTCTACTCCAAACTCATGGCAATGTGGAGTGAATTGGAAAATACCGCATTGCATGTGTAGGAAGTGTGGATGCGGCATTGGGAGTAAGATTGTGAAGATGATGGATGAGGAGGAAACCCATTAATTTTTACCAGGTTTAAATGATGAGACTTTCTCGACAATTCAAAGTCAGGTATTAGCAATTGACCCTTTGCCATCTCTTGACACCATATTGAACATTATTCAGCAAGCAGAAAATCACAAAAAGGTTATGATGGAAAGAGATCACAGGTCAGAGAATGTGCTACCATTCATGACGAAGGAGCAAGCAACAGTCCATGATAAGCCCACGTGTAAACACTGTGGGTGCTACAACCATGAGGAGGCTAATTGTTATGAAATAGTAGGATACCGCAGAGCTGCCCAGGCCCAGAATGAAAAAACCGTGACTGACCATTCTAGATCCCCGGGCTGACCAGCGAGTAGGGACACAGGCTTATTAGCCTCACTGAAATGCCTAAGGCCAAGTGTGAGAAATTATCAGGTAAACCCCTTTAGATGTTTGATAGTGGAGCCTCATGCCATATGACGGGAGACCTAACAATGTTGCAAGAGACACGAGGAGTTCAACCTATATCGATTGGCCTACCAAATGGCACGCATATCTTGGAAACGAACAAGGGACCAGGAAAGCTAAAATTGAATAAGGTTTTATTTGTTCCGTACTTGAAGTGCAACCTTGTGTCACTTGCTAGGATATGTAAAAATTTGAATTGCGTCATGACCTTTTTTGATGATTTTTGTGTTTTACAGAACAATACTTTGAGCACTCTGATTGGTGTGGGTGAGCAACAAGAAGGAGTCTATTATTTTAAGGAAGGGTCATTAGAGGTAGATCAAGTCAATGCAGTTCATTCATCCGGTTTATGGCATAGGCAGTTAGGGTATCTATCGTATGAGATTTTGACTTTTCTTCCAAATGGTTTAGGAGTTTTTTTTAAATAAAGATGAAAATAAAGTGTGTGACAGTTGTTATCGTGCAAAACAAACTCGTAGTTGATTTTCGGTGAGTCATAATTAAGCCAAGTGTGCCTTTGACCTTATTCATTGTCACATCTGGGGCCTTACAAGGAGTCATCTTTTAGTGGTGCTCACTATTTCTTAACGATAGTTGATGATGCTAGTCGAGCAATTTGAGTTTATCTCAAGCATGAAAGGGGTGAAATAAGTAATCTACTAAAAGACTTCATTGCTATGGTGAAAACTCAATTTGACAAGAGTGTCAAGATAGTAAGAAGTGATAATGGATCTAAATTTGCCTCGGGATGAATGCGACAATTTTATCGGGTAAATGGGATTGTGCATCAAAACTCTTATGTCGATACACCTCAACAAAACAGAAGAGTATAGCATAAGCATTGACCTGTTCTGAACGCTGCTTGAACTCTTCTTTTACAAGCCCATCTACCAATTAAGTTTTTTGGGGGGGGGGATTGTGTCCTTACAGTAGCCCATTTGATAAATAGAACACCAAGCAAACTTTTGCAAGGCAAGACCCCATTTGAGGTACTTTGTGGCCAAACCCCTCCTATGACCACTTGAAGGTGTTTGGAACGTTGCACTTTGCATGAAATCGGTTGAAGACTAAGGACAAATCTGGAGCTACAAGTAGAAGATGTGTTTTTATTAGATATCCATTTGGGCAAAAAGGTAAGAGAATTTATGATATGGATACATAAGAATTTTTTATCAATCGTGACATTGTGTTTCATGAGCATATATTTCCTTACAAGGTAGCTGTACCCTGAAAAGAACCTTAAGCTCACGCAAGAACACACCCCCAACTATGATACTTTTTGATGAAGATGTTGTGGCTAGCTTGCAGTTGGACAGGGGGAGTGATTTGAGTGGATAGCCCATTGGTGAGTTAATTGGCCCAGAACGCGGCCTGTCACAAGAAAAGGGAGTTTTAGTCCCCTGTCGTCCAACGCAGAGGCGCATATTGCGTCAGACCCAACTTTGTGGATTTTATCCCCTTTCGTCCAATCTGAATCGCAAGACTTCTATGCAAGGACCAATTAGGCAAAACTCCATCTGTTAGGTCAAAGTCAACACCCAAGTCAAACACAAATCTTACACCAAATGCCAATGGCAGTGTAACACCCGCGTTCCTTATTTTTACGTTACGCTAACTGTATTGCCTTTTGACGTTATAAAATCGCATTTTATTAACTATATAGGTTGAATTATTATTGATGTGCTTATATGAGCAATAATTTTATTAAAAAGAATGTTATTGTTCCTGCTATTATTATTATTATTATTATTATTATTATTATTATTATTATTATTATTAGTAGTAGTAGTTTTGAAATTTTTTTGATGATTTTTACTAAGCGCTAATAAGGATTATTAATGGGTACTAAATCGAGTAAATTCCTAAATACGACTAGATTATCAAGCTTTGGGATTAGTCTCGTTCAATATTAGACCATGCCTCATTATCGGGAACGAATAAATTGACGAGCGATTGTACTACTACCTTGAATTTAGATAAAGAGGCGCGAGATTGGGCCAGTAATATTAGCTGAATATGGCAAGCAACAAAATTAAAAAAAAAGAGAAAAGGGGTCGAGGCCCCTCCTTCTTCACGAAAAACAGATGGCAAAGGTGGGGTTTCTTTGGGAGTTCCTCGCGACATCAGCCCTACGGACCACCACAGAAGAGAGAGGGGGGCTGCTAGCAACCGGTCGTCGCGCCTTGCGTGGCCGCCTAGCACTGTGACCACCTCCGCAGCCCACCACAATTAGAGAGAGAGGAAGAGAGAGAGAGAGATTGCGTGAAAGAGCGAGGGGAGAGAGGTGGGGCTCGAGGAACGGCAACTGGGCACGATTCCGGCAACTAGGCACGATTCCGGCGACCACTAGCAGCAGCAATGTCAGCAGCAATGAAAATGGGACAGAAACGGGATCTGCGTGGTTACTTCGGGTCTAACTCCAACTGCGAAAAGGGGGAATTTTCGGGTTCGTTGGCACTCAAATCAGTACTAAAAGCCTTTAAAACGGGTCCTTAGCTTGAAATCGAGGTGGGTGTTTCTCTTCTCCTAAATTATTACTAATTTCCAACAAATTTTACTAATTATAGTTAGTTTATGTTTGAATTTGAGTTAGTAATTAGTAATTGGAGAAATTAGAGTTGAATTTGGGTAAATATGGTGATAAAGCTAATTTGGGAGTCTTGCATGTGAGTTGATGTGCGACCTTACTACCGGTCAGTTGGAGGGCTGTGGAACAAATAGAATTATGCATTAACATTGCTGTTACAATGGTTAAATTAGGTGTAAAATTCTATTTTGGGAGGTTGCATGTGAATGGCTGACCGGGTGGTTGAGGTATTCGTAGAGTAAGCTAAATTCTATTTAAATGCCATTACTAAATCAGATTGGTTATGCTTAAATTCTATTTATAGTAATTGATATGAATAGTATGCTTGTTTATGTTGATTTCATGAACTATTGAATGAAGTATGGCAATATTGAACCGAGCTTGGTAGTTGGATGGCTTAAGGTGAAACCATTGAGTGATTCGAGGTTCTTGTGGTCGTTGTTGTGTGTGGAGGGAGCCTGCATTTGATATTGATCGTACTCGTGTGGATTGCGAGGAATATGGAATTATTAGATTGATTCTGCTGAAACTGTTCCTGCGAAGTGTTTCGAATGCGCTACTTGTGAACCCCTTCCCTCTTGATGTTAATAAGTGATGCTATGTGATTGATTTTTGAGGCTAGACATATCTAAAAAGGCATTAAAAAGCTTGTTTTTATAATTGAGAATGTTTTTAAATACTGATCAGTTGCCGGTTAGTTTATTAAGATGTTTGTAGCTAAAAAAATCCTAAATCGTCAAGCTACTCAGTGAGTAACTCAACTGAATAGTTGATAGGTCTAGGAAGTTTCAAAACAAACTAGTAACAAGTTCGAAAATGTTTAAGGCTTTTGTTTGTTCATATCCCCTTCTTCTATTTAAAAGGATTGAAACGAATTGAAAAATGACAACTGAAGATGTCTATTATGAAACTTAGTTTGAAATATACGCTAGCTAAGTGCTTTGAGTGTCGAATGTGTTTCGAATTGCGAGTTAGTAACTCCATTACAATTTTAAAAGGTCTTCAAGTTGAATCATGAAGTGTTTGAATGTGCTACGTGTGAGCCCCTCCCCTTCATGTCAGTAAGCTTTATCATGTGTGAGGGTGAAATTTTGAAAAAAAGAAGGTTTTTCGTGGTTGAAAATAAAATAAGCCATAACTATTAGCAAATGATGGCCTATTTTTAACTAAACGAATGCAATTTTTAAGGCAGAAAGAATTTTAAAAAGGAGTGAGTTGTATGATAAATGATTGCGCTATAAGAGATGGCAAACCTATTAGTTGCTATGGCCATACGCTTTAAATGGCTAAGATAACGTGCTTACTAATATATGTAAGATGGGAGTGAACCTGCTTGAACAGGGGAATCCCTAGCCTAAGGAGTAGTCCTAGTAGTTAGAAACCCTAGAAGACCCTGAAGAGAATGTATGTCCAATTATGTAGCCACCCTGGGGGTATGTTTATACGTGAGCGATAGTCGCACTAGGGGTTGAGAATAGATGTCACCCAACTAGCACATTATGATAATCTTATGCCAGGAGTATTTTCCTAATAAGTAAGAAAAATAGTTGGTATTTCGTCATTTTAAGTATTTCAGAAAAAAGAAAGATTCTAAGGGCCATTAAGAGGCCAGTTTGAATAAGATTCGAAAAATTTATAAGGGTCATTAAAGGACCAACACGAAAGAGATTTCTTTTTAAAGAGTATATGAGCCTCGAGGAGGCTAGTATGATTTGTAAACAATTCTTTAACGAGGTTAGCTTGACTTGTAAACTATTCTTTAAAGAAGCTAGTTTGATTGGTAAACAATCCTTTGAAGAGGCTGGTGTGATTTATAAATTATTCTTTAAGAACAACATAAGTCACTATGTTTTCAAAATGCGTATTCGAAAGTATTTTGCCCTATTCTTATTGTTTACATGCTTATGCACCTAAATGCTTGTTTATAAGGAAGTTTGGTTATTAAGGGCCTAGGAACGAGCTTGAATGGGTAGCATGAAGTTTGGAGGTGATGATTTTCCTTGGGGACTATGATTGCCTAATATGTTAGTAATATACAAATGTTGTGTGAATGCTACTTATTATTATGATTATTGCTTGCAAATGATTTTGATTTTAAGGAGTCGGAAAATACTCACTGAGCGTGTGGTTGCTCATCCCATTACTATTTTTTCTTTTCCCAGGTTTTCATTGTGACAGGTAGAAGTCAATTTTCTTATGTCGGGATGGAGTCTACCCTTGCTTTGAAAAGGTGTCATGTATGCACATATAGAAGTAGACTCAAGAGTTAAACGATGTAATATGATGTATTCGTAGAGTTGTAGATGTATGTAAATAAAGCACTCTAGTTAATGTAATGCATATTGTTTAAAAATCACTCTGTATGGCTATGTGAGCCAACCGTCTGATTGGTCAGTCACCATTTGTTTAAGTTGTTTATTTTTGGGATGTAAAACCCCTTTACTACGGATGTGTGATCCATTAAGCTGTATCTTTTATTTCCTTTTTTATTATTAAGCTTTATTGTTTTGGCGTACTCCGGGCGAGTGGGCCGTGGAGTTGTGGACTCCGGCATGTAGCCGTTGAGCTTATTTTAGAGTTCTTTACACTTCTATTGATTGCAGGAGTTCGACGTAAGGCTTTAAGCGTAGAAAATGGTTAGTTTTTAGGGGAAACTCTGTCCGTTTCGCATCAAAATTTAAGTAGGAATTAAGAAATCGTTAATGCTCCTAACACTAGGGATTGGGAGCATTACAGATGGTATCAGAGCAAAGTCATACGACAGGCCACGACCTGAGCCTTGCATTTCATATAGTTATCTAGGAATGCGTTCATGATGATGTTATATATGCCGGCTTTTGTGTGCAAATGTGGTTTTTGTGTGAACTTTGGTGCGTTTAGCTAGCTATGTGTGGCTTGAGTAAGCTCGTTGATTAAATGAATGAACCATTTACTAAAGTGTAGGCCGAGTGACTTGTGTTCTCGTGAACAAGCTAAGTGTTAGCTCAATCAAAAGTTGCTTTGCGTATACACCTTGGCGATTTAAATCAAAAGTTTAAAGTACGCTTGATTTGAATTCAAATGTTTGGAAAAGTCTTAACTCTAAGCTCATTTTTGCCCCTAAAGCACGATTTGCTCCTCGGGCCCCGTAATGGAGTGAGCAGACGTAGTCAATGGTTGGCAAAGAAAGAGTTAGAAGTGGCTAAACCGTTCTCCCTTTGAAACCTATAGACTTTGAAAGTTAAGATCCTTTCTAAATAGTGATTTTTCCTTCGTATTAAAAGACCTTTCTAACTATATAGCTAGGCCTTACTGATGCATGTGAAGACTTGTACTTGCTTTACAAGGATATTCAAGCTTTGTTCTATAAATGTAAGTTTCTATGTGTGAGTGGATGTTTCAAGTACCCACATGCCAAGATGCATTTGTTGCTTGATGTGTTGATAACAAGTTGTTAGTAAGTGACTAAAAGATTGCTTTTCTTGGCTAAAAGTTCTGTTAAATGATACCCCTTTTTTTCATATGAATTCTCAATTGCTAAAGGAACTAAGTGAGAACTTCGTATACGCATATGTCAATATGGGTGATTATGATAGAGCCTTGTTGATTGTTGCCTAAGTGTCATTCTGAGCCTTTCGTATACATGCCATTAATACTTAGGCCTTAATCAGGATCTTTATTGATATAGGGAGTCTTCCTTACTTCCCAACATGTAACTACTATTACTCACAAGTCAGTTAGGCTTTATACTCATTGTGGCATGCAACGCTATTCTTATTATAGGATTGATAGTGTCCTAGCTATATCAACCCCAACACACCTAGAACGGAGATAAAAGGAAGAACCTGACAGACTTTGGAATTGTTGTACCATATATATCACCATGTTACCTCCTGGGGAAACGACCCATGCTTTGCCAATATGATTAATAGAAATGCATGAGTCTGACATCATGTTGCATGTTTCCATGATCCAAAAATAACCAGTTCTAAATGAGACCTGAAGGTAGAACATTATGATAGCTAGCGCATAAGTTGATACCTGATGCATGAACTTGGTATTAAATTTAGCATAACTAAGAAACCATGTATCTACCTCCCTTAAATGACTTTTGTCTAGACCTATGCTAGACTTTTACCACCCATCGACTTACATTCTTACCATAACATCTCCCTTTCAATTTGTTCCTATCGATATGTAATGTTGGTTTATGTTACGTGTGATTCTTATCCTTGGTGTGCACTGTTGTTGACTCTATGTGATGTCAATGTGATTTGGAGTACTACTTCAAGTTCCGTCATTATTGGTGTGATGTAATATGATGTCTCCGCCACTTTAGTGTGATGTGGTGGCTTCTTAGTTGATTGTTTTACCCTTAGGGCAATTTGATATCTTCATACTTTTGAATAAACCTGACTAAGTTAACCTCCTTCATATGACTTTGACATGTCTTGTCCAAGTTGCCATGCATGAAAGGCCTAAATGTTAGTTGTGATTGATGTATAAATATAGGAATGTCAGTTGCATATGTTTTCCCCTTGTAAACTACTGGCTATATACATGTTAGATAAATTCATCATGCTTATGATTCCTAGACTTGAGAATGCTAAGATGTTGATTCTATGTGATGTGATTGTACCAAGGTGATGCCACATGCTACTTATGTGATGCCCTTACTACTCTAATGTGTTATAGGAGCCTCCAGGTTAACCATTTTGATCTTAACGGTGATTTGAATTCATGCTTTACAAAGAAACTACCTATATATGACCTTGCGATGTCATAGCCCAATTGTCATACCTTTAGGTGCTGATTCATAACGATGCATATACATAGAGTTGTTGTTCACCATGCAAATAGTGTCTACCTAATTGAGAGTCGGTGTTCATTTTTAAATAAGCTTAATATGTTTTTTCATGCCAATTCATTTGCCCCTCTTCTATGCAATTGCCCTCGGCGCCTATATAGAGTGAGTAGCAGCTCGAAGAGGATTGGCAAGGGGGAGATTAGATACCATAAGCCACTTTTTTTTTTCAATTAATTATAAAACAAGAATTTGGATTTTAGTGCCATTTGGGTAGATTGTGTCGAGTGTGTGCACGTCTTAGGTATGACTGAACTGAGTTTTGGAATTTCAAGGACAAAATTCTTTTAAGGGGGGAAGAATGTAACGCCCACGTTCCTTTATTTTTACGTTACGCTGACTGTCTTACCTTTTGACATCATAAAATCGTATTTTATTAACTATATAAGTTGAATTATTATTGATGTGCTTATTTGAGCAATAAGTTTATTAAAAAGAATATTATTGTCGCTATGAATATTATTATTAGTAGTAGTTTTCAAAATTTTTCGATGATTTTTAATAAGCGCTAATAAGGATTATTAACGGATACTAAATCGAGTAGATTCCCGAATACGACTATATTGTCAAGCTTTGGGATTAGTCTCATTAAATACTAGACCATGCCTCATTATCAAGAATGAATAAATTGACAAGCGATTGTATTACCAGCTTGAATTTAGACTAAGAGGCACGAGATTGGGCTAGTAATATTAGTTGAATATGGCAAGCAACAAAACAACAACAAAAAAAAAGAGAAAAGGGGTCGAGGCCCCCCATTCTTCGCGAAAAATAGAGGGCAAAAGGGGGTTTCTTCGAGGGTTCCATGTGACCCTAGCCCAAGGACCACCACAGAAGAGAGAGAGGGGGGGCTGCTGGCGACTGGCCGTCGCACCTTGTGCGGCCGCCTAGCATTGTGACGACCTCCGCAGCCTACCACAATTAGAGAGAGAAAGAGAGACTATGTGAAAGAGCGAGGGGAGCGAGATAAGGCTCGAGGAATGACGACTAGGCACGATTCCGGCAACTAGGCACGATTGTGACGACCACTAGCAGCAGCAACATCAATAGCAACGAAAATGGGGTAGAAACCGGATCTACGTGGTTGCTTCGGGTCTGAGTCTAGCGGCAAAAAAGGGGAATTTTCGGGTTTGTGAGCACTCAAATCAGTCCCAAAAGCCCTTAGAACGGGTCCTCAGCTTGAAATCGAGGCGGGTGTTTTTCTCCTTCTAAATTATTACTAATTCTCAACAAATTTTACTGATTATAGTTAGTTTATGTTTGAATGTGAGTTAGTAATCAGTAATTAGAGAAATTAGAGTTGAATTTGGGTAAATATGGTGATAAAGCTAATTTGGGAGTCTTGCATATGAGTTGATGTGCGACCTTACTACTGGTCAGTTGGAGGGCTGCGGAACAAATAGAATTATGCATTAACATTGCTGTTATAATGGTTAAGTTAGGTCTAAAATTCTGATTTGGGAGGCTGCACGCGAACATTATGCTCTAGGTTGTTAATTGGGTGGTTCACGTATTCGTAGAGTAAGCTGAATTCTGTTTAAATGCCATTACTAAATCACATTTGTTATGCTGAAATTCTGTTTATGGAAATTAGTATGAATACTACGCTTCTTTATGTTGATTTCGTGAAGTATTGAAGGAATTATGGCAATATTGAACCGAGCTTGGTAGTTGGATGGCTTAAGGTGAAACTATTGAATGATTCGAGGTTCTCGTGGTCGTTGTTGTGTGATGAGGGGGCCTGGGTTTGGTATTGACCACAATCGTGTGGATTGCGAGGAATATAGAATTATTAGATTGATTATGCTGAAAATGTTCCTGTGAAGTGTTTCGAATGTGCTACTTGTGAAACCCTTTCCTCTTGATGTTAATAAATGATGCTATGTGATTGATTTTTGAGGGTAGACATATTTAAAAAGGCGTTAAAAAGCTTGTTTTCATAATTGAGAATGTTTTTAAATACTCTTCAATTGTCGGTTAGTTTGTTAAGATGTTTGTAGCCTAAAAGATCCTAAATCATCGAACAACTCAGTGAGTGACTCAACTGAATAGTTGATAGGTCTAGGAAGTTTAGAAATGAACTAGTAACAAGTTCGAAAATGTTTAAGGCTTTCGTTTGTTCATATCCTCTTTTTGTGTTTAAAAGGATTGAAATGAATTGAAAAATGGCAACTGAAGATGTCTATTACGAAACTTAGTTTGAAATATATGCTAGCTAAGTGCTTTGAGTTTCGAATATGTTTTGAATTGCGAGTTAGTAACTCCATTACGATTTTAAAAGGTTTTCAAATTGAACTATGAAGTGTTTGAATGTGTTATGTGTGAGTCCCTCCCCTTCATCTCATTAAGCTTTATCATGTGCATGAGGGTGAAATTTTGAAAAAAAGAAGGTTTTTTGTCGTCAAAAATAAAAATAGCCATAACTATTAGCGACTGATGGCCTATTTTTAACTATATGAATGCAGTTTTTAAGGCATAAAGAATTTTAAAAAGGAGTGAGTTGTATAATAATTGATTTCGCTGGAAGAGACAACAAACCTATTAGCTGCTATGGCCATACGCTTTAAATGGCTAAGATAACATGCTTATGAATATATGTAAGATGGGACTGAACCTGCTAGAACGGGGGAATTCTTAGCCTAGGGAGTAGTCCCAATAGCGGGAAATCCTAAAAGACCCTGACGAGGGTGTATGTCCAATTATATAGCCATTCCGAGAGTAAGAGCTTATGTTTATACGTGAGCTTATGTTTATACGTGAGCTACAGTCTCACTCGGGGTTGAGAATAGATGTCACCTAACCAGCATAGATCTCACCTAACCAGCACATTATGTTGATCTTATGCCAAGAGTATTTTCCTAATAAGTAAGAAAAGCAGTTGGCATTTCGCCATTTTAAGTATTTCAGGAAAAAGAAAGATTCTAAGGGCCATTAAGAGGCCAGTTCGAATAAAATTTAAAAAGCTTATAAGGGTCATTAGAGGACCAATACGAAAGAGATTTCTTTTTAAAGAGTATATGAGCCTCAAGGAGGCCAGTAAGATTTGTAAACAATTCTTTAATGAGGTTAGCTTGATTTGTAAACTATTCTTTAAAGAAGCTAGTTTGATTGGCAAACTAGTGATTTGTAAATTATTCTTTGAAAACAACATGAGTCACTGCATTTTCAAAATGCGTATTCAAAAGCATTTTGCCCTATTCTTGTTGTCATGCTTATGTACCTAAATGCTTGTTTATTAAGGAAGTTTGGTTATTAAGGGCCTAGAAATGAGTTTGAGTAGCTAGCATGAAGTTTAGAGGTGATGATTTCGCTTGGGAACTATGATTACCTAATATGTTAGTAATATACAAATGTTGTGTGAATGCTGCTTATTATTATGATTATTGCCTGCAAATAGTTTTGGTTTTAAGGAGTTGGGAAATACTCATTGACCGTGTGGTTGCTCATTCCACTACTATTTCCCCTTTTTCCAAGTTTTCATTATGACAAGTAGAAGTCAATTTACTTGTGTCGGGATAGAGTCTACCCTTGCTTTGAAAAGGTGTCATGTATGCAAATATAGAAGTAGACTCAAGAGTTAAACAGTGTAATATGATGTATCCCTAGAGTTGTAAATGTATGTAAACAAAGCACTCTAGTTCATGTAATGCATATTATTTAAAAGTCGCCCTGTATGGCCATGTGAGCCAACCGTCTAATTAGCTAGTCACCATTTGTTTGAGTTGTTTATTTTTGGGATATAAAATTCCAGTACTCTGGATGTGTAATCCGTTGAGTTGTATCATTTATTTCCTTCTTTATTATTGAGTTTTATTGTTTTGGTGTAGTCTAGGCAAGTGGGCTGTAGAGTTGTGGACTCCGATGTGTAGCCGATGAGCTTATTTTAGAGTTTTTTACGCTTTTATTGATTGCAGGGATTTAACGTAAGGTTTTAAGCCTAGGAAATGGTTAGTTTTTAGGTGAAACTCTGTCTGTTTCGCCCCAGAATTAAAGTAGGAATTAAGAAGTCATTAATACTCCTGACCCTAGGGGTTGGGGGAATTACAGGCAAGCAACACAGGATCACTCAACTTATAAAGATAATTAAAAAGATGCAAACCAAAACGGAAGAGAGTGATAAGAAAGTGGAGGCAATGGTTACTATGCTTTTGAACCTTACTAAAGTATCCCAAGCGGAAAATAGTGAGTAACCCCACCCCATGGAAGAGGCAAACGATGAGGGAAAGGAAGGAATTGAGAATAGAATGGAAAGGGAGCTGGAGAAGAGTAGTGCTCAAGCTGATACACGTATAGATCGCATAGAATAGCAGCTTAAGAAATCGTCCATGTTTAATGATTATTTTAATGGCTATGCGGGATTCACCGCAATCTCGAAAGTGAAGCTATCCACAAAATTCAATATGCCTAACATCAAGTTTCATGAAACTAAAAATCCTTATCAGCACGTGAGAAACTTTATTAGTGTAATGACTCTAAAGGTGATTGACAAAGGCATCTTCCACCTTATATTTTCTTAGACCTTTGTCATAGATATTATGAGGTAAGACAATACTATGGATCCAAAAAAGGTCAAAAACTGGGATGATCTGTGCAGAGAATTTTCCTAACGTCAATATTCATACAATATTAACCTCCCAATTGAACTCAAAGACCTAAAGCTCCTCAAACAAAAGAAAAAGAAGGGTTCTCTGACAACCTAGATAGATAGAGGGGAAAGGATGCCCACATGGTAGACTAACCTTCTAAAGTCAACCAGGTGGGACTGTTCATCAAGAACCTCTAGCCCACATATACGCTTCACCTATGGTTCATCCTGTTTGATAAATTTACTGCATTGAGGATCATTAGCATGTTAATAGAGGAAGGGCTATCTAAAGAAGCACCTACTAAAATTGATAGCAACTGGAAAAGCAACTACCAAAGCAAGGATTAAAATGCTAATAATTCTAAGGTGCATGTGGTACACCATTTTACTGAAAGTACTCCTATTAGAACCACCTATGCTCAAGCTTTGGAGTGACTCCTAGCCAAAACGAAAATTGACATCCTTGAGATTAAGTAAGAGACCGACGCCCTTAGGTAGTCGAAGACCTTTGACACAACTAAGAATTATACGTATCACCTATGATGAGGGCATGACACTGAAAATTATTGGACCTTTAAAAATAGGCTAGAAAGGATGTTAAGGTCAGGATAACTCCTATTTCCTAAAGTAGCCTAGAAGCCCAAAAATGACAAAAACCCAGTTGGAGACCATGAAACCATCTTTTTTATCAATGGCCAGGAGGGGGAATGGGACCCATCTATGTTCACACAAAGCAATCATGGCCCAAAACCAAAGGGTAAGCATACTTATGCAACACCTTAAGGTTCTCGGCCCTGCGGGAAAGTGATGAACATGACATATACAAAACCTAGAGAGGTTATATGTCTACCAAAGCAAGTGATGATGGCTTCTAGGGTGAGAATGAAAAAGAGGATTTCTAAGGAGAGGAGGACTAGATGACAATCCAACATCTTACAAAAGCGGGAGACACTAAACTAAGCAAGGCCCACAATAGAACCCAAAAAAAGAAAAGGCAACACCAGCCCAAGAAGAAGATCTAGTAATGAAGTCACTAAAGAAACTTAAAGTAGAAGTGACTATCTTGCAACTCATAGTAGCTTCTTAAAAGCATAGACTGCTCTTATAGATGAGTTGAATAAAATTGCTTGTCCCCTGAACCTACACCTAAGGAAATGATAGCCTTAACTATGTCTAGCAATGGCACCATAACATTTAGCAATGAAGATCTCCGATTAGGAGGTTTGGCACACAACAATACCCTCTACCTCACCTTGATATGTCTTCAGAAGTATGTACCCCTCGCCTTGCTTACTAACGGGTCTGCTGTAAATGTCTTCCCTTAAAGAATGTCTAAAAGGTTTGGAATCAAAGAGGATCAACTGTCAACACCTTCCACTCATCTAAGAGCATATGAAAACTCAAAGAGGCTGGTATTTGGCACTAGTCTTCTCCCCATTAATATGGGAGCTATTGAAATAAGTGTGAAATTCCAAGCTCTAGATACTTTAGCCACCTTCAACTTATTCTTGAGAACGCCATGCATCCATGATCACTAGGTAATTCCTTCTACTTTGCACCAAAAGGTGAAGATGCTGATAAAAGGGCAGGTGGTCATCATTAAAGGGGATAATTTGTGTGTTATAATTACTAACAAGGAAATAGAACACAATCGGAATGGCGAGGAACTCTATAACTTTGAAACAGTGGCAGTTTTGGAAAAGGATAAATCTCCTTTCGACTTTGATGATTATTCAAATTTTAATGTGAATGCTATCCTTAAAAGGTAGGGCTAGTTCCAGGAAAAACTGCAAGATAAAGAGCACAATGGTAGATTACATTCCCCTTAACTCAAAAGAAGGATTACAAATTTAGTTTAGGATATCAACCCACTCTAGAAGAGGTGACTAAGGTTTGGCAAGAAGCCCAGGCCCGAAAGGCTACTACTAGGAAAGGATACAAAAATACTGCACTATAAAGACATATCCCCACACTCTATATAGACAATTCCCTCGCAAAGGAGACAACTTCTCTTTCTATGGCTTTGCTAAGCCTCCCTACATAAAAGAAAAGGGAATCTTAGTGCATGGGCTACAAGTATTCAATGACTGCCTGCTACTAGAGAAAGAAGTGCTTACTACCATTATAGGAGATTCGTCCATACAAGCTGGGTTAACTTAACTAAAAGCAATACCTTTGGGATTCTGTTCAGGTAAGGCTATAAGAAGAAAGAAGACATGCTGCTATTTTGTCTCTTGCTATGTGTAACAATGGTTTTTGCGCCTACTAACTTTATCACTGAGGCTAACACTGAAGGGTATAAGCAAGTGATTTGGGCAACTAAAAACTATATTCACCATAGTTTTTAAGAAAGTCTAGGATAAAGTTTAAGAGTCAATCTTTAATATATATTCTTCAAACTCTTTTACTTGTGACTCATCTGCTTGCTTTTCTTTTGAATGCTTTGCCGCTTATAATGAAAATGAAGACATAACTCTTAAAGAATTAACTAAAGTAGTGCAAGATCATGAAAATCAAACTTCCATAATTGAAAATACAAGACTAATCAACTTGGGTACCCCTAACGAGCTTCGAGAGTTTAAAATAGAAAAATCACTAACCCTTAAGGAGTAAGAAAGTTTTACTTCACTCGTGCAGAATTCGTAGGTATCTTTTTATGGTCCTATAAAGACATGCCAGGCATAGATTGGGATATTACTAACCATAATCTAGATGTTAAACTAGTAAAACAGAAGCTTCTTAGGGTAAAACCATAATGGGCATAGAAAATAAAGGAGGAGGTGCAGAAATAACTGCATACAGGGTTTACCAGGGTGCACACTATCCTCCATGGATAGCAAACATCGTACCCATTCTAGAGAAAGATTGGAGCATAAGGATATGTGTGAATTTTAGGGATCTTAATAAGACAAGTACAAAAGATAACTTCTCATTGCCAAATATAGATGTCTTGGTTGATAATACTACTGAACATGCTCTTTTTTCCTTTATGGATGGTTATATAGGTTACAACCAAATTAAGATGGCAATACAAGACATGAACAAAACTACCTTCATTACCCTGTGAAGAACTTATTATCACACTGTGATGCCATTGGGGTTAAAGAATGCTAGGGCCACTTAGCAAAGGATGGCTACACTTTACTCCATAACCTAATGCATAAGGAAGCAAAAGTATATGTGGATGACATGATTATAAAAGCTAAGCAAATGGATTATACCGGCTCTTCATAATTTCTTCACCAAACTTAGAAAATACAATATGCATTTGAATCCACAAAAGCATGCATTTAGAGTTACTTCATGAAAGCTACTAGGCGATGTGGTTAGCCTAAGGGGAATTGAAGTTAACCCTTCAAAAATCATGGTGATCCAAGAAATACTATCACCAAGAGTGAAAAAGGAGATACAAGGATTCCTACGTCATTTTGAATACATTAGTTGCTTCATATCAAAGCTGACAATGGGGTATGAACTCATCTTTAAGAAATTGAAGAAAGGAATAAAGCCAAAATGGGATTAAGAATGTTAGGAAGCATTTATAAGATCAAGGAGTACTTGTCTAATCCACCAGTGTTGGTGCCTCCGTAACTAGGCATTTTCCTCATCATATATCTCATAACAACAGCGAATGCCATATGTTAGCTCAAAGAATAGATGGGAAGAAAAGACTATCTATTAGGTGAGTAAAAAGTTCCTTGAATATAAAGCCTGCTAGACGCCCTCGGAGAGAACCATCTTGGCCTTAGCATAGGAGATTAAGAAGCTCAGACACTGCATATTAACCCATACGATACATGTGGTAGACCCAATGGACCCGATAAGGTATTTGCTTTTAACTAACTAGTGATGACCAGTAATTTAGCCAGGTGGACAGTAATGCTATCAAAGTTTGATCCACATTACAGACCACAAAAGTTCATCAAAGGTAGAGACGTGTCTAATTCTTGGCATACTTTCCAACACATGATCAAAATGAGGAGTCTTTTGACTTCCTCGATGAGGAAGTCCTTCAAGTAGAACAAGATGTATGGATAATGTACTTCAATAAGGATTCGAATAAAAAAGGATTTGGGGTAGGCATCCTTTTTGTATTTCCAAAAGGCGCACATACCCCTATTTCAGCCAAATTGGACTTTGAGGTTACTAATAATATGGCAGAGTACAAAGCTTGCATTGTAGGGTTACAAGCTACTGTAGAAATAGGAGAAATAAGCCAATTCATTGTTATACCATTGAAGTCTATAGTGTTGAACTTACCACTTGATATTATGATATCTAATAGTACTCAGCAAAAAAAAGAATACCTGTCAGGATCCTCCCAAAAGCTAATGAGCTTTAAGGTTGCTAGTCTCGCAGTATTTTTAGAACAAGGGAAAGTTTTAGAAGAAAATGAATATGGGCATCAATCTGCTTCGCGTAATGTAAGAAGAAACATGAGAAATCATAAAAGAAGGTCACAGTAGGGAATGTGGGTCATATATAAATGGCTTAATACTATCCAAAAACGTCCAAAGGATGCGGTATTATTGGCCTATAGTGAAAGCATACTATTGTGCATATGCAAGAAGGTGTCATAAGTGTTAGGTATATGCTAATTTACAGCATCAGCCTCCATCCTTCCTCTTCACATTGATTTCCCCATGACCATTTTCAGTGTAGGGAATCGGCATTATTGAAAAGATTACAGCAAAAGGGACAGGTGGCTAAGTTGATTTTCCACCTCTGCTCTATGTTCCACAAACATTTTCTTAGCCTCGTTCTTTGTTCTAAGGAGATAGATTATAGTGTACCTAGAGTAGTTATTCGTAAAGTTTATATATTACATTCTACAAACATTTTTGAGATCCCCAAAATCACTATGAATCAGTCTTAGGAGAACTGTTTATCTTTCCACTGATTTGTTTATGGGCTTCTTAGGGCATTTGGCCTCTACATATACTTGCATTCATCTTATTCACAAATAGATAATTAAACACATTTGTTTTAGTTGTTTAATGAAGGCCACATTGAAATGTCCAAATCTTGCCTATGACATTTCTAAAGACTCAACAATGTAAACAAAAGTATAGACATCTTCAGCATTATTACCAACCTCACAGGTTGCATCCAGAACAAAGAGTCCAACATTATAATACCCCTAGTCAGAATTAACTTATCAGACCAAAACATAATTCTTATACAAGCCTTATTAAGAAGAGAACCAAAAATAAAATTCCTATGGATTTCTGGAACATGCAACACATCGCTAAAAAGACATCATTTTTCCAGAAAGTGAGTTTGAGCCTTACCTTTGTGATGTCTAAACTGTAGTCCACCAAACGCTTTCATTCGATCCTTCGTAGTTGGATTGTTCATCCCACCTTGTAGAATTTTTACCTCCTTATTTCTGCTTTTTGCCTTTGAACCTATTAAGTATAGAAGAAGATTCAAAAATATTAGCATTTTCAAAGGAATGGGTATAAATCTCTTTGCGTTAAATTCGATTCTCCTCCTTAATTTTGATACGTCCAATCAATTGCTTAAGAGTGAAGTCATTCCTCTTGTGTTTCAATTAGCCATGGTAATCTTTTACGATGGGTGTAATTTCTTAAATAATACACCAGCATGTAAGTACTCACATATGTTTACACCTTCACCTAAAACCCTAGATACCAAGTCATATTTGTGAATTTAAGGTGTAGTTGATTTACCATCTTCCATTTAAAGTTTAATTCATCTATTGCTAACATGCTTCTTGGTCCTTAGGTCTTCACTACCATATTCTTAATCAAGTGAATCCTAGATCCCTTTAGCAAATTTTTATTTCTAGTAAATCTCAAACAATATGTTAGAGATGTGATCAAGAAACATATCCTTACATGTCAAATTAACATTCCCATAATTTCTATAGGGATCCTAAACAACATCATCCTTCTCTTTCATATATTTAACCGTTTCTTTAACAACATCAGTAATTTCAATTTACATAGTTCTAAGGTCACCAGCGCAGAAGCAACCTCAATTTGAGTGAAATAAAAATAGCATTGATTCAAACCATCTCCACATCCAGATACATCATCCATATAAGCATTAGGAGCTATGTTTGATAGTCAACTAGTACTGTTGATCTTTGAATTGCTGGAAGTATGATTGGAGGGATACGATAAACCAATCAAGAACAAAATAGAGTAGAAGAACAAGCTTATCAGATAGAGAATGCGAACACCTGTTACCATGGTGTGGTGCAAGCCACGGGCTCAAAATCAATTATATCTAGCCATCGATATACTTCCTGGTCATTGACGGTTGGCATGTATGCTACATAACATTAACCCTACTCATGCCCTTGAGGAAAGGTTAAAGATTACTCAATCGAAAGCCCAATGTTTTAAATAAATTTTGAAAATATTTTTTTTTTTGGTATATCTTAAAACATCAGTAGAACTGATATTTAAAGAGAAAACGAGAAACAAAATTAGAAACAGACAAGCTCTCTATAAATCAAAAAGGAGAAGGAAAGAATCAAGTAATAATGGTTACTCAATGATTTCAACAAGGCAAGAAAATACTTACGTAATTAGTTTAATTCCTTCTGAAGATAATGAAGTGAATTTTCAGTAAAAGAATATTAAAACCATGACACCCTGTTGCACCATGCGCTACATGCATGCCCTAGCCTAGTAGGCCTATGCTGAGTGTCTATGCCTTGGACCATGTATAATGTTAGGTGCAGACCTTATTCAAAGATGTTTAGAAAATAAATTTATGAGAAGTAATTTGTCCTTCTTTCATCTCTCTACGTGGACAAATGCACCCTATACTTCTATTATTTCTTAACAATTCTTTACCATAGAACATGTGCGAGCCCCTTCTAATGGAAAAATAAAATTGAACAAAGATTTGGTTGAGTTTATGTGTTGTATTAAGATGCTTATCTATGTGTGTGTCCCCTTTCCTTGATCGTCTGTGTTATACTAGTATTTGGCCCACATAAGCATGAGGTATATGGTTATAATTCCTAAATAAATATCTTTTGCACATAGTTAATTAAGCTCAACGGACACTAAAATAAGTACATATAAACAAACTAGTAGGTTCATGATGACGGCAATGCATCAACTAATTAACCTTCCAATCCAATCTACTGCTTGTTCCTTTCTCTAAAACTGTGGTTAATGACAATGGCAATGTATCCACTAATTACTTCTTCATCTTTTAATTTTATGCATTTGTGATGATTTAAGGATCTCTCTTTTTAGACCTTGAATGGCAATAAGAATATCATGCTAAGTATGTGAGTTCATGTTGGGTTTTATGGCCCAAAATCTCGGGTTTAGGCACGGGGTGACCATGCTGCATGGGCACGGGCGTGCCGCGACACAGAAGACCGAAGAACAGAGCAGACAGAGAAGTGACACGGTGTGCCCGTGCCATGTGGCACGGTCGTGCCACATGGCACGGCACGACCGTGCCGCCCTGGCACGACCGTGCCACGGGAAATTTTCTGCCGCCTTAAAGTGGCGGCTAGGGTTGCGCTTTGGTGACGGTCTTTGGAAGGCGGCAGCTAGGGTTTTCAAGGGGAAACCCTACCTCACAGACCCTATATAAAGGGGGTCTAGGGCCTTGTTTCAAAACACTCCAGTATAGAAAACACATTGAGAGAGTGAGGTTATTTGTGAGAGAATACAATTGAGAGTATTGTAATTCTGCTCTTAATCACTGAAGTGATTGTGGTGTACTACTCTGCTCATAGTGAAATTTATCGGTGTGCTGTCGCCGTCCGTGGTTTTTCCCGATTTGGGTTTTCCACGTTAAATCTCTTGTCTTCTTATTTCTGTTTTCTGTTATTCACTTGATTTCTGAATCTCTAACTCATCCTATCGCTTCCGCTATTATTGTTGCTCTAATATTTTTCCTAACAAGTGGTATCAGAGCTTTGGTTATAGGATGTCTTCTATCATGAGGGTAGATATTCAGAAATTCGATGGGGAGATTAGTTTTAATCTCTGGAAGGTGCAGATGAGAGCAGTTCTCATTCAGCACGGGTTGTGGAAGGTTCTGAAGGGACCTCACGTAAAACCTGAGAAGATGACAGAAGAACAGTGGGCTGAAGATGTAAAGAAGAGACGTGGGTCGTTGACGGAGGACGAATGGGAGGAACTGGAGCTGAAAGCGGTTTCAGCCATACAGTTGTGCTTGGCACCACATGTCCTGCGAGAGGTGCTTGATAAGACAACTGCGGTGGATCTTTGGGCTCGGCTGGAGGAACTCTACATGACGAAGAGTCTCGCCAACAAGATCCGTTTGAAGGAAAGGTTGTATACCTTTCGTATGGCTGAAGGTACCCCTGTCCAAAAGCATTTAAATGAGTTTAACTCTATTCTTGTTGACTTGGAGAGTCTAGATGTGAAAATTGAGGATGAAGATAAGGCTATTTTACTTGTTGTGTCATTACCCCCTTCTTATAAACACTTTAAGGAGATTATGCTATATAGTAATTCTAATACTATATCGTTTGAAGATGTTAAGTCAAACCTGCTGTCTAAAGAGAAGTTTGATCTTGACATTCATGCTGATTCTGCTGAGGGATTAGCAGTAAGGGGTACAGCAAATGAAAAGGGGAACGGTAATAGGAGTAAGAACCGTTCTAAGTCTAAAAATCCTCATGCTAGTAAGACCTGCAATTACTGTGGTAAATTGGGTCATATTATTGCTAACTGCTGGAAACTGCAAAAGAAGAAGGAGAAAGAGGAAGATAATTCTCAGGAGCCTGCTGAAACTTCATTTGCTGAATCTGATTCTGATGGGGACGTTCTGTTTGCTACCTCTACTGAAGGGGGGAGTGATTTTGATTGGATTCTTGATTCTGGGTGTACCTATCATATGTGTCCTCACAAGGACTGGTTTTCAACATATGATCCAGTTGATTCATCTGTTGTTCACATGGGCAATAATGCCTAATGTAATGTAACTGGAATTGGTACTGTTAAAATCAAGACTCATGATGGTGTTGTCAGGACCTTATCGAATGTTCGTCACGTTCCTGACTTGAAGCGTAACCTCATCTCGTTGGGCACCCTTGAATCCAAAGGGTGCAAATATTCAGCTGAAGGTGGAGTTCTAAAGGTCTCAAAGGACAGTAGGATTCTGCTGAAGGGTTTAAGGCAAGGAGGCCTCTATGTCTTGCAGGCATCTACTGTGACAGGTTATATGAAGGAAAGTTCATATAAATCATCTCCTAGAGCTAAGTTCAAGCATTGCTTGAACTCAGTTGGTATTTGCAGTCATTGAGAAGCCCTGCGGGGCATAGCCCCATAGGGGGCATCACCCCTTGGGGTGTGACGACGATGACGGTAATTGAAGACTGGAGATTTTGGTCCAAGGTGGAGATTGTTGGGTTTTATGGCCCAAAATCTCGGGTTTAGGCACGGGGTGATCATGCTGCATGGGCACGGGCGTGCCACGACACAGAAGACCGAAGAACAGAGCAGACAGAGAAGTGACACAGTGTGCCCGTGCCATGTGGCACGGTCGTGCCACATGGCAGGCACGACCGTGCCGCCCTGGCACGACCGTGCCACGGGAAATTTTCTGCCGCCTTAAAGTGGCGGCTAGGGTTGCGCTTTGGTGACGGTCTTTGGAAGGCGGCAGCTAGGGTTTTCAAGGGGAAACCCTACCTCACAGACCCTATATAAAGGGGGTCTAGGGCCTTGTTTCAAAACACTCCAGTATAGAAAACACATTGAGAGAGTGAGGTTATTTGTGAGAGAATACAACTGAGAATATTGTAATTCTGCTCTTAATCACTGAAGTGATTGTAGTGTACTACTCTGCTCATAGTGAAATTTGTCGGTGTGCTGTCGCCGTCCGCGGTTTTTCCCGATTGTTGGGTTTTCCACGTTAAATCTCTTGTCTTCTTATTTCTGTTTTCTGTTATTCACTTGATTTCTGAATCTCTAACTCATCCTATCGCTTCCGCTATTGTTGTTGCTCTAATATTTTTCCTAACAGTTCAGAGATGCTCTCTCTTCTTTTTGGTGAACTTCACTGACCATCATGTAATGTTTAATAGTATACTAAGGATATTCATATGCTTTTCATATTGTAAAACATTTATATAATATAACTTCATGCTCCGAAGATGGGTAAACTGTTATTTTCCAAAAACCGTACATGGTATCAGCCTTTCCATTTTCCTTGCCCTAGCCATGTTTTTGGCCCTAGTAATTTGTTGTCTTTTACTTAAGTAACAAACCTTAGCCTCTCTCTATCAAGGCTTTTCCTAGCTTCTCATGGATGCTATCGTAACCCACCATACCCATGCACACCTTTTCTAGTTATCCTTGCACCCAAAACAACCAACAGTTCTTTGCCACCGGTGTTTTTCCTATGTTATGACAATGTCGATACCATATGCATGACAACCAATCTAGTGTAGCACAATTGGAGCAAGCTCATTGTAGGTGACCATTACTTTGTTCGTGAACGGGTTAAAACAGGTGATTTGGTTGTACGATATATCCCCAGTAGTTTACAAATCATATATATTTTCACGAAGGGATTGTCTTCCTAATAGTTCTTTTTTTGTCTTGAAGTCCAATCTATCCATGCATCTTCCTAATCAAATTGAAGGGGTGTAATGCAATATTAGGAATGTTTAAGTATTTTTGTATTTTACACACTCATATATTCATATATATATATATATATATATATATTATATATATATATATATAATATGTATGTATATATATGTATGTATATGTATATACGTATGTGTGTGTGTCTTATATATATTATATATATATATATCTATATATATATATATATATATATATATATATTATATATATATATATATATATATATATATATATAACTCCAAGCCCCTAAGATGGATGAGTAGTTATTTTCCCACAACTCTATAGCCCCTATAATGAGAACTAAAGCTACTCCTATATTTTTTGTCCTACCTGCAAAAGTGAATTGGCATCGCTTCTCCTATCTGTACATTGATAAAGCTACTCGTAGCTAACATATTCTTATGCATTCATCAAATTAATTTTTGCACAGTCTTATTTTTTGGATGACTTGTCAACATTGCACTTTTTACTGTTTACCCTTTTTTTGGGAGTTGTACAAATTTGCCTATTTTCCTATATTTTGTAAAGGTATGCGGCTTAACATTTTCATCTTTATTAGGTTGATCCTAAGTTCTCTTAGAAATGTTGTTGTAATAAAGCCCCATAGGAGTTAATTAGCAGTCTAACCATGAGTTTTTGCTTTTTGCTAGAACTTTCGTGTGAAGAGAGAAGAAAACAACATGTAGTCGATCATTCGATTCCAAGTCGCTTGGTAAAGCGGCCATAATGCAAAATTAACATTTGTTACTTGATGGATGTCATATTGGATTGAATGTATAGTACAAGATAACAACTAACGCAAATAGATCTTAATTACAGTAATCATGACGAGACTAAACACAAATTGGTTCAAACTAAGATAGCCCAGCTGCGTCTTATCTTAATTCATGCGTGCTTCTATTCCTATTAATTTTGTTACATTGAAACATATTTATCTATACTGCCACGCGCAATTGTGTATGGCCTCATGCCAAACTAAGTAAAAAGCATCTTGCGACAATACGTACTCAAAGGCAAATTAGGTAGGCTCCCTTGATAAATTCTAGTTAGGGTATTGGATATGTATTAATTTCCATCACCCCACTCAAACCTTATCAGTCCCTTAGCATGCTACTACAATATCTATCTCCTTTAATTTATTAAAATAGAGTACTAAGCCTTTACATTGAGAATCACATAATTGTCATGAAATTGATATATCAAAAGCCAAGCTCAGTGCCACCATCTCGCACCAAAATATTTGTAATAATATTGGGGCCACCTAGATCATTGTCAAGCTAACTCTTCATAGTCATAATAAACATATCAAAGTCATTGCCATAGTAACATAAGTTGTATTTGTGCGTTTTCATAGTGAAAATTCATTAGCTTTCACATAGGATCCAATCCACTCAGTAGAATCTATATCTAAAATCTAATATAAGTGTTCATTCAAGGCACAAAATTGAAGAAGAAGTTTAATAAAATGGAATATAGTAGGTACAAAATGGCAATAGATAAATATATGTTAGAGAGAAGCACGGCTAACCTAATGATTCACCACATTCAACAATAGGAATGCATGTCCATTGGAGTGTGCGGGTTGTTTACTTTAAGAAGAGGTTGGATGCTTGCCAAAAGTAAACTTAGAGAGCGTAGCACCCTCTGCCATGTTCTAAGAATCGCTTGGCGAGTAATTCTGATTGAGGGGAGAATCCAGGATAAATGTTTTTTTCATTTGCCATTCCACTTCCCTTAGATCATGAGCAGTGGTTAAAGTGCTTTACTCCTAGCTAAGGATTTCCCACAATCCTTCATGAGACACCTCTTAAATAGTATTTGGCTTTACAAGAGAAGGCCACCAGATAAAAGGCAAAGTATTTAAATGAATAAAGGTCGCTTGCCCTCACTACCAACTAGCCCTATTCTTCTAGGACAATGGCAATAAATTCAGACTTTTGGATACATCCCCAAATTGGAACCGAGGAAGGGTGCAACAAATAAACCATTTATGCCTAAGAAATAAGTTACAGGGTGGAAGAAGGGCAGTTATGCAAGAATTATAAGCTCCAAAAATAATACATTTTTGATTTGTTGTTTGGGAAATTTACTTATTAGAGTTAGTTAAAATAACACTTTTCATTTCAACATTTTTCTTACTTCCAAGAATTTGTGCGTCTCCTTGACTTTTGAGCTGGCAATATCTAGTCCTAGCATAATTACTTCCCTACCCTTCCCCTTATTAGTTGCAGAAGACAAAAAGAAAGGGAGCTTTTAATTTTTTTATAATTAATTCTCCATCTCCAATTTCATGACTCTCTCTCCTCTTCATTCCTAACATCCTCATTTTTCAATCCCCTGCTTCTTTCCATCATACCCATCCAATTCTCTTCTCTTTCTTTGTACTAGTTTTTTACCCGTGCATTACACGATAGCTATAACTTCTCAGTTAATAAGTTTCAGTATCTTGTTGCATGTGTTGTTTTTGGTGCTATACCATACCGAGTTCCATAGACTTGATGGTAGTACCTTTTTTCTAACTTTATTTAATATGAAGTCACTTTAAGTATATGTACTTGAATTTTTGATATGCAGTCTATCTTTTTTAATCATGTTAGTTAAGAAGTTTCTAATTAATTTTTTGTTTTAAGATATTATGAGGTGTGACGCTTTGTGATTTTTTTTAAGTTTAAATAATTTTGTGAAATAATCATATTGACGGTGGGAGCAAAGAAGTAAAGAAAAATCATAGTATTTTCAATAATTTAATGTTATCTTTCTTAAACTTGGACATTGTTTTTAAAAATGCATCATATGGTAATATGAAATGTAATGTATGGAAAGTAATTCTAATGTGGAATGTTCAATAACGCATCAGATTTATTGTTTTCGCTATCTATCAGTCGCCAACTTTCGTTCTCATATTAAATAACATGCAAAAGTAACATATATTATGCTAAGTTATGTTTTGATTTTTCATTTGTTTCTACCTACTTATCATTAACGATGTATTGTTAAATGCATGTAATGATTTTTTACATACTTATCATTTAGTGAAAACATATCCGATAATATTTTTGTATTGATTTATGCTTACCTACAGAGAGACATTTCAATTGTGGACTTCTGGTATATTTCATCTTCCTGGAGTTGCCTGAACAATATTGGAGGAATTTATTTATTGTTATTATTTTAATCTTCGATTATATTTAATTCTAAGAATCGTAATATGTCATGGTATTTGCATAATTAGAACTAACATTTTGTAGGAATTTACTAACACTACAAGATGTATAGTGCCAATTTGTTGTTTTTTTTTTTGTTGATAATTTGTAGCAGTGAAGTTATTTTGAGTGCATACATATAACCATTGGTAAGTTGTTAGACACTTCTTGGTAGACCATGTTTCTTGTGTATACTTGTTGGTATTCATTGTTATGTTTAATGATAAATTTTAAATCCTTTGGTCAAGTCACCAGTGATGCTGCAATTCAATTATCTATGACTAAATACCGATTTTAGAAGGTAAATTCCTAAATATTTTTATGATTGTCCTTGACTTTTATTTATAGTCATTGCACAAAAACATGAATAGAAAATTGCCTTTTTTTTAAATACAAATGGTCACTTTGTCTAAGATGAGTGCAAAATAATTTTAGCGATTGTAACTTTCATCTTGACATTGATTGCAAAAAGAATACGATTATGCTATTTTAGTCAATCCGCATTTGTTACGACTCATTTGTGTATTCTTCCACAACTAAGAATTATATGGGGACACAAATTTTCTTTTTCATCACATACTTAAATGAGATACTACAAAATTAAGTCCTTATTTATAGGAATTGCAAATTAAGATAAACTTAAAGTAAAATGAGCAGTTGTCGGGATAATGAGGTAATTAATTTCAAAAATAATATATAATATAATAATTAAATGTAAGCATTAAAATGAAATAATGAGGTATATAGCAAAGGTTGTATAATATTAAAGACGGACATTCAAATAAAATAATAAGGTAATTTACCAATAAGAATAAGTTAGTAAAAGATTATTTAGCATATGTGAGACCAAATGTCAAATTCGTAAGGTCGTGCATGCCATTTAAAACTAATAATCATCACAAAAGGAGCGTTTTTTTCCCTAGAGATTCCTATTGGTTTAATTATATCCATTATACATCCACTTACTTCATATATCCATTGAAGACTATTTCAATAGTTTAACAACACCTTTAATATTATTTAATAGTGATCATGGTTCTTCCGACTATTCAACCCATGATTTGAATAAAAATAAATTTGATTAATTATTCTCATGATCAACAAAGCATTGAAAAATTGTTGACAATAGTAACAAAAAGACATATAAGTTTTTGACTAAAATCTTATCACTTTAGTGTATAATTATTTATAATAAAACCAATAAAGAAAAATAAAAAATTTTCAAAAAGAAGAAAGGGAGATTAGTAGCAGATGAAGAAATTTTACTGCAATTTGAATTTAGAAAAACTTTTGACATTCTTTTTTTGGGGGGAGGGAGGGGAGTACTACTAATTTATGAACAATCATGATATATTGCGGAGATGTAGACAAACTACTCTTGTATATTAATTTACCTATTAAATTTTAATTTAAATTTGCTAAACGAACTAATTGCACTATGTGATTTTTGAGTGTAAAAAATAATTTCAAGTGAAATATAAATCGAATAAACCACTGAAACGTTTTTTTTTTTTAATATCATGAACGTTAGTTACAAATGTGAAAAGAAACTAAACATTGTACCAACTTAAAGTAATCATAATACACTTAAATTTAAAATTAATATATTTAGATTTAAATGTCCAATGTATACTTACCTCAAAATAATGTCTAACACACTTAAATTTTTTTTTTCTTGGGTAACATCTAAATCATTTCTTTGCTCTACATTTAAGTTTTTAAAGACAAAATTCAATTACTAATTAGTCATAACATATGAGAAAAGTTAACATTAAATTGAATTAAAATTGTATTGATAACCTACATCTATCTTAATTACATAATAGAAGATTTTTATGTTGCTATCCTACATGATATTCTTACCTCAATTGGCACCCTAAATGGCATCCTATGTGGCCATGTGTCGCTCATACATGAGTGCAATCCAACTTTTAATATGTATATATGATGAACCCCTAAGTCCTTCTCTCTTCAAATAATTATTTTATCTCCTTTAAATCTCAAAATCCCATCTCCCATCTTTATTCTACCTAAATCTACCTTTTTCCTTATGAAAGATTAAGATAACAATGATGATTCATGTGTAGATTTTAGGAGGAGGTTGAGGGGGTGTTAGGGCTTAATTTGGCTTTCACATTAATGATGATGGTGGCGGTGACATTGTGTTGTAAAATCCACAAGCATACGGTTTATCATTATTGTACTTACGAGTATGATCCTCTGAGGCAGATTATGAAACTAAGATTGATAATAGCCTAAACAAGCAAACATCTAAGAAAAAATTTTTGAAACGATACCTTTGGTAGAGTGAAACTAAGGTTAAACTACCTTATTAATAGCTAAACTATTTTTCATCTTTTTAGATTCATTAGAAAAAAAAACCAATAATCCAAGTAAAAAAAAAAAAACACTTTTATCCACACAGGCTAAACTTTTGAGATCAATTTGTAATTTCTAACAATTCAAAATAGGTTTCATGGAGGAGGGAGCCACACTTTGTAGAAGTATTGGATTTGAGCAGAACTACACCCAAACATACTCCTTCCAAACAATTGCAAACCAAACCAAGGAATAGAGCCTGCAGCAACACGAATTGGAACCTAAATTTTGCGCAAATGAAAAAGCCAAACAATAATCTTTGATTCAACATATTCAAGTCTGATTGCATCGATTCTTGGAACCAAAATGCTAAAAAACTTAAGCATAAAACTGAAAATAAAGATAAAGATTCAAAACTAAAAACGACTTCCTCCCGAGCTCTGTTCTGACCCCCTTTTAAAAGCTCCCTTTTTGCACCTTCCACCTCCTTCCATCTTCATTACTGCCAACTAACCAACCATCAATGAGGTAAAAGAGATAATGATGATGGTGTTAATTATGGGCATGGAGGAGAAGAGAGGGAAAGTAACGTTGGGGGAGGAACATGAAGGAGCACGACCCTATTTATTTTGGGTTTTCTGGGCTTTGGAACTCGACGTAGAAGAAGAAGAAACGGGAAAGAGGGAGATGGCTGGTAACTCAGGTGACATGCATGTGCTAGATTAAGTGGGATTGGGTTCTAGGACATCCATGGGGGAAGGAGGAGGCATGGGGGCCGGCCCAAAGAGGGAAGGAAATAAAAGAAAAGAAGAGAGGGAGGGCAAATCAGGAAAAAAACGTCCGAGCCAGGCCCAGCGAAGGAAAAGGTGGAAAGCGGGAAAAGAAAAGGAGCTGGACTGGGCCGCGATGGAAGAAAAGAATAGGTCTGAGGGTGATGGAAGGAAGAGAGGAGAAGGGGAAAGTGGGCTGCAGAAGGAAGCAGAAAAGGCCTATAGCTGTTGGCTGGGCTTGTTCTTGAGTTCTTTATCTTCTCTTTTTCTTGATCCAATGCTTGTTGTGATCCGATCCTCTTTTGATTCAACTTTCTCTCTCTTTTTTCAAGCAATTTATTTATTCTTTAAATTTCTCAAATTCCTACAAAATAAACAAAAATATATTAACATCCTAGTTTAATAATTTATTTCAAGCAAATATAGATAATATAAAGGCATAAAATGATGCAATTTCATGTTGAACAATACCTCCACACCTAAATTTTGCTCGTCCTTGAGTAAATAAACTAAAAATTCTAGAAAAAGAAAATAAAATCCTAACTTACTATCGTAGGAATCATGGTTTCACTTAGCGTGTGTAACAAGCCCTTTAAACCTCTAGGTTATCCCTAGTGGACGAGGAAGGTCTCGTGAACGTTTGCAGAAAATATACCACAAAATCTATAAAAGAAAACAAAAATAGCAAATAGAAAATATTTTTAATTTTTTTCACAAAAATTGATATATACATCACTGAGGAAAAATATATACACATTCGACTCAACCACATCACTCAAGCAATTAACCAAAGCACTGGATCACATATAAACACAATGTACACATCAAAAAATCCCTAATCCCCATTGATGACGTCTATACATAACCTTTCACCTAACTTAGAAATTATATACAAGCATGACTGGTAGAATCTCACTTTAGACTAATGTGGAACACTCCGCCTATGTGTTTAAGATATAACATGGTTCACTCAACTCTCTTCCAATCATACAAACTACCACAAGCTTAGCTTGCTAAGATTTCCAATTCTCCTTTACTAAACTGCAAAATGCAAAACAATAATCAAGAGGACTTTAAAATGGTTGTAATGGGGCTAAAGGTTAACGGTAAGAGAGGGACACATGATTTGGGGAAATGAGGAGCTAAAAGTCAATGCTAATGAACAACCGACACTTACACCTAGTGTAATGAGTACTCTCTCTCAAAACACAAAACAAGAACACATTCCAATAAAATTGATCATTGGAAATGAGTGTACAAGGATACATCCATGCTAAACACTCTTATTCACAACTCAGTTTATGGATTTCTTGAATGTTTTTTCCAGCTTTTTTTCATCATTTTTCCTTGGAAACCTTTTTTTTATTTGTTCTTTTTTCCTTGCTTTTCTTTTCCTTTTTTTATTTTCAAGAAGAAAATGAATGAATGGCATGTACAAACACAATACAACTTAATTCCAAATGATCACCATGAATCATCCTATTACATAACCAAAATTAACCACCAATTACATCAAATGTCCAAAAGTTACCCATCAAATAATGAAGTGTTGCCCCACTAGCCTTGGCTTAGGAATAGAAAATGTGTTTAGGCCAAGACCTAAAATGAAGGGTTCACAACAAAAAGGGCAAGGCTCAAAAGGGCTAGCAAAAGGGTAAGAATTTCAAACAGGGTGGCAATTTGGCTATGTAGCTAAAAAAAAAAAACAAATGAATGCCTCCATTATATTATCATAATACACATGCTAAATGTAATTTCAAAGAGAATTAAAGTAAGTTCTAGAGTTGTACTCATGGAAGACACACAAATGAAAGAAAAATATGAGACTAAAAATGATGAATTAGTCCGTAAGGCTCAAAATCTCATAGGTTTGTCTACCATAGTCAAGCTTACTTAGAAATAATGTCTTGGTTTAGGACCATATACAAACATCATACTTTAGAACCAAGTTCTATCAATGTATACTACATCTATATACAACCTAATATTAAGGGTACAAGAGAATATAGCCAATCAGAATAGCACATATATTCCCCAAAAACAAAACAAAAATCTTTTTGGATTTTCAAATTTGTTTTTCTTAAATCTTTTAATTTTTTTTTCATTTTCCCAAATGTTTTCAAAGTCTCCCCACCCCCACACCTAAATCTCACAGTGTCCTCATTGGGAGTGGAAAGAGACATTAAAGAGAAAATAAAAAATAAAAAGATAAACAAATAAAAACAAGACTCAAAAACAAAAAAGGACATGACTCAAAAATAAATGTACAACATATATGCACAAGATAGAGAAAAAGAAAAGCAACTAACTATACAAAAAGAGAAGAAAAAGGGAAAAGGAGACAAAGAGAAAGGGAAAAAAAAGAAATTTCTTAGCAAACCACGTCGGGTGCTAAGTACACCCGAGCTATCTTAGCTCACAACCACCGATTAGGACACGGCTTGCGGAGCACCAGACACTCCACATCTTCTTTACATGGTGACTCCAGAAATTGCTTTAAACACTGGTCATTCACTTTGAAGGTGGCACCACTCTAAGGGTCCTGGATTTTAACTACACCGCAGGGAAAAACATGTGAGACAATATGGAGGCCCGTCCATCGAGACCTCAATTTCCTTGGAAATAAATGGAACTTAGAATCATATAAGAATACTAACATTCCTAGGGCGAACTCTTTCCTAAAAACATATTTGTCATGAAACAACTTCACCCTCTCTTTGTAAGATCGAACACTCTCATAAGCCTCAGCTCTAATCTCATCAAGCTCACTCAGTTGCAAAGTACACGCTCCTCACCGGCCTCAGTCAAGTCATAATTAAGCAGCTTAATGGCCTACCAAGCTCTATGCTCAATCTCCACAAGAAGATAGTGCTTATCATAAACAACCCTATAAGGTAACATGCCTAAGGGAGTTTTGAAAGCCGTCCTATATGCCCATAGAGCATCTACCAACTTGTCAGCCCAATCTTTCCTGTTTCTACTCACTGTCTTCTCTAGAATCTGTTTGATTTGCCGATTGGACACTTCAACCTGTCCACTAGTTTGGGGATAATAGGGAGTAGCAAGCCTATAGATAATGGAGCACCTTTTCAGTAAGGCATCAAAAGATTGTTATTAAAATGGGTGCCCTAATCACTAATAATAGCACAGGGCATGCCAAATCTAGCAAAGATGCTCTCCCTAAGGAACTTCACAACCACCTTAGCATCGTTGGTCTTAGAAGGAATGGTCTCAACCCATTTAGAAATATAGTCTACAGTTAACAGAATGCACTCATTCCCAAAAGAAGAGGGAAATGGTCCCATGAAATCAGTACTCTAAAGATCGAAAATCTCCACCACAATAATGGGTTTCAGTGGCATCATATCCCCCCTGGTGATTTTACCCAATTATTGGCACCTAGGGCAACTCTTACAATACTCAAAAGCATCCCTAAACAGAGTAAGCCAATAGAAATCATGTTGAAGAACTTTAGTTGCAGTGTTTCTACTACTAAAATGCCCCTATATGCCTGGTCATGATAAAATGAAAGGACACTCCTCACCTCATTGTCGGTAATACACTTCTTAAACCCTATGTCAGTGCAGTACTTAAACAAATAAGGGTCATCTCGAATAAAGAACTTCACTAGATGGAAGAACCTATCTCTGTCATTCTTAGTCCAACTCTGAGGGATCCTACCAGCAACTAAGTAGTTTACAATATCAGCATACCAAGGGTCAGGGTGGATAGCTTACAATTGCTCATCGGGGAAGCACTCAAAAATACTGGACTCACTCTCTCTATTATAAAGAATCCTAAACAAATGGTCAGCTACAAGATTCTTAGAACCTTTCTTATCTCTAATTTCACATTCAAACTCTTGCAAAACCAAGATCCATCTCATAAGTCTGGGCTTAACATCCTTCTTAGAAAGAAGGTGCTTAAGAGCAGAGTGGTCAGTATAAACAATCACATGAGACCCAATCAGATAAGGTCTAAACTTTTCAAAATCAAAGATCATAGCCAAGAATTCTTTCTCAGTAACAGTATAATTTAGTTGGGCATCATTTAGAGTGTGACTAGTATAGTAAATAACATGGGGCTTCTTATCAACACGCTATCCTAGAACAACCCTAATAGCATAATCAGATGTGTCACACACCAACTCAAAAGGTTCTCCCCAGATGGGAGGAAGAAGAGCAGGAGCAGAGGTTAAGCATCCTTAAGGTCAGAAAATGCCACATGACACTCCTCAAAGAAGTGAAACAGCACATCCTTAGCTAGCAGGTTGGACAAGGGCTTCGCTATCTTACTAAAGTCCTTAATGAAATGACGTTGGAAGCTAGCATGTTTAAGGAAAGACCTCACCCCTTTCACATAAGTGGGAGGGGAAAGATTAACAATCAGATAAGTCTTAGCCTTGTCTATCGCAATTTCGTCTCCTAAAATAATGTGGCCTAAGACTATCCCCTTTTTAACCATGAAGTAACACTTCTCCCAGTTCAAAGTCACGTTTTTCTCCGTACACATTTCCAAAACTTTTCTCATATTAGACATACAATCATCAAAAGAAGACCCAAACACAGAAAAGTCATCCATGAAAATTTTCATACACTGCTCAACTACATCTGAGAAAATGAAAATCATACATCTTTGAAAGGTAGCAGGGGCATTGCACAGTCTAAATAGCATTCTTCTAAAGGCATAAGTCCCAAATAGATAGGTGAAGGTAGTTTTCTCCTAATCATCAGGGGCGATAGAGATCTGCATATAACCAGAGTATCCATCTAAAAAGTAATAGAAGAAATGTTGAGCTAACCTCTCTAACATTTGGTCGAAGAAAGGAAGGAAAAAATGATCTTTCCTAGTGGTAGCATTCAATTTTCCATAGTCTATACACACATGCTACCCAAATTGAACTCGAGTAGGGACTAACTCATTCTTACCATTCCTAATCACGGGAATACCGGTCTCCTCAGAAATAACTTGAATAGGGCTAGCCCACTTACTATCAGAAATAGGATAAATAATCCAATTGTCTAACCACTTTATCACTTCCTTCCTAACTACTTCCTGGAGAGTAGGGTTCAAACGCATTTGATGGTCTCGATAGGGCTTAGCATTGTCTTCTAAATGAATTCTATATTGCATAATAGAAGGACTGATATTCTTGATATCCCCTAAAGTACAACCTAGAGTTTTCTTGTTCTTTCTAAGTAGGGCAAGCAATTTGTCCTCTTGGCCCCAGTCTAGGTTAAAAGCAATGATGATAGGTAAAGATTTATCGGGTCTTAGAAATGCATACTAAGTCAGAAAGAGGTTTCAATTCAAGAGCAGGAGGGGAAATAGACTCAGGAGCAGATTCAGAAATAGCAGTGAGTAGACAGTCAGCAGTAGAGCACAAGTCATCAAACTCAAAAACATCATATTCAGGCTCATCATCAACAAGAAATGACTCATACTCAGCAGCAAATACATTATCAAAATCATCATCAAGTACAGAATCTTCTGCCCAGTTAAGAGTAGAGAACTCTATATTATTAAACCAAAAGGCTGTCTTTGCATGTTAAAGATGTTCAATTCTAAGGTTATGTTGCCAAAAGACAGTCTCATCATACCATTCCTATAATTAACGAGGGCATTGGCAATGGCCAAGAAAGGATGCCCTAGAATCACAAGGACTTGACTAGCTATATTGAACACCTTCTCAGTCTCAATCACTATAAAGTCCACGATACAAAGTCCACGAGGTAAATGAATTCACCCACTCTAATCAGCACATCCTCAAGTCTACCCCTGGGCAACCTGGTCAATCTGTCAGCTAATTGAATAGTCATTTTGGTAGGTTTCAGCTCACCTAACCCAAGCCTCTCATACTCAGTGAAGGGTATCAAGTTGACACTAACCCCTAAATCAAGCAAAGCTCTATGAACAAGCTCTATGAAGGGTATCAAGTTGACACTGACCCCTATGACTATAGAAATGATAGGGTAACTGGGCTCCTTATACTTCACTCGGATCTAATAAGAAAGGATAGAACTAGCACTAGAGGCTAAAAAAGCCTTTTTAGGGACATTAGTGGCTCTCTTGGTCATGTACAAATCCTTTAAGAACCTGGCATACGGAGGCATCTACTGAATAGCATTGAGCAAAGAAATGTTAATTTTGACTTGAGAGAAGGTCTCTATCATCTTCTCAACATGAGCTTGATCTTTCTTCTTAAGCCTACAGGGAAAAGGAGAAAAGGCATGTGAACTTTCTCAGCAGAAGAAGGTGAAGAAGAGCCCTTAGAAGGTGAAAAATCGAAGGACTCATTCTCTTTTAGCTCCTCTTGTTTAGAAGGTGACTCAGGAGGCGAAGAACTATCAGAATCACTGGGAACACCATCAGTAGCATCCCCTGGCTTACTGGATGAACCAGTTTCTAAAGAAGGAGGAGGAGGAGGAGGAGGAGGAGGAGGAGGAGGAGGAGGAGAAGAAGAAGAAGAAGAAGAAGAAGAAGAAGAAGAAGAATTTTGGAAGAATTGATGAGGATACTTGCAGGGTTCATTGAGATTTCTCACTTAGTTATCAATCTCTCGATCAAATTGGAGAGATATAACTGCATTCACTTTCCTCACAGGCTTACTAGGATTAGCACCAGGAGAAGAAGAGGAGGCGTGACCCTTAGAATTCACCTCAGGTTGACTTAGAAAAGTACTTGGCTTCCTAGAAGATGATGCTAACTAGGAAAACTGTTCAGCCATCATTCTCATCATTCTCTCTATATTAGCATTAATCATTCTCTCCATATTGCTATTAATTCTCATCTCGATTTTGTCAATGTTAGTATAACCAAGAGGAGGTTGAACTTGAGCTACAGGCGATAGAGGTCTAGGTGCATTGGGCACACCTGAATAAGCCAATCTCTGAAACTAACTATAAGGATGAGAGATGGGCTGGGAGTTGTTTCCAGGAAATACTCCAGGCTGGGAGTTAGGAACCACAGCATTTGGTCCATTACTCCAAGAAAAGTTAGGATGATTTCTCCACCTAGGGTTGTAATAAGAGGAAAAGGGGTCGTTCTTAGGTTTCTGAAAGGCCATACTCACTTGCTCTTGTCTAATTCCTAACTAGTGAGGAAAATAAGAATAAGCACTCAAAGAATGATCTAAGGCCTCGTAGTGAAAACAGGACATTATAGAAGTCTGAGATAACTAGGGGGTCTGGGGAGACAATCCCTTCAACATGTTTTCTAAAAGAGTAATCTTAGACTCTAACTGACTTACATCAGAGATAGAATGCAATCCACCCCCTACAAGCCTATAACTTAAGCTGTCATCGCGACCGGTTTCCTAGTGCATGGTTTTCTCATCGAAGCCCTCTAAAAATTCTCAAGCAGCTGTGACGCTCTTACAAAGAAAGCCATTCTGACACATGGACTCTATAATGGTTCTAGGCTATTGGTCAAGTCCTTCATGTACAATCTAGCATAAATGTGCTTGGTCTAAACCATGATAAGGACATTGGGCCAACAAATATTTGAACCTATCAAAATATTTCCAAAATGATTCTCTATCTAGTTGCACAAATTGATTGATTTCATTCCTTAACTTAACAGTCTTGGCATTAGGCAAATATTTTCTTAAGAACAATATCACAAAATCATTCCAAGAAGTAACAGCATTAGTAGCCAAGTCATACATCAAACGTTTAGTAGAATCTTTCAAAGCGAAATGAATCAATTTCATTCGCACAACATCAATAGGGATATCAGGGAAATACATCATAGAACAAACTTCATCGAATTCCCTTAAAAATAGATAAGCATCCTCTAAACCTGTAAATTTAGGGAGCATTTGAGTATAGTGAAGTCTTAATTCGAAAGTTACATTTGGTCCAAGGTCAGGTATAGTAAAACAAGATGGTAAAGCAGTCCGAGGAGGATAGAAAAGATCATTTAAAGATCTTTCTTATCCTATTTCTTCTAGTTCAGGCTTGGGTTCGGGTCAAGGTTGGGTTCACTCCTACCAAGTTTGTTACTTTTAGACTCTCTAACCCAACCAGTCATGTAAATCAAAAGGATATATTTTTGGTCTTTTTCTTTTTCTAACTTTTTTTTGGATTTTTTATTTTTATTTTTTTAAATCATAAAACAAAACAAAAAGTGGGTCAAACCTAAAAACAATATACGAATAGAAAATGACCAAATCTAAAACAAAAACACAAACACAAATTAACTAAAAGAAAATAGCAAATAAACTAAACCTAAACACCCAATTCTAAAAATAAAATTAACACAGAAAATAAAACGCCTAAAATGAGAACTTTATATATAGTAAATTCAAAACAATCACAAAGGACATGAATATATTTTTTTTTTGAATTTTTTCTGTCCCTGAACAGTGTAAAAAATTACAAATAGATTATTAGTTTCGAAATTCGCAGAAAAATCCATACAGTCCCCAAAATTTCAGAAAAATTCACACAAACTCTAAATATTATGCTAAATTCAGGAAAAATATCAGCACAGCGAAAATACACCAAAAATGTTCCATAAAATTCAAACAGAATCTAAAACTGTAAAAAAATCTACACTGATATTGCCTTCTTTTTTTGGGATCAGTTCTGCCTTATTTCTTTTTGCTGCACATAAACCAAATTAGTTAGTACTATTTTCTCAGCAATAAATAACCTCTGAAAATCAAAATAAAACTAATATCAACAAAAATCAAAATACTAGCTAAAATCAAAAATGATCTAAACTAAATTACTAAAACTAAATAACGACTCAAACTTAACCAAAAATCACAATTATAAAACTAAAACGACAACGACTAAAGCAACTAGAATAACTAAACAACGACTCGACGCAACCAAATTTCATAAATCCATCCCCAGCAACGATGCCAAAAACTTGTTGCAAAATCTGCAAGTGTATGGTTTATCATTGTTCTACTTACGGGTGTTGTCCTCTGGGATGGATTATGAAACTAAGATTGATAATAGCCTAAACTAGCAAACATCTAAGCCAATTTTCGAAACGATACCTTTGATAGAGTGAAACTAAGGTTAAACTAAGTTTTTAATAGGTAAACTATTTTTCATCTTTTTAGATTCACAGGAATTTGAAAAACCAGAAGAAAAAAAAAACAAACCAATAATCCAAGTAAAAAAAAATTTTTATCCACACAAGTTAAAGTTTTGAGATCAATTTGTAATTTCTAACAATTCAGAATAGGTTTCATGGAGGAGGGAGCCACACTCTATAGAAGTATTGGATTTGAGCAGAACCACACCCAAACGTACTTCTTCCAAACAATTGCAAACTGAACCAAAGAACAGAGCCTGCAGCAACAAGAATTGGAGACTAAAATTTGCGCAAATGAGAAAGCTAAACTATAATCTCTTATTCAATAGATTCAAGTCTGATTACATCGATTCTAGGAACCAAAATGCTAGAAAACTTGAGCATAAAACCGAAAATAAAGATAAAGATTCAGGACTAAAAATGACCCCCTCCCGAGCTCTATTCTAACTCCCTTTTGAGAGCTCCCCTTTTGCACCTTCCACCTTCTTCCATCTTCATAACTGTCTCATCATTACTTCCCATTAATCAACCATAGATGAGTGAAAGAGACAATGAGGATGATGTTGATTATGGGCATGAGGGAGGAGAAGAGAAAGTACCGGCTAGCGAGGAACATGAAGGAACACAGCCCTGTTCATTTTGGATTTTCTAGGTTTTGGAACCCGATGAAGATGAAGAAGAAAGGGGAGGGACGGAGACGGCTGGCCACTCACCTGACATGCCTGTGCTCAGTTGAGTGGGATTGGGTTCTAGGACAGCGTTGGGGAAGGGGAAGGCATGTGGGCTAGTCCAAAGAGGGAAGGAAAGAAAGAACAAGAAGTGAGGGACGGCAAACCGGGTAGAGAACGTCTGGGCCAGGCCTAGCGAAGAAAAAGGTGGAAAGGGGGAAAAGAGAAGGAGGTGGATTGGGCCGTGCATGGAAGAAAAGAATAGGCATGATGGTGAGGGAAGGAAGAGGAGAGAAGGGGAAGTGGGTCGCAGATGGGAGCGAAAAAGGTCCATAGCTACTGGCTGGGCTTGTTCTTGAGTTCTTTGTCTTCTCTTTCTCTTGATCCAATGCTTGTTGTGATCCTATCCCCTTTTGATTCAACTTTCTCTCTTTTTTTTTTCAAGAAATTTATTTATTCTTTAAATTTCTCAAATTCCTGCAAAATAAACAAAAATATATTAAAATCCTAGTTTAATAATTTATTGCAAGCAAATATTACACAATAAAAGGGCATAAAATGACGTAATTTCAGGTTGAACACATTGGGGTTGCGGATCAGGCTGTAAAAGACTTGTCCATCATCGGTGAAGTTGTTAGTCTGATTACCAGCGTGAGACAGAGAAGTATAGAGAGAGAAAGGAGGTAAAGAGAGAGAAGAAATGTAATGCTCCCAAAATGCTAATAACATGATTTACGAAAACTGCAGCAGAAGACTTAATGATAGAAGGCGCTACCGCCGTCCTGATAAAGGCAAGGCTCACTGAAATCATTTAATCTTGCAACTCATACTCACAATCACAATATCTATTAAACTGAAACACTCCAAGGCCGAGTCCATAATAGTTTAACTTTAATTCAGTCGACTTAATCATACCATGTGCTAACTCGCACTTCACACTACACAAGTATACTGAATATAGACCCAACTTGACCCTGAGGTCGATTCCAACATGTGATACTTCATCACCTAAAATGAAAAACATGAAAACCATTTGAAAATGTGAGCTAAAACTCAGTACATGCATTCCTGTATTGTAAAATGAGTGTAGAAATATTGCTGATGGGTACTTGCCTTTGCAATTCATTTAGTTCACAATAACAATGAAAATCAAAGTAATATGAAATTGAATTGCTCATTATTATCTGGATGTGAACCCCTTGCAATGATATGATCTATACATACGTGTACACCTACTAATCTGATCAAGACTTGGCCTGCAGTCGTGCAGGTAAATAATGGGTTGACGCCTTATAGATGATAACTAATGGGGTCATAAGTTAAATGGCAAATCACTGTATAAACTGATTCTCTGATAAACTCATTAAGAGTTGTAACTTGATAAACATGTTCTGCTTTCTAAAGATAGAGGTAATAGATGTACCTTGAGTCTTTAAAAATGTCATCTGACTTGATAAATGTGATTTGTTTCATAAATGTCATCTGACTTGATAAATATGTTCTAACTTGATAACACTTATGCATAATGGGGAACAATAACTAGGCCTCGACTCTGTTTTATAAATGTCATTGTAGGTATGTGTAGTTAGTAAATAATCTTTACTCACATAATGGAGTAAGTAAAAGTATATGTAATAGAAATTGAGTAATTAAATGGCATACATAACTTGGGTATTTCAATATAACTTCAAAACCGAATTAATGAAAGTAATTAAAAATCCGATATAAAGTAAATGAAAGTAAAATAGACCATAATGAGATAAATGAGATTACAAAGGAAAAGGTCTTGATTGTGACAAATGGGAGAGTGGTTTTGACCTTTTCTGAAATAGGATACTAATACGGATTTAAGGCTCACTGATGTAAAGGTTGGTTTAAGATAATAGTGAGTACAATAAATTAGCTTGATAAATACATTTGATACATTCTGAATTGAGTAAGTAATAGAGGTTTGAGGCCAAGAGAGATATATTTTGGTTCAAAATAGCATAAACTGCAATAACTTGGTCTGATAAATATGGTTTCTGAGTCAAAAATTCTCCCCACTTCCCACATTTCATTCACAAGTTCATTAAATATAGTTTTTCATGTCAAATAGATTATTGATCCCACTGAAAGCTATTAAACTCCCCAAACTTAGTACTTTCTTTGTAATATCTATAAGTGATTCAAAACTCATAATTAAGCTCCCAAATTATATACTTATCTTCTTCTTTCTCATTCATCAAGCTAAAAGCTCCATGAAAGTCCATGAATATTCATTTTCACCTTAAGTGACCTTACTTGGTCCAAAATACACAAAATGAGTGCATGATCAATCTCACTCAATCTTTATTATTGCTCTTTACACAATTACTCAAAATGCTTCCAAAAAACACCAAACTCTAAATACTTAACCAAAATTCATGAAATCATATAGGAAATTCGAAAATAATATGCACAATCTACAGTAAATTTTCAGAATTTTTCTCCAAGTATACGCTGCACAGAAATTGCAATAACAGCCCAATTTGCACCAAAGCAGGTCAGTTCAATTCAAAAATTCATAAATTTCACCCTTCACCTCAAATGGAGACCTAAAACCCTAATATGGAAATATTAAGAAGTCCTCAAAAACTTTTATTTACAATAAAAAATATGATTCCCACAATAGGGTTCCCAAAATAGGGTTAGAATGCAAGTATGTCAGTTTTGATCTAACCTACACAATTCACGTAAAACAACCATAACTTTGTCCATAGAACTCGAATTAAGGCGATTCAAAAGGCATTTGAAAGCTCACACACTGACCTATCTACCCACCAAAATCCATAATTTTTTAGCGGGCTGATAATTACCCGTTTAATCTCAAATTCATCCCTATTTTCTGCCATTTTCAACCCTCACTGTTTTTGCTTTTTCCACTTTTTTTCACATAAATCCTCACTTGAAATCATTTCCAATCACCAAAACATCATCATAATCATCAATAAGACTAAAGATTACAAAATCATATATAGAACCATGCAAATCCATCACTCGACTTAAGCTAACTTGATCATGACAAAACCCTAATATTAACATGCTTCAAGCTCAACTCCATCATGATCAATATCCCCAAAATCAATAAAATTTGCATGATAACATCTACTTTGATCTCAAGAGCATCAATCATAACTAAAACAATCATAAAACCAAAAATACATCAAGATAGAGTTAGAGTTTTTACTCACTTTGAGCTTGGATGCTACAGGATGGAGGTGGTGTTTGATGTTGGAGGAGAGAGTAAGAAGATGAAGGCTAGACTTTTCTTGGTGGTAAATGACTTGGATGTTTATCTTTGATACTTGGCTAATATTTAAAGCCTCTAAAAATATCTTTTTGCTAATTAAAGTTAGGCGCAAATGATAGTAATTAACTTAATTTAATTGCATCAAAAGTTTCGGGCCAAAATTTAAGCCCAATGGAATTGGGCCATAATTTGGGCCCAATGAATTGGTCCAAAATAAATGAATTCAAACGCAAGATTTTGCATAGCTAAAACTTAAAATTTTGTGACATTATGAAAAATAATTTAACACTCAATCATAATTGTCGAGGCCTACTATCAATTCACCTGAAATTTAATCAATCAACAAAACTTGAATTTTTAATCAATGAAACTTGAATTGCAAAGTGGGACTCAAATAAAATATTCCCTAACCAGGATGCTTAAATACGATAAATGAAAGTAAAAAATTTAGATGACATAAGATAATTCGGTAAATATATAAATTGAGTGTAATTGAATTAATAAACATGATTTGGTTAAACCAATAACCATAAGTGATTAAATCAATAAATATGATTAATTAAATAAATAAATATGATTTAAATAAATAAATATGGGTTAGGGTCAAGTTATTACAAGAAAGAGGCGAGGGAGAGGTTGAAGTAGGAGGTCAGGGTTGAAAACTTTTCTAGGTTGGGCGGTGCAAGATGAAAATGAGGATGATGAATTGAATTTGGGGTTCGGTGGGAGGAGGGGGAGGAGGAAGAAGAAGAAGACAGGGATGAAAAGGTAGGCTAGGTGCGCAATTAATTTTTGCTCGAGAAAAAATATCTTGTAAAATTGAAAAGGTTATGTGGGAATATATCTAATTAGAAGATAATTTATAAAAATTTAAAATAGTTGCTCAAAATTACTTTTAAAAGTTAAATATTTGAAAACATCTTTAATTATTAACTCTTTAAAACTAATTTGAAAAGGCAATTATTTCGAAAAATCTTTAATTAGAATATAGTTTATAAAAGTCACTCACAGTTAACTTTAAAAGGAAAGTATTTCAGAATATATTAATTAGAAGATAGTTAACAAAAATCCTGCACATTAGAATGTTTTATATAAATGAGAATAATAGCAATTGAATTAAAGTAACATATTTAGATGAAAATGAGACAAATTAATATAAGTAAAAAATTACATATAACTAAGAATTTTTTTGTATGTATAAACAAATTTGGGAAAATGAACCCTAAATAATTTAGGTTTTGGATTTGCAATGACTAAAAGTATCTAACATATATATAAGCTTATATATGTTAACCTGAGAATATGGTACAAAAACATGGTTTAACGAAAATATATATTGAGGGATATGATAATAGGTTTAGCTTGTATGTCAAACATTTAAGCTTTGCGACTTAGGATTTAACATTTAACTTCTATAACTTAGGGCTTACAGTTTAATTTAATAGGTAGTATTTAGAGTTAAAGGTTTTAGATTCTAAGAGTTAGTGTTTAGGTTGAACCTAAACCCTAAACCTTAAAACATATATGTCATGCTAGACTTCGTCACTCCAGTGTACAGTTAACCCGAGTATACCATGAGGGCAATCCAGGTTATCGTATTAGGAAACCTAGGTTATTCCTCTAAATTTTGTCAGCCATGTCACTTAATTAGCACAACCATGCTTCACCAAATCATGCAATGCTGAACCCTTAATGTTTAACTGTAAACCTTAAACCTTGATACTTGAACGTTTAACCTTGAACCATAAACCTTGATTATCATTTAGGGTATAGAATTTAGGTTTGAGAATAACTAAATCTTACAGTCTAAAAACTTTGATCATAATTTAGACATTAGGGTTCAAGATTTAGGGTTGAGGTATATTGGTGAGGCATAGTGTTGGGGTTCCACTTTTGGGGTTTATGGTTTGAGATTTGGAGTTTAGGGTTATATCTTGAAAGTATGATTGCTTAAAATCGTCAATTAGGGTTCCCAAATACTTGTCATTTATAATTATAATTTAAGATTTTAGAATATAAATTTTATAATTTAGGGTTAAAGGGTTTTGCGCTTAAGTCTTAAAGTAAGAGTTTTGGGCTTATCTTAAATGTTAAATGCTAACTTTAGCCCATAGATATTTGGGGAATAACCCAAGTTGCCCTAATATGCTAATCCAGGTTATCCTTGCGGTGAACTCGGGTTAAACATATGATAAGTTGAGAAGGAGCCTAGCATAACACATATGTTTATGGGTAAGCTTTTGTGATTTAGGGTTAGCACTTAAGGTTTATGTTTCATAGTGCTTAAGAGTTTCATATTTCGGAAGGCACACGACTATTGAAGTGACACTTATTAATAATTCTACATAACCTTAAAGTGTACTAGTTGGACCTTATGGTCAAATCCTAAACTATTGACCCTAAATGTTAAACCATAAACCTTAGGGTGTAGGGTTAGGATTTAGCATTCAAATAAATCATAGTCACTCTTTAGTGCTAAACCCAAAACCCTAAGGCTCAAAGAACAAAGAATTTTGGGTTTGGGTAGCATCAAACTTCATAAATGACAAAATCTAAACCCTAATCCCTAAATGATGATTTACCTTTAGGATTTCGGGTTCAAGTATCAAGGTTTGAGGTGTACGAGTTTGGGGTTCAACATTTGTGATTTAGAGCTATAGGATTTAGTGTTTAGCCATGAACATAAAAGGTCAACCATGAACCCTAATTTTTGATGCTTAAGTCTTGGGGTTGGACCCAAAACAGAAGACTTTATACTCCAAAACTTAATAGTCATTAGGATTTAGGGTATAACTTCTGCATTTTTCATCACTTGAGCATATGGTGAACCCAACTGTACCATAAGAATAATCTAGTTTAGTACTTTAGGACAACCTTGGTTATTCCTTCAAATTTTGCCAGTGATGTCACTCAATTAGCACAACCGTGTCTCACCAAATCATACAATGTTAAACCCTTTATGTTTAACCGTAAACCTTAAAAGTTGATACTTAAACATTTAACCCTAAATCCTAAATCTTAATTATCATTTAGGGTCTAGGATTTAGGTTTGAGAATAACTAGAACTTAGAGTCTAGAAACTTTGATCATAATTAAGAGATTAGGGTTCAAGGTTTAGGGTTGGGGTATATTGATAAGGCACAGTATTGCAGTTCCATGTCTATAGTTTATGGTTTGGGATTTGGAGTTTAGGGTTACATCTTGAAAGTAAGATTACTTAAAATAGTAAATTAGGGTTCCAAATACTTGCCATTTATAACTATAATTTAAGGTTTCAGAGTATAAGCTTTGTGGTTTAGGGTTAAACGGTTTTGCATTTAAGACATGAACTAAGAGTCTTGGGCTCAGCTTAAATGTTAAACTAATCCTAAACCTTAAATGCTAACTTTAGCCCCTAGATAACAAAAGCTTATAAATTTGAAGGAATAACCCAGGTTGCCCTAATATGCTAACCCAGGTTATCCTTGCAGGAAACTCGGGTTAACAGATCTAAGTTTCCCATGTATGATAAAAAGATAGTCATACATACCATAAATATAAGTAGCTAGTAATAAGTTGTAAACTTAGGGTTATCAGAAAGAAATTTATACTTGAAAATATATATGTATATATATATATATATATATATATATATATATATATATGTATTCAATTATTTTTGTCTAAAAGTCGATTATAACTTTTGTTTTGGTAAAATTAAGTGAATTTCCCCCTTCTTTATTTCGTTCCTTTAACAAAGAGCGGTTTTCCATATTAGAGACCGCTGCCTAGCTCAAACGGCCTGGTGAACCCAACCCACATTTCCCTCGTTGTGTCTACCTGTACCCAACTCCTTCTGACCACACCCAGATCCTCCAATTATTGGCAAGCTGATTTATGACGCTCGCTAATGGCCTCTGCGTTTGCTTGCTTGCTTTTCTTAGTTTAGTTCATAGGGTACTTTGATTATTTTCTCAGATGCTTAATATGGGTTAGGAGGTGAATAGAAAGGGGATCTAAAATTTATCGAAAGAGAGGGAATGAGGCCATTCATCTACTAAGTTAGGGGAGGAATACGGTGAGAGGAGAGAGAAAGACAGATGAGAAATAAAAGAGAAGTTAGAGGAGAAACAGAGGAGAGAGATAGAGGGATAGGAGATAGGGGCCAAAAGAAGACCACAAAATAATTCAACTGTTAAATGCAAGGGGTAGCAGCGAAAACGTCAAAAGCAGTGACGGGCCCACAAGGAGACAAGAACAACACCAACAAGTAACAAAAGCACTAAATCGTAAAGTGTTAATTTATGCAACACTAATAAGTAAATTTCCCTCGTTGTTTCTTGCCCTTTTGAAAGAAGTCAATCAACAAATAAAGTTTTGCGACCTACTCTCCTCACTAGCTGCTGCCGAGCTATCAACTACTCCGTAGGTTAGGGGCAGACTGTCTGTAAGGTCTTAACACTCTAACTAAAAAACAAAAAAAGGCTGCAAGAGCCGCTGCCCATAAGGAGACAAGAACAACACCAAGTAACAAAAGTACTAAATCGTAAAGTGTTAATTTATGCAACCCTAATAAGTAAATTTCCCTTGTTGTTTCTCGCCCTTTTGAAAGAAGTGAATCAACAAATAAAGTTTTGCGACCTACTCTCCTCACTAGCTGCTGCCGAGCTATCAACTACTCCGTAGGTTAGGGGCAGACTGTCTGTAAGGTCTTAACACTCTAACTAAAAAACAAAAAAAGGCTGCAAGAGCCGCTCCCGCAATAGGAAGTCAATCAGAAATGATCGATGGTGAACACTGTCAACTCAAACAATGATACGTAGCCCAAAGCCTCTGTTCTAGAAGTGGAAAGATCTATTGGTAGTTAGCTTTCTTGCCATTAAACCCACCTACTGGAGACAAGCAATTGAGAGAAGACTATAGCCAAATCCGAATTCATTTATTTTATTCTCCATTACTTACTTAAAACTCAATACAATAACACATTGTGAATTTTAAGTGGGGTAGTTAGTTTTGCAAATTTTATGTGCTTTAAGTATTAGAAGTTCAAATTAGACTAGTTGGTTTTACTAGGAGTTATTATGTAAACAGATTCAAAAGACTCAAGAAACCGTGCAAGTTTTTTAATGTAGGAAAAACAAATTGGGTAACCTTTGATTTTAGCAAACTTCAAACATGCAAGATTATTTTCCCTAACCTTATCTAAGCATACAACATATGTATCATCAATTCCAGGTCTAGAGAACATGACTTAATTTTAATGTGCCAGAGTTGATAACATTGCATTGTGACAATGTGAATGTGACTTTATTTCCTTTATTGCACATTTCAAAGAAACTAAGTAGATTAAACCTAAGTCTTTCAACTAAATGCATGCTATTCAAAGAAGTTGAAGAGTTTTTTTTCCCAATTTTACCACAATAAATAATTTTTCCTTTGCTTTTAACTCCAATTTAAATCTTTGTGATGAGTGAAGTGTTTTCAATTATATGTTTAGAGCATCCACTATCCACATACTAGATGCCATCTTTTGTTTTGAAGCAAACATGCAAGAAAGAAAATCAACATTTATACAACATCTAACTCAATGTTGAGTCCCTAGTCAGAGAATAGGATTTAATAGTTATTTCCTTGGGTATCTAAGTTTGTTTCTCTTGATTCCTTTCATAAGGAGTATTCATGTTGTTTTATCTTCCATAGGTATTCCTCTATCTGATTCTAAAGTTAGAGTGACCTCAATACTGACTGTAATGTTCAAACTGATCACAACTTCCTCTGAAGCTAGATCTCTTTTGGTATCCTCTAGGATATCTAGAATTCTTTTAGCTCTTTTCCAAGTCAATGCTTCCTTAGTAACCTCTGTTATATCTAGAGTGGTTCTAACTTCCTTTGAAGCTAGTACTTCTCTGATATCTGTGAGGGGGATTAGAGTTCCTTTGTTCCTTTATAACAAAGTCACCCTAAGCTATCTGAGGACTCTTGAGCTTGTGAGCTCACCAGCTTTAGAAGTCTTAGGTTTATCTTGGTTGTTCGCGTTTGTACTTCCCTTCACAATGAAGTTTTTGTGAACTCTTTCTTTATTCTATGGATCATAATAAAGACCTTCTTTATCAAAGGATACACGTTGAGAACTAGTTAATCGTTCCAAGTTTCTTATCTTTTAGAGAATTTTGAAAATATTTTTGAAAACTTTTCATTTTCATTTTTCAATCTTTCTACCTCATCTTCTGCAAGATAGACCCTTTTATGAATTGTTCATAAAGGTCATAAAGAAGGTGGTTTTCATTTGAGGTAGCTTCTATATAACTTTCCAAATCACTAATCTTCTTTTCAGAGTCACTACGTGTTGAAAGTTCTTCATAGACTTCAAGTCCATGAAGTTTTTGCATTTCTAAAACCTCTTCTTCCTTCTCTAGGGACTCAATTTGTTAACCAAGGGACTTGAGCTTGACTTGATGAGAGATTTCACTATTCATCCCATACATTACAAGTTCAACAATAAGATCATCTATTGAGAAAGTATAAATTGAAGTTATATCTATTTAGAGGATGATGATTAACCTTTAATGCTTAGCATTTTAAGCGTAGTTTCATGATCTCTTGTATCTCTCTCTCTCACACTCTTTACTTTCATCGGAGCTTATGTTAGAGGGTTGGCTCACCATGAGACAGAGATTGGCTGCCTCATCATTTTCTCCTACTTCAACACTAGAGTCTATCTCTTAAGGTTGCCGATATTGCCTTTTTTTTCTTTCCATTTGGGCTTTATTGCTTCAATGACCTTCTTAAGGTTTGGGACATCCTTCATCATATGTCATGATTGACCACATCAGAGTCAGAGCTCTGAGGATGAAGTTTGTTGCCTATTGGTCTTTATGAGCATCCTCTATAGGACATCTCATAATCAAAGTTCGTCTTCATGAGAAATTCCTAGAATTGCTTTGCTAACATGGCTGTTGACTCATCTTTATCATCAAAAGGCTTCATTTTGATGATCAAAGTACTTCTTGGTAACTTTTAGAGCAGTTCTTTTCTAGGGTGGATCATCTTATTCTCCTTGAAGATGAATCTCATGAGTTAGAAACTTCCCCAGTAGATCATCAAGTTGACGAGTCTTGAGATTTTGAGCTATTTCAATGAGTGTCACTTTAGGTCCCTACCTAGATCTAGGGAGACATACTAGTATTTTATTAACCATTTCTTTATTTGACTAAGTTCTGCCCAGAGATCCCTACCTAGATCTAGGGAGACATATTAGTATTTTATTAACCATTTATTCATTTGACTAAGTTTTGCCCAGAGATTTAAGATGGTTGATAATCTCTATGAACCTTATGTACATCTGCTTTAGCAAATTACTTTGGTAGCAATTGAAAAGTTAGATGTGGAGCAGTGGCTGCAATGTTATGAGAACTGGAACGAATCGGTCAGTTCAACCGTGAGTCAGACAATGGTCTAATCCTGAGCTAGATGTGAACTCATTGAACTAAAGAACCAATTAAACCCGATCAAATTGGGTAGGTTTTGGAATCAAGATGGCGCTCTGGACTGGCAGACTTGATGTGTTTTTTTTTTTGGGGGGGGGAAGAGCGAAATTTACTCAAATTTCTTATATCAACACCTGTAAGGTCTTGTAGGTTATGGTAAACAATTTTTCGGTAGCTTCCATTATTATTCCAGTGATCTAAGTGAAGCAATGCAACCCCTACCTCATTGAAGCTTTTAAAAGTTGAAGGTAGAAAAAGAGGAGGAGGAATGGAGATGAGCTTCCTCTCTCATTCCAATTGAAAACTGAAAAGTTTCGAAAGTTTAAAGATGGGTTTAATTTTTGATTTGGCTAAAGAGTGGGAAAGGGTGGGGGGTAAGTGCTATTAAGGAGACAGAGAGAATATAAAATCGTTAATTATTGGTTGTGATTCATATAAGGGCTATCCCCCAAACCAACAATTACAAAGAAAATTAAACCATGCATTTGTTTTGTATGCCTACCCCTTACGCTCCTTTGTTGTTTGATGTGATTTTGTGAACTGAAACATATAAGTATCTTTGTTTTTATTGTGTACTAGTATAAACCTGTGTGATACATGGAATATCTTTTAAATTAAATTTTAATTTAAAAACTATGGAGTATTCATTTTATAAAATTACTTGTCTCATAAATATTTTATGAACATTAAGTAAAATATTTCTTATTTACTTGATTGAATAATTAGCAAAATTGGCTTTTTCAACCAATGAAAACTTTAATTGGTGAATTGAATCATTCTCCCACATGTCTAAAAGTCTCAAATCTCACTAAGTTAGGTTGTAAAGTGGATTATACATAGTAAAACTAACCCATTAAAAGTAGGTCTTGATTCATAAAATAATCAACACAGAGCGTGAGACATCTGAGATCACATATAAAATAGTTTCGCTATGTTATAAGTAAAAGATATCAATTCTTTTACATTAGATGACACACCTTCGAGAATAATTAGATATCTAAACCGCTTTCAAAACAAATTCATTTCCTCCTTTCAACTCGTACATTTATGCATTATAGATCAACCTTTGTGGATTGTAAATTTTATACCATAATATATCTAACATTTGATGCTCCCTTTGATAACCCATAAAAAAATATGAATCCAAAAATATAATGTATATTAGAGACCTTCACCTAACTATAAACATAGAAAATTATACATAAATTCTTAGGGTTATTAGAGAAGTGATTTCCAAAATAAATTGAAGAAATCAATTTCCGCGAGAGAGAGAGAGAGAGAGAGAGAGAGAGAGAGAGAGAGAGAGAGAGAGAGAGAGTGCGCGCGTGCGTGCTTTGATGAGATAAAGAGACGTGCACATAATGAACAGCCGAAAGTATCTAGCCCCGACATTCTTGCATCATGTATAATCGAAAATATGAGGAATAGGTAGTTAACTCCCCCAAGCTTTGTTTTTAAAAAATAAATAAAAAGATACATTATTTTGCTTAGAGAGAGACGACAGTTACAAACTATTTTTTTAAAATTTTAAAATCAAGGATTTAGATTTAATGAGTTAATAATATTTGTGGCTAAAATTGCACCAAGTCCCGCAAATCACTATCGTGTTAGTATTTTAGGGTTTTCAAATATTGTCATTAATATCGTGTAGATAGATAGACAGATTAAATACAAAATAGAAGACCTAGATTTAATGGATAACTAATTATTATGGCTGAGATCATATCAAATCTTGCAAATCACTCCCGTTATAGCTAGCACTTTAGGTTTTCCCAAAGATTATCACTTTTGTTAACTACTTGGATTTTTTTAGATAATAGAATTATCATGTATCCTTTATCAAATATAATCGAAATTATGAGCGATTTTTTTAAAAAAATAAAATTCCAAATAGGAACTTTCCTTAGATAAGGTGGTTTTTTAAAAACTAAAATCTACGGTTTAGATTTAATGAATAAATATAATTGTCTAATTTTTTCCCTAGATAATTGGATTATCATATATATTTTATCATGTATATTTGAAATCTCGAGGATTTTTTTATAAAATAAAGAGATATCTTAGCTTTAAAATCAACGACTTAAATTTAATGCATAAATAAATTTTATGGTTGTGATTACACCAAATTCCGTAATCACTCTCGTTGCACCATTCTAGAGTTTTGTAAAGATTGTTATTCTAATAGTACTAATATAGACCTGTGCAATGCACTGATTATCTTTTAAATTAAATTTTAATTTAAAAACAGCATTCATTTTATAAAATCACTTGTCTCATAAATATTTTATGAATATTAATTAAAACATTGTCTGATTTACTTAATTGTATAATTAGCAAAATTGACTTTTTCAACCAATTGAAACTTTAATTGGTGAATCAACTCTATCTCCCTTATGTCTAAAAGTCTCAAATCTCACTAAGTTTAGTTGTACAGTGGATTATAGCTAAGAAAATTCACCTATTAAAAGTAGGTCATGATTTATGAAATGATCAGCACATAGAGTGAAACAGTTGGGATTATGTATCCCTCGCGTATAAAATAGTTTTGCTATATTATAAGCGAAAAATACCCTTCATTTATATTAGATAACACCACATTTGAGAATAATTAGATATCCAAATCTATTTCAAAACAAAGTTATTTTCTCCTTCAACTCCTGTGTTTATGCATTATATATTAACTTGTGCGGATTGCAAATTTAACACCATAACATATCTAACATTTGATACTCCCTCTAATAACCCAAAAAAAAAAAGAAAAATTTATCTAATAGTGTTGTTGCAATTAACACTTTTTAGTTTATAACTTTACTTACTTAGAGGTGTTGTTTTTGTGTGGAACAACTTTTGAGGCTGTCATCACTTGCCTGCCTATAAAGACTTAAGTGCCCTTAATGAACTCTTGCAAAATGGGGAGAAAAGTCAGGTGAAGAAAGAGATGGGGTTTGATAGCTTGCGAAAGAAGACTCCCACAAAGGAGACTCACCCATATTTGGAGCTTATACAACTCGATAATAGCGGAGGAAAAGGTGGGTGTGGGTGGGCTGTAAACGAAAGGTGAGGAAGGGAGCTTGTGTTGGTATATCGAAGATGCCATTTTTGTGAAAGATCGAAAGAGAGTGAAGGGTTGAGGGCATTGAGAACTGTGCATGCTGTGTGGGTGGTAGGCTGTGGAAGACTTCCTATTTGTAGGGGTGAGCACAAAAAACCGAAACCGAAAACCGAACCGCAAAACCGGAAAAACCGAACCGAAAAACCGGTTAACCGGATCGAATTTTATGAAATTTTCAGTTCGGTTAACCGAACCGATTTTGTTCCCCGGTTCACGGTTCGGTTTCGGTTCGGGGGGGAAGATTTTTCGGTTAACCGCGGTTAACCGATCCGAACCGAATGCTTTTTTTTAAATGGCAGCAAATAAATAGTAAATATTAAATAATAATTAAATTTCTAAACCATAAAAAAAAATGCAAATTTAGGTGTATGGGGTTCGGTTAACCGTAAACCGAACCGAAATTTCGGTTAACCGAACCGAAATTCCGGTTAACCGGATTTTTCGGTTCGGTTTACGGTTCGGTTTTTTGTCGAATCGGTTTTTTCGGTTAACCGATTTCCAGTTAACCGGTAATTTCGGTTCGGTTCACGGTTCGCATTTTTTCCGAACCGAAAAAACGGTTAACCGGTTTTCGGTTAACCGAAAGTCCGGTTAACCGACTTTGAGCACCCCTACCTATTTGCATTGTACACATGTAAGTGAGTCAATTAGTTGTGTTAACGTGTGTGTCAATTTCAACTTCAAATTGGAGAGATGGAGATTTGAGGGAGAGGGTACTATTGCTTACTGGGTTAGGGGTTGGGTGTTGAGGTTGGGGAGATGGGGTAGTATACCTATGGGTAGTTAGAGCTTGGATTAAATTGATGTATGCAATTGTTGTGTGCTTATGGTTCTGAATGTGTGATGCATGTGATCAGACAGTACTTATTTGGTAGGCATGTGCTCCTGTGTGCTAGTTATGCCGGATATGTCTGTTGAACAACCCGGGATAACAATTACAGTAAGCATAGTTACGGCTGTTCATGGGAAAAGTTCAACATGTAAATGCATAATGAATAACCCAGAAAGTAAGAGTGGTTGACCCGGTAATACGTATAGACTAACCCGGGTTAACCGCTTAAGAAGGCGTGGATAAACATATTTGGAGTGATGGTCTCTACTAATGGATGTGTAGAATGCTTGTAATTGATGTGGACAGGTTTAGTGTTGGAGGGCCCATGAGTATGTGCGGTTGATAGCAAATGGAAGGCCAGAGAACCATTATAAGATGTTGCCCTGTATGTGTGCATCTATTGTAAAGGCTAATCCTGATTAAAGAGCATTTTGATGCAACAAATAAATATTGCAGAACATTTCCTAACCAGTGTGATAGAGGTGCAATATGGGCAGTACCCCAAAAAGAGGTCAACCAACCCTAGTCACTAACCCCGGGTGTGCATAAATTTCACAAGTGGGATACTGCAACATGTCAGTATCCCACTTAATAAACGTCACTAACCCAGGATGTGGATGTCATAATAATAGGAAAATTATCGTGGACCACATCAGCATCCCATATAATAAAGGTCAGCAACCCGAGATGTGGATATATCTACCTGTGCACCATATACATCTAACATGTCAGTAACCCAGATAATAATAGAGACTAATCTGGGTTGAGGGATTAATAATAACATGATCATTGAGGTGCATCAAATCAATATCTCAGCAAACAAAGGACACTAACCCGAGTTGTGGATGTGACAATAACAGGATCATTGACATGCACCAATTCAGTATCCCTGCCCAGTACCCTCTAAAGTGTACTGCACCGACAGAAGCACTATAACTTACCCTATTTCATGGCTGTTGTTCTGCATTAGGCAATGGGCAATGCAGGGATGTCTGCCTACTAATTATTGCCCCACCTCCCGTTCCATTTACATAGCACGGTATATTGTATGTTTAAGGCAGGTTATAAACATAGTGTTCACATCATTATAGGGTTCCCCATGTCGATATCCCGAGATACACAGCTAACTAACCGGGATCTCCATACGGTTAGTTCAGGATATGTTGTCCAAGTTAGCCCCCAGAACACGTAGTCATCAACTTTAAGCAGGTGACAATTTCCCTAACCTCCAATGTCACTAGCCCAGGTAATTTATGTAAGAAACACAGGAAACTACACTACATTGCAAGGCCCTACGAAGTGGCTTGGATTGAATAAACAAAAATTCCTCACTAAGTACACCTCAGAAGGTGCTCATGTCAGGTGCATTTGTCACATACGGTATGGGTGACGTGGGAACAGGAAACCCCAATACTCATTTGCTTTTATGATGACTGCAGCCCGTCACCCATATTCATATTCCGATGTAACCTGCTCACTATCCTGGGTTATCCATTCGCCAATCCCAAGGTACGCTGTCAATGTCCCAAAAAACTAAGGTCAATACCCACAGTTATTGATAAATAGGAAGGAAGGTACGCTGAAGTTTCTCATTAGTCCACCAAAATGACCTCAATATCCCAGAATTAGAGTGCATTTTGACATTATGATTCTTTAAAAATTAAATAGTCAATTAGGATTCCCAAATATTTGCTATTTAAAATCATAGTTTAGGGTTTAGGATTGGCGTCTTTCAGTGAGGTATTGAATTTGGGGGTTCGCTTGTATGCGTTGTGATTTGGGATTTGAGTTTTATAGTACATTTTGACATTATGATTATTTAAAATAAGAGATTTTTATCTAATGTCATATAACAAAATTTTACAGTTTTTTTAACAGAAAAAAGTGAGTTTATTTATAACAAGAGAAAAGAATAACATGACTAAAATTCTTTAAATAATGTTACTCTCCACTGCCCTTTACACGCTTCATTTTCATGTACACATCCCACGCACGGACCCTCACTCCCTGCTACATACAGGTGAGCGTACTCATCGTTCCTCTTCATCAACTTCTTAACATCACCATCTCGTCCCAATGGCACCAACTCAAATCGATTACACTTCAAACTATACCACATTCACAGATGTAATAACCCAACCCTAACCCATATTTATTTATTCAAATCATCTTTATTTATTTCATTAATCATGTTTATTCATTTACTCATTCATGGTTATTTGTTTAACCAAGTCATGTTTATTAAATTCAACTACACTTAATTTATTTATTTAACGAGTTCCATTATGTTATTTAAATTTTCCACCTTCATTTATCATATTTAATCATCCGGTGCGAAGATATTTCATGTTGGGTACCACTTTGCAACTCAAGTGTCATTTATTGTTAATTTGAGTTTCATTGATTGATTAAATGTCGGGTGAATCGATATTAGGCCTCGGTAAGTAAATTATGCTTTTTTTACATTCGGTAAACTTTAATTCCGAGTAATATAAAATGTTACCAACATTTCGATTGAAAATTTTCAAGCCCAAACGTAGCTTGTTGGGCCCAAAACAAAAGCCCAAAACCTTACTAATTTTTGTTATTTCACTAATTACTCATTTTAGCACCTAATTTTAATTAGCAAAAAGCTACTTTTTGGGTGAGAAATTTTCAGCCACATGTTGTTATTAATAGACAATTTGACCCTTAAACATTCAGCCAAAAATCAGCAAATAAATCACACACTAATCCCCTCACCTCTCCCTCTCTCTCACGTAAGAACAGGGGCAGCAGCTGCTGCCCCTTGTGCCGCCAGTTCTGGTGGTTTCCGGTCCCTTTTCCGGCCGTGTCCTGGCTGCCCTGACTCCCCCTTACTGCTAGCTACCATGGCCAACCATCAAAATCATTCAAATCAGCCTCTACCTCCCCCTAGTTCAAGCCTAAAGTGAGGTATATCCACAACCCTAACTTGTTGTATTTTGAATTTTTGGGTTGTTTTAGTTGTGATTATTGTTTGGATGATCAAATTGATAGTTGTTGTGCAATTTTTATTGAGTTTGGAGATGTTTGGAGTCATGGGTATTGGATCAAGAGCATGCTTTTCATGATTTTGCTTTTGTTAAATGGCCACTGTCGAAAATTCTGGCAATTATAGGATTGGCCAAAAATTCTGAAATTTTTACTGTATCTTCTCTATATTATTTGGGATTTTCTGGCAAAATTTCATGAAGTTTGGACGAGTAATCAGTGAGTTATGGAATTTTGAAGAAAACTGCCCTGTTTTGGATACGAATTTAGTAATTATGTATTCATGAAGTTGTTTAGAGTTTGTATATGTATATGAGGCCTTACATGATCATTTTATATCTGATTGTGGTGATTTGAAATGATTTCAAGTGAGTTTTATATGAAAAAGGAAGAGAAAGTTAAATCAGTAAAGGGCTGGAATTTCCGGAAATTAGGGCTGACTTTGGGATTAAAATGGTAATGATTGGCCCAGTGAAAAATTGTGATTTTTGGTGGATAAATACCTCAGTGTGTTAGCTTTTAAATGCATCTTGAATCGCCTTAATCCGAGGTCTGTGGAAAAAGTTATAGTCGTTTTACCAAAGCTGCGCAGAATGAGATCAAAACTGAGACACTTGTGTTTTAGTCCCATTTTGGGAATCTTATTGTGAGAATCGTGATTTGTATTGTAAATGAAAGTTTTTGGGGACTTCCTAATCTTTTCATATTGGGGTTTTAATTCTCCATTTGATGTCTAGAATGAAAATTATGAATTTTTGAAGTAAACTGACCTGTTTGGGTGTAAATTAGGTTATTATTGCAATTTCTATGCAGCGTATACTTGGAGGAAAATTCTGAAAATTGTCCTGAAGACAAATATACAAATTGGGAGTCAGTTTATGAGCTGTGAATCACTTATGGATTTTACAAAGAAAATACCAAGCTTAGTGAGCTTAATAGCTTCTATGGAGTTCAATGACTCATTTTGGGGTGGAATTCTTTATCAAGTGGATTTTTGAATGATTATGAGAAGTGGAGAGAGAAACTCATATCAGCACCTTATTTCAGAAAAGGCCATAACGATTCTCTCAATTATCACTATCAAGGCCTTTTCCTCTGTAACATCATTTATCTCATTGTGGACTGGACTATTTTACTTCTATTTACTTCATATTGAATTTCATTACTTTCATCAATTCAGTTTTGCATTACTTTCATCAATTCAGTTTTGAAGTTATATTCAAGTACTCGTTATGTATACCTTATAATTACTCAATTTCTGTTACACCTACTTTTACTTACTCAATTATGCGAGTAAGGATCATTTACTGATTATATATACTTACAGTGACATTTATTTTATAAAACAGAGTTGAGGCCTAGTTATCGTTCCCCGTTATGCATAAGTGTAATCAAGTCAAAACATATTTATCAAGTCAGACGTCATTTTTAAAGACTCAAGGTACGTCCATTGCCTGTATCTTCAGAAAGCAGATCATATTTATCAAGTTACAAACTCTTAATGAGTTATCAATGAATCAGTTTATACAGTGATTTGCCATATAACTTGTGACCCCGTCAGTTATCATCTATAGGGCGTCAGCCCATCACTTACCCGCGCGGCTTCAGGCCAACTCTTGATCGGATTGGCAGGTGTACACCTATGTATAGATCATATCAGTGCAAGGGGTTCACATCCAGATAATAATGAGCAATTCAGTTTCATATTACATTCATTTTCATTATTATTGCCAACTAAATGAATTGCAAAGACGGGTACCCATCACCAGTATTTCTGTGCTCATTTTACAATACAGGGATGTATGTACTGAGTTTTTGCTCATATTTTCGAATTGTTTTCATGTTTTCCATTTTAGGTAATGAAGTATCACATGTTTCTCAATTTTAGCAAGCCCTTCTGGAACTCGTCAGATGCTCACAGTGGATTCAGCTTAGCATGAACATTGGAATCGACCTTAAGGTCAAGTTACTTGTGTGGTATGGAGTGTGAATTAATACATGGTATGGTTGAACCATTACGGACTTTGGTCTTGAAGTGTTTTAGTTTAATAGAATTTGTGATTGTGAACACGAGTTGCAAGATTTAATAGTTTCAGTGAGCCTTGTCCTTGTCAAGACGGCGGTAGCGCCTTTGTTTACTAAGTCTCCCGCTGCAATTATTAGTAATTATGTCATTAGTATTTTGGGGGCGTTACAGTTTTGGTATCAGAACCTAAGGTTTTAAGGGCCACTGTGCGCTATCAAGTGTTTCTGAGTGAGCTATCAAGGTATGCATGAGTTCTGTTGGACCAGTTAAATGAGTTGTTGACTACAAGTTCATAGGTATGGGCATATATGGAGAAACCATTTTCATTTGGGTGACTCAATCATTTGTTAATATCATGAGATTCACGCATGAGCAAAGTGGATTGTGGAACCATTTGGATCACCTGTTGGTGAGGCATGTTCTCATTTATCTTGGAGGTGTATTGCACGTTTCATTTCTCTTATTTGTTTAAATTTCTTTAATTGTGCACTCCGGGTGTGTAATCCGTTGAGTTATGAACTCCGGCGTGTGGCCGTTGAGCTATTAAAGTGTTTTTCTTCATTTCAGGTAGCTATTGTAAGGCTTTAAGCCTAGGATTTAACCCGTTTGTAGGCGGAACTCTGTCCGTTTTGCCCCAGGATTTGAGAATTCTATTGAGGTGTGTTATTTTGTGGTTGAAACCCAATGTGGGGATGCTATTTGCAACTGCTTAAGGGATTACTACAGTGTCAAGTTAGATGTAAACCTCTAGATAAGGAAATACCTTCTGCGGCAATATCTTTGAGGTGAACCAGTATGAGACGAACACTACAATGAGTGCTTATGTATGGTGATAATAATTAGTAGCTTATGATGTGCTACTTGGCATTATATGGGTGGTGCAAGTAAGATTTAGCTGCCATGTATCGGAATCATCTGGTTTTAACACTAAGACCTTACATCAGCAATGCTCGCTCCCATTACTTCTTGTCATTGACTTATTGCTGCCCTAGTTACCTTGAATTATTCAGAGGTATCATTTCTATTGCTGCTAACACTCTTTTGATTTGTAATGGAGTGTTTATGAAAACATGTCTAAGCAACCTTTCTTATTGGCGATTCAAACGCTGACAATTCAGTCATCACTGTGTTCATACTTTTACTACCACCTACATTAACACTTTACTTCTATTTGAGCACTCTTCATTTATAGCTTGAAAAGTCTTTGGTTGCTTCAGACCCAGTCATTGGGTGCCCTTTCGATAATTAAATGGATCCGTATTGTTTGCGTTTCTATGGCACTGTAACATCATATTGGCATACTATTCTATGGCCATAACTACATCTTGTTGCTCAAGTTCTTTTGACAATCTATCTCTTGCGGGAATGCCCTTTTGAAGTCATTCTTGAAATTGTTTGCTTGTCTTATCCTCAAATCTTAACGCGATTCCATATTGTTTAATCTTCCTTGCATTTCAACCCAATATTTCATACTAATGAGATCTTCCATGTCTTTCTAATCCCATTGTTACATGTGCAACGCATTGTTGTTCAACGTTGTATAGTTGTCAGCACTCCTATGCCCTCGGCCTTCACCATCTTTTCTATTTATTTCATCTGCTTGTCTCATCTATCTATTGCGCTTGTCTTGTTACTTGTGGCTATTAAGTCACCTAGTTGAGGGTCCGTGCTTGTTATCTTATTTCCAATTCCTCAGTTAAACCTAAGTATAATCGAACCCTCTTTCTCCTTAGTTGATTATTTATTGGACCTCATATGATAAACCACAATTCTTGTGGCATTATATTTCAGAATTCATAATATACTTATGGTTATCTTCTTTCTAACCACCCTATGATAATCTTTCCTTTATTTGTTTTTTTTTAGTCTCATTGTTCATTTCTTTTGTATGCAATGATTCACTTAGCTGAGAAATTCATCACTCTCATCCCTAACTATGGTCATTTCATTACTCATTATCGACCGGGAGCAGATCCTTGAGTAGTCTGATGAGCGGAGATCATGTGATGTATTGGAAATATCAGATGGTTGCCTTTGGATAAGGGAATAAACTCAAGCACTGTCTAATTATATTGGAGTGAGCCAGAAGAAACATTGAGTACAAGGTCAGAGCTACGCCAGGCAAGCATTAAGAGGGGAAATTCAAGTACATGTCGAGGTGATACAAGGTCGACAAAGCAGTTGTGCTAGCACAACAAAGAAATAACCAAAGTCGCAGATGAGATATAATTAAGTCATACCTTCCTAGTCAAGAGTGTCAGGAGACTAGATATCAGCGATACTTGAGTCCTCGTCACTTTAGGCTTTATGAGTCAGTAGTGTAGAATACCTCCTTTGCAGTAACAATGTTCTTTTCTTTTGAAGGGAATATCACTTTTGAATCAAAGTGATTGAGTTCGTTGAGGCTATTATGTGATAAGTATCCAGATCTGCTACTGAAATATGGGATTAAGAAGTATATAATGCGTACACCTTTAGTCGGAGTACATTTGGCAAATGATACTGCTTTAGAGGAAAGCTATGGGAACCAATGGCCCATGTGTTTTAAAGTAGCATTGCATGCAGTTGACAAGTGTTATAAGTTTCGAGGACGAAACTCTTTAAGGGGGAAAGACTGTAATAACCCAACCCTAACCCATATTTATTTATTCAAATCATCTTTATTTATTTCATTAATCATGTTTATTCATTTACTCATTCATGGTTATTTGTTTAACCAAATCATGTTTATTAAATTCAACTACACTTAATTTATTTATTTAACGAGTTCCATTATGTTATTTAAATTTTCCACCTTCATTTATCATATTTAATCATCCCGGTGCGAAGATATTTCATGTTGGGTACCACTTTGCAACTCAAGTGTCATTTATTGTTAATTTGAGTTTCATTGATTGATTAAATGTCGGGTGAATCGATATTAGGCCTCGGTAAGTAAATTATGCTTTTCTTACCTTCGGTAAACTTTAATTCCGAGTAATATAAAATGTTACCAACATTTCGATTGAAAATTTTCAAGCCCAAACGTAGCTTGTTGGGCCCAAAACAAAAGCCCAAAACCTTACTAATTTTTGTTATTTCACTAATTACTCATTTTAGCACCTAATTTTAATTAGCAAAAAGCTACTTTTTGGGTGAGAAATTTTCAGCCACATGTTGTTATTAATAGACAATTTGACCCTTAAACATTCAGCCAAAAATCAGCAAATAAATCACACACTAATCCCCTCACCTCTCCCTCTCTCTCACGCAAGAACAGGGGCAGCAGCAGCTGCCCCTTGTGCCGCCAGTTCTGGTGGTTTCCGGTCCCTTTCCGGCCGTGTCCTGGCTGCCCTGACTCCCCCTTACTGCTAGCTACCATGGCCAACCATCAAAATCATTCAAATCAGCCTCTACCTCCCCCTAGTTCAAGCCTAAAGTGAGGTATATCCACAACCCTAACTTGTTGTATTTTGAATTTTTGGGTTGTTTTAGTTGTGATTATTGTTTGGATGATCAAATTGATAGTTGTTGTGCAATTTTTATTGAGTTTGGAGATGTTTGGAGTCATGGGTATTGGATCAAGAGCATGCTTTTCATGATTTTGCTTTTGTTAAATGGCCACTGTCGAAAATTCTGGCAATTATAGGATTGGCCAAAAATTCTGAAATTTTTACTGTATCTTCTCTATATTATTTGGGATTTTCTGGCAAAATTTCATGAAGTTTGGACGAGTAATCAGTGAGTTATGGAATTTTGAAGAAAACTGCCCTGTTTTGGATACGAATTTAGTAATTATGTATTCATGAAGTTGTTTAGAGTTTGTATATGTATATGAGGCCTTACATGATCATTTTATATCTGATTGTGGTGATTTGAAATGATTTCAAGTGAGTTTTATATGAAAAAGGAAGAGAAAGTTAAATCAGTAAAGGGCTGGAATTTCAGGAAATTAGGGCTGACTTTGGGATTAAACTGGTAATGATTGGCCCAGTGAAAAATTGTGATTTTTGGTGGGTAAATACCTCAGTGTGTTAGCTTTCAAATGCATCTTGAATCGCCTTAATCCGAGGTCTGTGGAAAAAGTTATAGTCGTTTTACCAAAGCTGCGCAGAATGAGATCAAAACTGAGACACTTGTGTTTTAGTCCCATTTTGGGAATCTTATTGTGAGAATCGTGATTTGTATTGTAAATGAAAGTTTTTGGGGACTTCCTAATCTTTTCATATTGGGGTTTTAATTCTCCATTTGATGTCTAGAATGAAAATTATGAATTTTTGAAGTAAACTGACCTGTTTGGGTGTAAATTAGGTTATTATTGCAATTTCTATGCAGCGTATACTTGGAGGAAAATTCTGAAAATTGTCCTGAAGACAAATATACAAATTGGGAGTCAGTTTATGAGCTGTGAATCACTTATGGATTTTACAAAGAAAATACCAAGCTTAGTGAGCTTAATAGCTTCTATGGAGTTCAATGACTCATTTTGGGGTGGAATTCTTTATCAAGTGGATTTTTGAATGATTATGAGAAGTGGAGAGAGAAACTCATATCAGCACCTTATTTCAGAAAAGGCCATAACGATTCTCTCAATTATCACTATCAAGGCCTTTTCCTCTGTAACATCATTTATCTCATTGTGGACTGGATAATTTTACTTCTATTTACTTCATATTGAATTTCATTACTTTCATCAATTCAGTTTTGCATTACTTTCATCAATTCAGTTTTGAAGTTATATTCAAGTACTCGTTATGTATACCTTATAATTACTCAATTTCTGTTACACCTACTTTTACTTACTCAATTATGCGAGTAAGGATCATTTACTGATTATATATACTTACAGTGACATTTATTTTATAAAACAGAGTTGAGGCCTAGTTATCGTTCCCCGTTATGCATAAGTGTAATCAAGTCAAAACATATTTATCAAGTCAGACGTCATTTTTAAAGACTCAAGGTACGTCCATTGCCTGTATCTTCAGAAAGCAGATCATATTTATCAAGTTACAAACTCTTAATGAGTTATCAATGAATCAGTTTATACAGTGATTTGCCATATAACTTGTGACCCCGTCAGTTATCATCTATAGGGCGTCAGCCCATCACTTACCCGCGCGGCTTCAGGCCAACTCTTGATCGGATTGGCAGGTGTACACCTATGTATAGATCATATCAGTGCAAGGGGTTCACATCCAGATAATAATGAGCAATTCAGTTTCATATTACATTCATTTTCATTATTATTGCCAACTAAATGAATTGCAAAGACGGGTACCCATCACCAGTATTTCTGTGCTCATTTTACAATACAGGGATGTATGTACTGAGTTTTTGCTCATATTTTCGAATTGTTTTCATGTTTTCCATTTTAGGTAATGAAGTATCACATGTTTCTCAATTTTAGCAAGCCCTTCTGGAACTCGTCAGATGCTCACAGTGGATTCAGCTTAGCATGAACATTGGAATCGACCTTAAGGTCAAGTTACTTGTGTGGTATGGAGTGTGAATTAATACATGGTATGGTTGAACCATTACGGACTTTGGTCTTGAAGTGTTTCAGTTTAATAGAATTTGTGATTGTGAACACGAGTTGCAAGATTTAATAGTTTCAGTGAGCCTTGTCCTTGTCAAGACGGCGGTAGCGCCTTCGTTTACTAAGTCTCCCGCTGCAATTATTAGTAATTATGTCATTAGTATTTTGGGGGCGTTACAGCAGACCCCGTACGCCCTCCCCCATTGCCTCCTCCACTAATTGCAACAACTCAGGCACACCCATGTTCTCCTGCACCCACATACAGTATTTCCTCCCCACTCGTAACATAACTTTCCCCCCGGACCTTTCTCTAATAACCTTCCCTAGCATACATACAACGTCATCTCCCTACCACGACCACCTCCTCCAATGGTATTTTCACCTTCCATTGTGCTGTACACTAACGATCACCTACAAACACAAGCACACTTGTCAGCAACAGCTCCACACACAAGATATATACCACATTCACACCCCAAAATATCTCATCACAGCTTCACATACACCACTAACTTGGGTTCTAACAAATTATCAAACTCAAGTCCCCATTCAATCCAGCACATGAGACTGTCTTCCGTAAATATGTCCCATTGTTCCCCGCCCTACAGGTAACCCAGGTTAGTCATGACCGATACCCGGGTTTTCCACTAGTATGTCATCCGTTATTCAGTATGCAGTTGCGGTTCACTAATGCAAATGAAGACACACACCCTGACCCACTTAACTACACCTGCTCACCTCAATTACAAGCATTCTACACATCTATTACTGCAGACCAGCACTCCAAACATGTTCATGCACAACTTCTGCAGCGGTTAACTCGGGTTACTCAATACGTATTACCGGGTTCACCACTCTTACTTTTTGGAATATTCAATGCGCATTTACGGGGTTAAACCATTTTACATCAACTGCCTAACTAAACTAGGCATACTGTAATTGTTATCCCGGGTCATTCAATACACATATCGGGATAACCACTACAGAGCATCATACATTCAGCACCATGAGCACGACAATTGCATACATCAATTTAGTCCAAGCCCTAACTACCCAAACATGCATAAACCCCACCTCCCCAACCTCATCACCCAAACCCTAACCTCTCTTCAAATGCACAGCAACAGAACTCCCCCCCTAATTTCGACATTCCCAATTGTAATTACAAACTAACACACACAAGTTACATAACTGATTAACTCACTAACCTGTGTTTAGTGCAGACAATAAGTCATCCATAGCTCCTCACCAACACAACATGCACAGTGCTCCACTGCCTCAAGTCCTTCACTCCCTTTCGATCCTTCAGAAAAATGAGTTCATAATTTGTCAAGCTCCTTTCTCCACCTTCAATTTACATCCCACACATACCTACCTCTTCCTCCACCATTGACGACTTGGACAAGTTCAGAGAGTTGGTGAGTCTCCTTTGTAGGTGTCTTCTACAGCAAGCTCTGAAAATCCCATCTCTTTCTTCAGCTTACTTTTCCCCCTTTTGCGAAGACTCATTAAGGACCTTATCGTCTTTACACACATATAAGAAATGACCCCCTCAGAAGGTGTTAGACAAAAATAACACCTCTAAGTAAGAGGATCTACTAATCGAAAAGTGTTAATTGAAACAACACTATTAGATAAATTTTCCCCAAAAAAATATGAATCCAAAAACACAATGAATACCAGAGACCCTCATCTAGTTATAAACATAGAAAATTATATATAAATTCTTAGGATTATTAGAGAAGCGATTTTCAGAATAAATTAAAGAAATCAATTTCCTAGAGAGAGTGTCTCTGTGTGTGCGCGCTTTGATGAGAGAAAGAGATGTGCACAGAATCAACAACTGAAAGTATCTGAAACCCCGACATTCACGTATCACGTATAATCTAAAATATGAGGAGTCAGTAGTTAACTCCCTTAAGTTTTGTTTTTAAATAATAAATAAAACTAAGGCAGTATTTTACTTGGAGAGAGACGACAGTTACAAACTATTTTTTTAAATTTTAAAATCAAGTGTTTAAATTTAATGAGTTAATAATATTTGTAGCTAATATTACACCAAGTCCTGTAAATCACTCTCATATTAGTATATTAGGGTTTTCTAAATTTTGTTATTAATATAGTGTAGATAGATAGAAGATTAGATACAAAATTAGCTTCTCGTCGACTTATCAGTATTTTGCCTGAAAAGAGACGACAGTTACAAACTATTTTTTTAAATTTTAAAATCAAGGGTTTAGATTTAATACGTTAATAATATTTGTGGCTAAGATCACACCAAGTCCCACAAATCACTCTCGTATTAGTATTTCAGGGCTTTCCAAATATTATTATTGATATAGTGTAGATAGATAGACAGATTAGATATAAAATCGAAGGCCTAGATTTAATAGATGACTAATTTTTATGACTAAAATTATATCAAATCCTGCAAATCACTCCCGTTATAGCTAGCATTTTAGGTTTTTTCAAATATTATCACTTTTGTTAGCTACTTGGACTTTCATAGATAATAGAATTATCATATATCCTTTATCAAATATAATCCAAATAAAAAATAAAAATTATAAATAGGTATTTTACTTAGACAATTTTTTTTTTTAACTAAAATCTATGGTTTAGATTTAATGAATAAATATAATTGTCTAATTTTTTCCCTAGATAATTGGATTATCATCTATCTTTTATCATTTATATCCAAAATCATGGGGGATTTTTTAAATAAAATAAAGAGATATCTTAACTTTAAAATTGACAGCTTAGATTTAATGTAGAAATAATTTTTATGGGTATGATTATACCAAATTCCACAAATCACTCTCGTTGCACCATTCTAGGGTTTTGTAAAAATTACTGTTATAATAGGACTAGTATAGACCCGTGCGATGCACGAACCATCTTTTACATTAGAATTTAATTTAAAACTATAGAGCATTCATTTGATAAATTCACTTGTCTCATAAATATTTTATGAATATTAAGTAAAACATTGTCTGATTTACTTGATTATATAATTAGTAAAATTGACTTTTTCAACCAATGGAAACTTTAATTGATGAATCAAATCCTTCTCCTCTATGTTTAAAAGTCTTAAATCTCACTAAGTTCAGTTGTAAAGTGGATCATACCTGGGAAAACTAAGCTATTTAAAGTAGGTCTTGATTCATAAAATAATCAGCACATAGCATGAGACAGTTGAGATCATGTATCACTCACGTGTAAAATAGTTTTGCTATGTTATAATCGAAAAAATACCCCTTCCTTTGCATTAGACGACACCACATTCAAGAATAATTAGATATCCAAATCTCTTACAAAACAAAGCCATTTCCTCCTTGTAACTCCTACATTTATGGATTATACATCAATCTTTTATGGATTGTAAATTTTATACCATAACATATCTAACATTTAATACTACCTATGATAACCCATAAAAAAATATGAATCCAAAAATATAACGTATATTAGAGACCCTCACCTAGGTATAAACATAGAAAATTATACATAAATTCTTAGGGTCATTGGAGAAGTGATTTCCAAAATAAATTGAAGAAATCAATTTCCTCGAGAGAGGGAGAGAGAGAGAGAGAGAGAGTGTGTGTGTAAATGTGTGAGTGTGTGTGTGCGCCCATGCTTTGATGAGAGAAAGAGACATGCACAAAATCAATAGCTGAAAGTATCTAAGGCCCCGACATTCACGCATCACGTACAACCAAAAATATGATCGAGGTGCAAGTAGTTAACTCACCTAAGTTTTGTTTTTAAAAAATAAATAAAAATAAGGCATATTTTTCTTGGAGAGAGACGAAAGTTATAAACTCTTTTTTTAAAACTTTAAAATCAAGGGTGTAGATTTAATGAGTTAATAATATTTGTGTCTAAGATTACAACAAGTCCCACAGATCACTCTCGTATTAGTATTTCAGGGTTTTTTCAAATATTGCTATTAATAAAGTGTAGATAGATCGATAGATTAGATACAAAATCAAAGGCCTCAATTTAATGGATGACTAATTTTATGGCTGAGACTATATCAAATCCTGCAAATACTCCTGTTGTAGCTAACACTTTAGGTTTTTTCAAAGATTATCACTTTTGTTAACAGCTTGGATTCTTTTAAGATAATAGAATTATCATATATCCTTTATTAAATATAATCGAAATTATGAGTATTTTTTTAAAAAATGAAAATGATAAATAGGTATTTTACCTAGATAAGGTAGTTTTTTAAAACTAAAATTTACGGTTTAGATTTAATGAATAAATATAATTGCCTAATTTATTACCTAAATAATTAGATTATCATCTATCTTTTATGATGCATATCCAAAATAATGGGGGGTTTTTTTAATTAAAAAAAGAGATATCTTAATTTTAAAATTGACGGCTTAGATTTAATGTATAAATAATTTTTATAGTTACGATTACACCAAGTCCCGCAAATCACTCTCATGTTAGTATTTTAGGGTTTTTCAAATATTGTTATTAATATAGTGTAGATAGATAGATAGATTAGATACAAAATCCAAGGGCTTGATTTAATAGATGACTAATTTTTATGATTGAGATTACATCAAATCCTGTAAATCACTCCCGTTGTAGCTAGCATTTTAGGTTTTCCTAAAGATTATCACTTTTGTTAACTACTTGGATTTTTTCAGAAAATATAATCGAAATTATGAGTATTTTTTAAAAAAAATAAAAATTATAAATAGGTTTTTTACTTAGATAAGGTGGTTTCTTTAAAACTAAAATCTACGGTTTAGATTTAATAAATAAATATAATTGTCTAATTTTTTTCCTATATAATTGGATTATCATCTATCTTTTATCATATTTATCCGAAATCACGGGGAATTTTTTAAATAAAATAAAAGGATATCTTAACTTTAAAATGAACAGTTTGGATTTAATGCATAAATAATTTTTATGGTTAAAATTATACCAAATCCTGCAAATCACTCTCGTTGTACCATTCTAGAGTTTTGTAAAGATTGTTATTATAATAATATAGATATATAGGCAAAATAAGAAAAATGATAATAGGAACTATAGAAAAATTTCACTCGAGGTCTACTGGATCGTGCTAGTTCAACAGGGTCCGACAACAAATTGGGCCAACCGGTCTCACCCTGGTCTAAAAGGTTGGACCAGTTGACCTATTGGCCGACTCAACCAACTGGTTTGATCACCTGTTTGGTTCTCTTAAAATAAAAAATTATAACAAACAGGTACAATCGAGGTATCCATTTTATGACAACTATCAACTTTTCCTCTATTTTTGAGCCTTTAGTAGGCCTAGTATTTCTAACAATTGCAATAGCTTCTTCAATTCTTCATGTTAAAAAAAAAAAAGGGATTGTTTGGATCTTGCAGGCCAAATCTAATTTTTCAATAATTTGACTTGAATCATAACACAGAATTCTATTTACCAGGTGTTCTACCACGTGAATTCTTCTGAACATAAACGAAATAGTCTGGTCATGACAGGTGGCAGTGACTGAGGGAAAGAGGCGGAGTTGGGTTGCCATGGATGATGAGGAAGAATCTCGCCCTTCATACGAACAATCAATGGCTACTGTTATTGGAAGTAGGATTTCTCAATGGATATGGTCTATATGCACACAGACACTCAAGTGGATGGCTACTATTAGCAGTTACTAGTTCTTATTGGAAGTTGAATTCGAAATGGAGATCGTACACATATAGAGAGAGATGCACATGTGCACTCATTGTTCACCTCATTGTTCCACTGAGCAACATGGGTCACCTGGTAAACCTACATGCTTTCCAAGAGGTCTTTGCCTTTTTGTGTTTTTAAATTTTTTTCAAGGGTATGAAGGAAATAGATTTGAGTTTTAAAGTTACAACATTATTCATAGTTAGCTACTTAGCTATATAATTTTGAATGAGCGAAAAAATTAGGAGAAAGATCTTAAATTTTATCTTAATGTTTACAAAAACATACAAACTTGAAATTAAGTTGTAATAGTGTTTTTTAAAACAAATCAAAAGAAAAATCAGACAACTTGTATTACATCCGTAAACCAAAAAGTGAAACAGAGCAATGTGTGTCAAAATCATAGTCTTGTTTGTAATTATTCTATTATTGTAGTGAGCCAAACAATGAGACAAAGATAACCATGAGAAAATGTACAAGTTGCTTAACTTCTATTCTGGAAGACATACTAATTTACACCCGTCAAAAAGCAAACGTGTATTTTACTTGGATTGTAAAAGTACTTTCACAATTATGTACTCAATAACAAGATATACCAACGTGGAAAAAAACAGAGAAAGGCATCGCGGGGGGGGGGGGGGGGTATCTTATTATCACTAGTACATAGGCTTTATAAGCATGAACTATTAAATCAGCATTGTCCCTCCAGTCAGAGGCTTAATAAGAAATTGGAAGTTTGTTCACTCTTCATCGCTTATCTAGGAGTGATGTCAGGTACAACCCCACTAACAAGATCACTCCCAGATACATCAAAGGAGATGACAGGATTATGCATGGTGGACGAGGGACTTGCTGGAGTCACCTGTTTTGCAGGGAGGCTTGCTGAAGACTCTGTTATTCCGGAATCTGGATCGAGCATAGCTGATATATTTTCAAGTTGTCGAACAACCTCCATCATTGATGGCCTCCCATGTCCCTCCTCTTGACAACATCTCAGAGCTAAAGTCATAAACTTCAGCGCACATTCAGAAGGATGAGGTCCCATCCGCTCATCCAAAACAGAAAATATGATGCCAGACTGATATGCTGCATTCACCTAGTGCAGATACATGACATCAGGGACAGTACATAAACTATAGCCATTTCCTGGCAAGCAAGATTACAACATAAGATGCCCAAGAGCTGCACTAACTGGTTTTATGCATCCTAGCATGAGCAGGAAAATGTCTAGGGACAGTTAAGTCCAATGGTTTGATTGCACACGGGGGAAAAGTAAAGACAACAGAAGGAAAAGAGACATTAAAACATCTGTTTCTTCCAGGTCATAATCAAAGGGTATCGACTATTGAGAAGGGCCTCCATATGGTCACCCAAACATTTCAAGTGGCACATGCAAATATGCATATGCACTTGCTCACTCGCACACATAAAAGATTAAAGTACAGCACAGAAGGATACCTCCCGAACAATATTTTTGCCATGCAATATTGGGTGCATCCCAGTCAAAAGCTCCAAAAATACTACTCCAAGGCTGTAAACATCACTTTTATCTGTCAGCTTGTGGGTTAGAAAGTACTCCGGATCAAGGTACCCCTGCAACAGCAGCCAAGAGGTTAATCTCGGTTCACAGTGAATACAACACCTATAATTTAAACGCTAAGGGAGAGAGTTTCAGTGTACAAAATAATTAACACAATATAAATGTTTCTCAAGTACTTTTAACACAACATGCTTTGACACTTGAACTGTAAGACAATTTTTCAAAGTAGATCTAAAATTCCATTTTCTGCAGTAGAAATAGACATGGATCTATAATTATACACAATCAAAACATATCCCAAAAAAACATGTCATGGCCAAAAGTAAATGCCACTTAAAGGTAGCTAGATAGAATCATTATATATTCTCAGTAGGAACCATACCGGCGTCCCCTTGACAACAGTGGACACATGATGGCGGACAAACCCTTCAACATCTGGGATTGGGGCAAGCCGTGATAGTCCAAAATCAGCAACCTTCGCCACAAGTTTAGAGTCCAGCAATATGTTACTGGCCTTGATATCGCGATGGAATATTGGAGGTTCAGCTTCAGTGTGAAGATAAAGTATGCCCTTGGCAGAGTCCAGTGCGATTCTCAATCTCATCGCAAAACTCAAAGGTTGTTTGGACCTGGCTGTATAAGAAACCAAATCAACTAAGAAATCCAAAGATCAATGATAATAGTGCAAAACAAATAAGCCTGAAGTTACCCGTTCCACTCTCTTGGTCTAGATTTTAGTACGCAAAAAATGGGGAATACATTTTAGAATAAAACCTAGCTAGAAAACAGCATTCATACCAGAAATATGCTCCCTTAAAGTTCCATTTGGCATGAACTCATAAACCAGCATCTACATGAAAAAAGGATAAGTACAAACACCTTGTTAATTGGCCTTCATAAAAATGCAAATTGTGATATAGATGTCTAGCACACAACCTCAGAAGAAGCAAATGACCAAAGAAAATAAATGAACAAATTATAAATGCATAGAAGAGTCACTGGATGACACTTCTACTGACAAAGAATGTGCAAAAGCTAATAAATCAAAGCATGAAACTTAACCCTGCAAGAACAATAGAGTATTTGTTTGCATGAATACACTTCCTCATCAGCAAATATCAAGTCCACACTCCACATAGGAGAGTCAATAGCTTCCAAACCCACTCCCATTCTGACAAAGAAATAAATGAACAGAGATTCTAAATCCGAGAAAGAATCAGCCTCCGCCCCCCCCCCCCAAACCAAAAAAAACCAAAAAAAGGCAAAAGATAGAGAAAAAGGCATCATCAAAATTACCAAATTCAGACCAATGACAGAACAAATCAAGACAATGAGTCCATAGGCTGATAGGGAAAAGACCATTGGGTTACTATCTCAATTTGAGTTGTCTATTCTATGGATATCTAATTCGCAGGCTTCCGTGCGTCGAAATATCAAAAAGAAATATCATATTAAACAGGCACTTAATCAATTTTTCATTGTTGAATTTTTCAAAAAGGAAAACACACGCACACATGTGCGTGCACACACACACGATCAATTTTTTATTGTTGAATTTCTCAAAAAAGAACACGCCCGCGCTCGCGCACACACAGAGCACATGAAGAACCTCCAGCTCAACCACCGCTTGGTTAATGGGCGAACCAATGGTCACTACTTCCCAAGCAACTTAGTAGGACCAACTGGCCTACCTCAATCAACATGGCATCACAAGTAATACAACTAGAACATTCGATTAATAGCAAGTTTATGACAAAAATGCAAAAAAGCACATTATGTTGGCGGGCCAGAATCTTGGTAGCTGGCTTCAAAATTTTCCCATTAAACTAGCATAGACAAGACAGAAACACAAGCATAATTGACAGGTCATGGCCAATTGCAGGAAATCGTATCAACTTTGTAACTAATTGAATCGTGTTACACTTGAATCTTCAAATGCTTCATATCATATCTTTTAGAGCTGGCAATTTTATTATATGAAACAAAGCATGTGCAGATAAGTTTATTCAAGCTTTTCCAGACAGTAGTTATCTATAAGGCTAGGATGCAAACATGTCATCAGAGAAGTTCCAATGTACTGTAACTGCCCGACTTTTTACCTGTTCACCTTCCTCGTCACAATAACCAACCAAAGAAACGAGGTTCCGATGATGTAACCTTGACAGCAACTCTATCTCTGTATAAAACTCTTTCTCTCCCTGTAATGACCCCTCCTGTGCGCGTTTTATGGCCACTACTGTCCCGTCAGCAAGAACACCTTTATAAACCTTCCCATAGCCTCCTTGCCCAACTTGGAGCAAGTCAGAAAAGTTATTTGTAGCCAGTGCCATTTCTTCAAAATTGAATCCTCTCACACCGTCAATCCTGATGGGAATTTTCGGGACTGCCATAGCACAGGCAGTTACGAAATCATAGTGGTAAGGAGAAAGAAAGCTGATGCAGGACACTACAATTGATACCAAGATAACAAAAGCAAACAGTAACTTCTGACACATCATGTTTGAACCATAAAGCAAACATGGTGCTATGTTGATGACAAATGTCTTAGTAGGATAACGAGAGGACAAGAAGCCAAATATATGTGAATATCAGCTTGAGATAAACTTAAAAATAGCAGTAATCACTAATTGGGTTCAAACAAAAAAGCACTGGGTTCAAACAAAAAAGCGCCTCGGACCAGCTTCAAATCCCAAGATTATTCCTCAAGTATCCTCTATACAAGGACACCCTTGCAGTAGGTTATATGAAGCTATCCTTCTAACGCAAAGGCAATAAAACATACACCTTTTAAAATGTCATGCCTCCAATTGTGAAAAGCAGAAATAGATGTAAACAGATGTCTTTGGTGAATTTGAGTGGTTGTTCCTTTCCTTTTACTCTTCTAAATGAACCCGTAAGTTCTATATATTGTCAACTACTCTTTGGATCATAGGTGAATTATTTTAAATATTTAAAGGTTTTGAATGAATGTTAACCTTCCAATGACTACTTGGCTCTGTACCCAGTTATCAGCACAGGAAAAAGACATGGAATTCCTTTTGCAAGCTTCAGGGTGAATCACAAAATCATAGCTGTTTAGCCGGAGCCCTCCTTTAAAGTTGGGGGTCTGCACGAGGAAGGATAACTAGAGGGGAGGCGCGCGCTCACACATGCACACGCACACACTCACACATGCACACGCATACACCCATTCGCACAACCACAACCCCCCCCCCAAACACACCACCGCCCACCAAAACCCACACGCATGAACACACACACACACCCACGCTGCCCGTCCAAACAGTCACAGCGACACGCACACATGTGCACACTCAGAGGGGGAGAGACTACGAGAAAAGAGGGCTTGAACACACACACCCTTGTTTTTACAATAACCATTAGATCTTCATCTAATGGATAAGATTGATACCATTTTTATGAGTTCACATTTTAATGAGAATTTTCTCAGTGAAAACTTTCCTATGTTTATGCTCTAAAGGCACATACATGCGCACACACATGCAGACAATGTTGTAAATGTACATGTGCGTGCACACAAAAACAAATCCTTTCCCTCCCTGTGTCTACAAGTGACTAAAAGACCAACTACTTGATCCTCGACGAATCTAGACTTCGAACTTTGGTAGTGGCTCAAAAATTAGGAACCGGCTGCAATTAGTACTAGACCTTGGTTTCCAAGTATTTGGTACTGGTACTAGTACTTGGTCTTAGTCATGCACATTTTTTTGAAACAAAAGGTGTTTGAAAGCAAAGGAAATATCGATGAGGATATTGCTTACATTGACCCTCTTTATCATTTGCAATACCTACAAAGACAAGGCTACTAACATCTTGATCTCCTTAGAACACAACCAAGTGGGACCTATACTGTGAGTTGTTGTTGTTGTTGTTGTTATGGTGGAATGGGGTAAATGGAGTAATACATCCAGAGTGCCATACATAAGAAGACGCAATGGGGAGAAAAGGGGAAAACTTGTCATATGGTGGGCCTACTGGCCTTGTTGTATTGACTCATGATGTCTAAACCATCAAGAAACTTAAGTCCAAAGGTTGATGGTTGCAATGATGAAGACGATTCAGTGGATTTATGATCATACAATAGTGTATACAATAATGAAGTGATTAGAGAGATGGTAGGAACGGCACCATGGAGGATAACATGACAAAAGCAAGACTTAGATCGTTGAAAACATCAAGAGGAGTATAGATGCACCCATGATAAAGTTGAGAGGATCAACTTTTCGAAATCTAAGAGAGGTGGAGGAAGGCTAAATAAGAACTTAAATAAAGTAATTAAGCAGGAATGTTGTATTTGTGATTGATAGAAGATAGGAGTTCCTGGAGTTCTAGGATTAGTGTTATAGATCTTAGGTAGCTACACTTTCATGCTCCCATTGGCTTTTAGACACCTAACAAAAGTTAATTTGTTTAGCTTGCAAGCGGGGTGGTTACTTACTAGTTCTGTTTGGTATACTTCTTGCTATTTTTTAAAATGTTTCCCTCACTCTATGATGCTAGTAATATCTAGCGCTACTCACTATTATTAATTAATGTTACTATTGTGCAATGCCTCTCACAAAATGTTTTATTTTACCCTGCAAAAAAACCCTACCTTTCATGCAAAAATTTCCTAAGTCCCTTAAAATCGATCTCTGTGCCTCCACAGGTAAAGCTACCTAAATCTAAATCTCCCTAAGCCATGAGGCCCAAAGTGCTCATGGCGTTTGTCGCCGTCGTTTTTGTCGCAAACGCATATATATAACACATCCACTATTTGGATATCTGGAACAAACATTTTAAGCCTTTTTAGGGCTTAGATTCTGGTGGATTAAAGTAAAATGCCTCTCTAAAATATCTTCTACTTGCTCAGTTCCTCTCTGTGAAGTAGTTGGAAGATAGCGTATTTAAAGTCTACAATTGATTCTAAAATTTAGGGTAAGACTGCTAAATACTACTCTCTAGGGTAGGGATCTGGACTGGGGTATGTACATCTAATGCTCCAAAAAATGAGTGCTCACCTTTCAGTGGATTAGGTAAACCTCTAGAGTCAGATTCAGTGCACAGCAACATGTTTTCCATCAGAGACACTTGATTAAGGGTCGCATTTATCCAGCATATCTAAATTAATGATCACACCTATCCAGCCTGAAGCAAGAGATGCTGAACTCAAACAAAAGACAGCAAGCAACTCTGACCCTTTCTACTCTAAGGTGCAGAAACAGTAGTACTATCTCTGTTGGCATAGGACAGAAAGCTAGAGCTGCCAAGGTGGGACTTTTTACCTGATTATTCAACCAAATGAATACCCATTTGACAAGTCTACAGACAGCAATTACGAACATGTCAGGACTGTTTACAACAACTCACCTTGACGACCTTTTCTATTACCATGGTGCTTCCTTGAAAACCTTCTATAAATGAGAAGTGATGCCATCACTGAGAGGGTAACTGCAACAGCTATTGTTCCCAGGGCCACACCAACTAAAGCTCCCGTGCTTAAGCCAGATTTTGCAGGTACTGCAAATTCTGCAGTAGGATATTAAAGAAGTTTATAAATGCTGGTCAAACCATAAGCAAATGTAAAATGAACTTGGACTGCAAGATACATCAATTTCATAATGTTGCATCCCAAAATCAGCTTTTTCTAGTATATTGTTTCCCATTGAAACACACACATAGATATATGCATAGTCCAACAGATCTAAAATAACAAGTACATAGAGAATCAAACTTAGCCAAATGCATTGGAAGGAAATATATAATAGTAAAAACTACTGTTACGGCTCCTCATAACATTAAGATGCCTTATCTGTTGCATCATTAGTTGTTAATACAAGCATTTTAGACAGCATTCAACATTCATCGTAAACTATAGTGAATTTAGTCCAACATCCAAGGCTGCCAAAAGAACAAGGAGAGCAAGAAAGTAGTTTTCAAGAGGATAATATGTCTTCTACAGAAGGGGAAAACAGAACATGGGTTACTGTGGGATTTGCAATTCCATGAAGTCCATACCCATGTTATTGTTCTTTGACGAACCAGGAAAACTTAGTGTAAAGAAACAAAGAGATCAAATAATAAATTTAAAGCATCTACACATGCCTTCCTTATAAGGACCCAGGAAAGTGAAGCCGAGCAGTTCATAAGGTCCAAATGTATCATTATCGGGAATCCCCCATCCAGTAAACATTCTCCCAATGCGCTGAACCTCACTCATATTGAAACGATGAGAGTTGCTATTGTTAACAACATCATAAAAAGGAAAGAATTTCAAATACATCCTCAGCCTAGGGCCTTCTTGCCAAATAAAGGAGTCAATGTCCAGCTGGTAAATAGAAAGCTTGAGACCAGATGACAGGTATTCCTCAAACCCATTCAGATATGGGCGAAAATCTGTGAATCCAGGACTTTTAAGACGATATCCAACAAGCAAAGGCGCAGCACAAAAGCAAGGCACCGGATGTCCAGGCACATATTCAAAAGAAGGTGGACATGCTTGACTAGGACAGCCGGTAATATTTTTGGAGTCCTGACTGTTATTCTCTGGTCGATTTGAACCGCAGTAATTTACGACGTTAGCACTTGAGCACAACGGATTTCCATGTAGCCTAAAATTTGCAATCAAGAAAAGTCAGAACCTTGAACAACAAGCTTTCTAAATTTACTAGCAACATTTGCCCTGAAGATTCAAAGTGAAAATTTTACAGAAGGGTAACATTTGGTGGAATGTTGAGGGCGCCCGAAATGGTTGATATCATGTTGTTCTGAAAATCCCTGCCATGTTCAAAAGCACCCATGTGTCTCAAATAGAGTTAAAGAATAAATCTCTTGCAGACAATAGCAACATAAACCAAAAACAGATGCCATCTTTGCAACAAGATGGAAGTAGTAGTTATTAAAAAAAGCAACCTATAAATAAGACTACATAGTAATAGTCATTCTGGGGCTGTGACTAAGTCCAGCAGTGAAGAATTTTGAATCATATTAAAAAATGTAAGGGGGGTAATGGCTAATCAGGATTTAGGTGGGCTTTGTTTTCTTTTCTTTTCTTTTCTTTTCTTTTCTTTTTTTCTTTTGAAAGTAAGGATTAAGGCAGTTACAGCTTACAAGATAAGCTTCTCAGCTCCATTCAAAGTCCTATTTTGCCAAATTGCAGAAGGAAGAGATCCCTTGAATCTATTATCGGCAAGTGATCTGCAAAAGAGAGCAAGATTTTTGTTCTCGTTTCTCTAAAAATAATAAATAAATCCTACCCATAATTAGTGCTGTTGCATCACGTAATTTTCTTGAATACATGAAACTGTTTCACTAAATAAAGAACTAAAAAATTGAGAAAAACAAGAAATAGAAGTACAGAAGTGTACAGTATCTGAAGATGAGGGAGCCCAGCGAAGGCAGCAGGAACATTTCCAGTAAGACTGTTATTTGACAATATGCTGCCAATTTTCACAGGTTATATTAAAGAAGTGAAACAAACAGCATAAAAGAGCAATGTACAGGAAAGAAGTTAAAGAACAAAACAAGTACTTACATGGTTGTGATATCATCTGAAAACTTGGTTGCCGGTATGGGTCCAGTAAGCTGATTTGAACTCAGGTCTCTGAAATTAGATATCATAAACGGAGAAGTTTAAATAAATAAATCATGACAAACTAAATTAGCAAATTGCTACTAGAATGCTCCCCAAGCCTCCACCCAACGAAGTTTTATTGGAGAAATCCAACAAGGCAAAGCCATTAATTTAAGTCCATAAAAGTTAACTCAATGAAGAACCAAGCAGAAATCATTGCTTACAGATAACCAAGGTGCGGTATTTTGGTCAGATCAGGTATTGGTCCTCGTAATCCAGAGTTCCTAAGACTCCTGAGAAAGCCAACAAAAGAAGCATAAACAAAACTGGTATGATCATTGAAAGGAAAGGTAAAAGAAGCCCATTTAGATTGTCAAAAAAAAGGGAAGTGAGAATCCAGGACATCTAATACTGTATTTTTACATTGTAATAAATAGTATAAATCTTCTATGTATAATCATCTATTGTTTTCTTGTAAATGAAAAGGATACGCAAGAATAAAGGAAGAAAACATAGATATGGACTATTAGGAAATATTCAATCTTTTAGGAGGTTTTTATATTTTTTATTATTATTTTTGTATTTTATTTTATAGCATATTTTAGGTAGCCAAAATAAAGATATTTGCTAGTGTTTTAGGGAGACAATAGTTTGCTACTCAATTAGGATAATATTAGGTTATATATTTCTATCCTTTTCTGGCTCATATCTTATCCTTTAGGTTTTCTAATACTAGTTAACTTCTTGGTTATATGAATCCCTTTATACAATTGGAGAAGGAAGATTATGAATGATTATTATTGATTAACTTGAGTGAGTTGATATTTCTTACAGTGTTCTACATCAATTATTCCCCTTTGTAGGAATTGTTCTGAGAGCATCTTACATCAATAGTACTTCATGAAAAGAATCTAATGCCAACAACTGGCTCCCGATTGTTACTATTTCAAGAAAAAAAAATAGAGGGTAACAAGATAAATATTGGTCAAGAAAAAGAGCAACTTTTATTGAAACAAACCTCATGCAATCCTGGCTGTAATCTTGGAGATCTTTAACAATTATTATAATAAGAGAGCCAATAAGCACTTACAACTTTAACAATTTAGACATGTTGGCATAACTTGCAGGTATTGTACTCCCTTCAAAGTGATTATTGTCAAGTTGACTGCCGTATGGAGAAAGAAAACTATCAACTGGTTGACCAAATAGAAATGTAACCAAGAGAGAGTATTCATAACATAAAAATAAAGATTGCAAACAGCATGCTGCACTTCTTCTAGAAAGGCATTATTCTCAGATCTTCATATGTTGGACCATGGAGGGAGGGAGGGAGGGACGGAAGGAGAGAGATAGAGAGATAGCATGATGTTGATGAATTTCTATATACAACAAAAGGCAGAAGAAGAAATAAGCTTAACTAATCAGTAACTGGTATGAGACAGGTATACTAGGGTCGCTGCAAAGATGAAAGGATTCACATTTCACACAAGTAATGCATGTCAAACCAAGAAAATATATTGTGAACCTAATACAGTCGCATGCCATACTACGTACTGGAAACCAGGTATCAAGCAACATTGATATGAAGAACTGAGATTTCACTTGGTCAATGTTGCTTGATACTCAGTTTTTCAGTACACAGGACGGCATGGTACTATACTTGCGTTCAGCATAAATTCTTGCTCTTGTAGATAAGATTACTCCGCACAGCTTGAGGGCATGACGACTCTTGCATTTGCCCTTTTTGTACACAGGTGACATCCCCTTGACTCTAATTAAGATCACTTTTGATTACACCAAAAAAAATTGATGTACATGCATTAGCTTGTCCTCGCAGATTTAATTTGTTTTTCACTGATATATTAATCTTTACAGTTATCACACACACAATCACACACAGAGTCACACACGCACACAGAGACACACACACACACACACACACACACACACACACAGAGAGGGGGGGGTTTGGCTCTTTCTCTATTTTCCTTAAGCATGTCTTAAAAATGATCCATGACATTGTAGCTTTCTAGGAATAAGCATACTCTTGTTTCTCGTACTTCTGCTCAAAGGGCTCCTAGTCTGTGTAATTGGATTTTTCCTCAAGCTACTCAATTCTTTTACCAATTAATAAACTTGCATGAAATCCCACCAGAATATTCAGCTTATTCTTCGAAGCTAAATACTTAAACGCAAGGAAAAGGGGGAGATTCCCTAAGCAAACAATGAAGCAACTTCAGTGAGAAACTTACAATATAAGCAAATCTGTAAGAAACTCACAATATAAGCAAATTCGTAAGAAACTCACAGTATAAGCAAACTTGGCAGTTCAGAGAACTCAGGCGGAAGGTACCCCGAAAGATTGTTATTGTCAAGTAGGCTGCAAGATTATTTGCCCAGTCAAGGGAATTGTTTCAGACAAAATTAATATGAAGCAAACCCAGGATGATTTCTTCAAATACAAAGATCTAGTGGAACTTACAAATGAACAAGTTTGGGCAGTCTGGATAACTCAGGTGGGATTTGACCACTAATGGAATTGTTGTTCATATGGCTGCCCATAGGAAGAAAACACTCAATGAGAAATTAGAACATGGGATAAATGGTGAGGCAGAAAACAATTTATACAGCTAAAAAAAGCACTTACAAGTGTTTTGTCTTATTCAGGTATGCAAATGATTTAGGTATCTCTCCGGATATTTTGTTTTGGTCAATTTGTATTCGGTCAAGATTAGGAAGATAACCAAGCTCTTCTGGCAAGGGACCTGTCAATTGGTTCCCGTTCAACAGCCTAAAGTAATCAGAAAAAGAAAACCAATAGTAATGATTAATTACAAAGACTTATCTGCACATATGGAAATGAAAATGCTGAATCGAGTTATACTGAAGGAAAACAGCAGCATATAAGTTCACAATTCACTATTATTGTCAACCAACTGAAAGTTAAAAAAATCCATAATGTGATAAGAGACCAGAAGACAGAAAATATAATGCAGATAGATAGGTCAACGATGAGACAAACTAACTTACAAGAGTTCCAAGCGTTTTATGTTTCCAATCTCCTTTGGTATACTCCCAGTTATGTTGTTCCACATAAAGTCCCTTGAAACGCAACAAGAGCATCAGGCAAATGACAAGCTTATGAAAGCAATCAACAGCTCGGATTTTATGGCTTACAGAATTTTCAAATAAGGTAAGCTACCAAGTTCTGACGATAATGATCCAGACAGGTTCATATTCAAGAGTTCCCTGCAAAGAAAATTAATTGATTTCTTAGTGCTTCTGAAACTAAAATAAAGAATATTACTCGATGCTTCTTTCATTAATGAAGTGTTTGACCATGCAAATAGCAGTCGTTGATCCATTGTGACTAGACCTCACGCTAGAGTACTCAAACAAGACACAAAACATTATATAAGAGTAGGTCTTTAGGCCAAGCAACAGCAAGAATCCCTGAGATGTTTGAATGACAAACAAGTTCGACTTGTCACAAGGATATCCTGTTTAAGATTTTCTTTTTCCCACAAACCCAAGTGTCAAAGAATTGGTGGGCATTTGGCCACACAAGTTGCAGGACATCCACAACATATGGTAATTTCATAGTCTCATTAAGCAGTGAATAGTAGACTCCCTTTGGTAATAAGCTGACAGATGAATGACTTGTCTCTTAGAAATTAGAGAGGTTTTCCTTCAGGAAGAACGACGAAAATTACACAAGTTGACGTTCCTTCCTCACAAGAAGCATAAGGCAAAATACCTTCTGCAGTGCGAGGTTTTCAGTTATCCAATTTCCATGGTGTACATCTGCTGGAAAGACTGGAACTACCTAAGTCAACTTTCATGCAAGGATGCAGGCTAGTTGCCACCTTAACTTGAAAGCCTTATAGAAATTTTCGAGACATGGTGAGCTATCTCATTCAAACTCAATCACAAGTGTCTGAAAGGTAACTGCCTTGGACATGCCCATTTTCTAAAAACATCTAATTTTGTGTAAAAGATAGTGTCAAAGTGTTTATATATATATCTGTCAAAGTGTCAACAGTCAAATGTCCAATATAGATATCTAAGGTGAGAAAAAGAGTTTGTGTGACACAACTGATGATTGACAAGCTCTGCATTGCATGCCAAGGGAGGAAAAGAAGGTCCAGTCATGCCCTTGAGTGGGAGGTAGCATGACACACATAAGCAATGCCAAGCAGATCAGTGGCAGATAGTCTAAGGAAACACTTGATAGTTAATGCTAGACAAGGTCTTAGCGCCAAATGAACATCAGCTTCTATAAGTTATTGTTGGACTATCAGAACGTCTTTTACATCAGGGTTGCTGGGACGACCCCTAACTAGAACCATTATGCAATTGTTCAAATCATAATAACCGAATAGTTCATCAATTCTACTGGTTTTATGGCTAAATATTGAATTCCTCATCACAGTTTTTAAAAAGCACTTGAAATAATTAAAACTTAACAGGGTCTAGTATACAGTATGGAATTGGGCTACAGTTATCAAGACCAGTTGCTATATCCCTGTAACATGTATGAGCAATGCTTGAAGCTATCAATCGAACAAGAGAGCATCAGCATTGGAACTACTCCTACTTTATGCACAAGATGCCATTATCCAAGGTAAAAATAAGTTATAAAGGAGAATCCAACAGAACAAATTGCATTCTACACAGTTGTAGCCTAATTACAGATATACGTAGTTGTAGCCTGATTATAGAAATAGTTAGCCATCCAATACAAATGCAATCCTACACAATTAAATTTATTGCTTCACATTTTCCAAATCTGACAGCCCTACATGTTTTCCAAATCTGACAGTCACTATCTAGGTCAGGATTCTGGCAACTACAATCCGCGATGCTCAGAATCTATAACTCAGCAGGCACAACGCTTAGGGGAATCAGAATTCAGTAAGCAGATGTACCTTGTGCCCATTTATTACCAAGTAAAAGGATAGTTGATTTGAAAATGGGTCAGAAGCAATGAAGTGACAATGCATAGAACCCTGTTAAACTGCCTAGCCACTGGAGGACTTATGGCTAATGTTTTTTAGGGTCAATCACCAAGTTAAGCATAAGGGAAAAGGTCAAGTTCATGAAAGATTACAACAGACAATAGCTAATACTGCCTACGGAAGTATAACTTCGCTAAAGACTTACAATTCCCTTATATGAAGGTAGCCATCATCAGCTGTCATGTTATAGCACACAATACCAGTCCAATTTGAAGTGCAAGGATCTCCATGGTCCCAGTTTCTTAAATTCTTCATTGGGTCCACCAATTGTCTCTTAATTGCTCGCAATGCCCTAACTGTGCGAAAGTGAAAGAACACATCAACAAAGAAAATTCAATAAACAATAACATCGTACAATATACAGTTTTGCACTTCAGGGTATCCCATTAATTTCACAACATTCAAATTTATACCCCCAAGTCTTGCCTAAGTAGGGTGTTTGGGTTCCTTTTTTTGGCTTTTTTTTTTTGGGGGGGGGGGGTGAGGTTCAATTATATCAACCTTACCCCTAAATTGCACAGAGGCATAGTAGTGACAAACAAGCTTCGAAATATTTTGCAGTACAAAAGCAACAGCAGAATGTAAAGCGAAAGACAATGAGATAAATAACCGTTTACCCATATATAAATCCAAGAGCAGTTTGCTGCATTTTATACTAATGGGTTGAATTTATACTTGTGATGGCCTATGATTTATAAGGCAATGGAGGGAAATAAAAATACACTCCATCGATCTCACATACACTGACAATTCTTGAAAATGCATCGAAATAAGAATTACATTTGTTTTGTAGTTTATAGTTGAAATGGTTTTCACCCAATAATAACATTAGTAAACTTTTGGGAATGGAAACTTTGACAATACTATGTATAAGAGAAATGAATGTTTCTGGAGATAAATCTAGGATGGAGGTAGGAGTAGTTTGACGGTATTGAAAAACTGACATTACACCATGATATCTGTTTCTTTCTCATTCTGATTTTCATTTTCATGTCATGCACCTTCGTTAGCACTTTATCACATTTACTCTATCTTTTTTGCTTTTTTCGTTATAGAAGTCCAATCTAGGAAAGGCTTGCTTGTGGAACTACTATCAAGATTATCATTGTTCAAGTAGTAAACATAAAAAAAGGGCAGCCCGGTGCACAAGCATCCCACGTTCACGCAGGGCCCGGGGAAGGGCCACAGCCCAAAGGGGTGAATTGTTCAAGCAGTAAACATGATTATATTTATTTATTTTCTTTTTTACTTGATTGATTACACAGGGCCTTGATCAATTAAGCCTTGATTCCAAGATTAGGCGTTAATCCCAACATGTCCTAGATTAAGTACAATTTCCAACATTAACAATTTCCAATATGAGATTTTTGAAATTGCTTTCTCCATCCTCATGCCTAAGAATGCCAAAGAACACACTGCAGAATCCAAAATGCAAATACCCTCATCATATCCCTCCTTTTTCTTCATTCTTTCTCCTATACCTTTGGTGGAATGGGTTGAGGGACGTAGCTGATACTATTTAGGTTGTAAAACTTCAGATCCAATAATGCAATGTCATCAGAACAACCAGCTAGGCGCAATTGTGGACAACAAAACAAAGGCATCCTAACAACAGAATTTGATTGCCAATGTCACACTTGTTCCTCGGTGCAGCGAGTTTGATTACTTACTAACTAATGAGGCACAAATAGCACATAAGGTGGGTAGCTTAATGGTGGGGTGGTTGACGTTTGTAAGGAAGCCCACGGTTTGACTCTCAGTATAATCATGTGCATAAAATTAACCCAAAAACTCAAAAGAAAAAAAAAAACAAAAAAAGCAAAACAAGCAAACAAACAAACAAAAAAGCAAGCAAACGGCGTTGGAAGGAATCCTAACCTTCATCAGGGTGGGTAAGTTGAGCCTGAGTTCCAACAGAAACACACGACAGGCATAGGGAAACTGCTAACAAGGGCTGTAGGAACCCAATGCATGATTCTCGGCCAGCCCACCACATACTTGATACTTAGTACTTACCCTTTGCACTTCAATTATAAGCGAGAACAAGGACGATCAGAAACTCTGAATCCAATAATAAGCAGAAAGATTAGCTATTGCCTTCAGATAGAGGTAGGCAGCTTGCTGGAGCCTATCCCAACTTCCCACCTTCCCCGCCAATAAATTCAATTCGTAGTGGTTGCAGTTGCAGTTGCAGTCGCCATCGAATGAACTTAAAACTGACCAAGTCCCCATGACCGCTTCTATTCTTTTTCTTTTCGAACTCAATTGTGAGCATCATAGTCAACTCTAAGGACTACTATTTTATTGATTGCAAATAAAAGCAAGCTACTGCGATTTTTCACACCTCATAGAGTAGGTGCGACAAGGAAGATCGATAGCAACATCCCAATTCATGTTTTTTGTCCCTCTGATCTACTGTCATATTCTTCGTGATCGTCAGAAATTCTGCAAGTTGGATTTTGGACGTAGAGGCATCTTGTTGCGGAAATCTTCTGTTCTCGTGCCGCACCTAGTCCCTAGGGCCTGTTCCTTAGGGGGAGGGAAATGTTGGTTCCATTCACCATTTCATTCATTCTCACCAATTTCCACCCCTTCCTATTTGTTTTTTTTCCCCACTCTTTCAAGATAAATCCTACTCGTTTTTCCTCCATTTCATTCATTCCTACTCATGCGCACTCCCTCTCATTCCCATGTGTATGGCATTGACTTTGCCTTCAACTATATCTTCATATAATA